>LPNX010593645.1:52635-79116 GCA_001517045.1 Pseudotsuga menziesii | reverse complement strand
GGAGGTGCTGGCTTGAGCCACTAATACCAGCAGCAGTGGAAGTCTGTAAAGTTCAACATATGCAGAAAGTCAACAAATTGCACAAAGCAAAGACCTCGAAAAATGGAATATAATGGATGTGCAATATTGTCTATTAATTGAAATCTGAATGAAGATGTTATGAACAGGATGATGAAGTTATGTAGGAGACAGAACATGAGTTTTGAAAATGGAGAAATTTGATGAAGAGCCCATTATTGTGGGTGGAAGGGTTGAGAAGGCAACACAGAACTTAAAATTCGGCTTGGAGAATAAATAACCTTTTTCGTTGAAAGTCCTTATATAAAACTTCCCCAAGGGGTTGCACCGTATAACATGGACTTTCTTCAGCTTAGATGCTAGGTCTAAGGGGTGTCTATCTTGCCAAATTCACTTGGGACTTGCAACCAGCATCATCCCTTTCGAACAAGCGAATTGGGTGGGAAAGACCTAAGGGAGAATGAAACCTTGGTAAGCAACTCAATTCGAACAAGAGTTTTGATTGTGGAGACTTCTGGTCATTAAAATTCCTTACAAATCTTGAATTCTTCAATATTTTTTGGTGTTGAGTCAAGCAAGAAGGCTTGATAGTTGGTCCAGGGAGGATGCTGGAATAATGAAACTTTCCATTTGTAAAATCCTAAAATAGTAGAAACAAAATACTTGAAATGATCCCACCAAAGGAAATTTAATTGAAGGTAACCTCACCAGATCTGACCTCCAGATTTGTCTAAGCCGACTCCTCCAAAGGAAACCCAACAACTGATTCCACCAAGCCACAAATTCCACCAATTATTTGGAAAGAAATTTTAACGGTGAATCATAACAGACTATTGTACCAGCATCCAGAGACAAATGAAGCCATCTTCGGCTGGTTAAGTAGTTAGAACAAGTAGTCGATCGATAACTGGCTGTAAGCTGTTTGATAAAAAACAAGAATGTTCACTAAGGTACTTCTACATGGTACTTCTACTCTTGAATATTTGTTGTCTACATTCTGGTAATAATCATTTGTGCAGACTTTCCATATCTAATTATGTGACTCATCTTACATCCCCATGCCAAACACATCCTATTTGCAATTTTTATTTGATATTTGCATAAATACCATATCAGACTCTTGTCAGTGACCTTGACATCCCCAAATCTTTCCCAAATTTCATTAATTAGGTTACACCCAGAAACATTATTGAAGGCTCAAATAAGCTTAAATTAAGAGATAAAAAATCTTCAACAAAAGCAAGTTGTTGCTGTTAAAACACGTCAAAAGATAAATAAGTCCCAAAAAATATAAGAATATGAAAATGTCCAACATGTGACATTTTATTCTTGGATCTAGATCTTGCTTGTGCACATTTCTCAGTGGATCATATAGACAAAATAATTTTAAAATATAAACATAAATACAGTTCATGCAAATGATGTGACTTGCATGCAATGGGGAAAACTTTAACAAGAACCTAAAGTGGGACACAAAGGAGATGTAGCAAAGTCATGGAAAAATGTTCTACACAACAGTCTGTTTCTCTTAGCAACAAGTCCCCAAGGGAAATGGAGAGTTGAAAGGTCTCAAATCTCTTTTTATTGATGTTAATGTGAAAAGAAGCTCTAGGAGAGTTCTAGACACTTTTGTTTAATTAGTATTTCTTTACTTGGATAACATTTTAGCATCAACGAGTGTTCTATGAATCTATACACTCCTACAGTCTTGTGGACACTGTACACAGATTGTACTGTCTGGTCCCATTGACCTATTCCATGGTCTTTGTGGACATGAATTAAGTTATCTTATGTAAGATAGAACTGGAATTTAAGCAAATGCTTTTTCATATTATCTAGTACAACCTATAGGATTCATAGTGAACTTAAACTGACTTCAAAGTTCTGAAAGGCAGTACACAAGATGATATTTTGATTCTTCTTAGCTGAAACGATAAACAACATAGAAATTTAGAATGAGAGTTCAAAGGTAGGAAAACTCTATTCTACATTGACAATTGAAGTTAGGTCAAAAGTACTTATTTCTTAGTGTTTGATCTCCTGGGGGATGACTAGTTATGCTCATAGGGTAAGTATACATAGTCCATCCAGAAGCTTCACTCCTGCACTTTGTTTCTGCAAGAAATGAGGAGAGATGGTACGAAAGAAATCTCAAAGTTTGTACCCAAAGCCTCACACTCTTTCAATATACTAAGCAGAAACACCTTGAAGAAATTTCGTGCAAGGTCCCATAAATAGGACAACTCAGTTAAGTAATTTCACTCACTGTAACACAAGCTTCTCAGCAGAGGAATATTTCCAAACACCCCTGCCTCCTATTGCTTGATTTTCCAATTCTTCCAATAGCCTTTAATCCAACCCTCAGATAGCCCACCAAGCTTTTAGGCACCATGGGCCCCTAAACATTGAAAATGGGAAAGGAAAAGGAACAGCTTTCAAGAAATTGTGGTCCAGTAGTTTTCACCTATTCTGACAGAAAATTATTTGCAGAGTAAAACAACGATCCTTGTTACTGGTTGAGTTACCCAATCTCCAACTAACCTTCAAGCCAATCGACTGAGCTATTAGAGACAATGTTCCCCCAAGTAAGGAAAACAGGAAATGGGAGACAACAATTAACGGATTGCTAAGAACAGGAACAACCATGGCCTCATAAAGATAAGAAACTTGAATCTCTTAGGATATCAAAAGAAACATGGAAAACTCTGAGAAACAATTTTCAAAAGTAGGCAGAAAATTTCCAAGTAAAATCTGTCATCTTTTCACAGCTGGTTTTCCTCTTCACCTCTCACGAAATGTGTTGTTGTTTTGTTTTTCAAGTTTTCGGGCCTATGACAAGGTGATCAAGTGGCAGGTCTCTAGTTCCATGTTGATCTACTGCTCTATTTTGGGGTCAGATGTAACCAGGCCCAACCATTGCTACTCATTGTGACACTTGGAAAAGGATTCCAAGAAATTTCAATCATTCCTAGTGCATTTTGGCAGAGGCTGGATGTCATGCCCCTTTCTGTAGTGATGTGAAAGATGATAGTCCCTTTGCTGAGGGTTCTTGGTCCAAATGAGAACTTGTGAAACAGTCCCTAGACATGGATTTTATGTTTATCATGCTCTTTATTATTCTACACAGTAAAAAATGGCTTCATCATGGGCCAAGTGGCTTCTACACAGTAAAAAACCTCTGTGAGAATGTTGGTGCCTAATAAGCACAGAGTTATTTTTTAGCCCTGAGCTTTGTCAGCTCAAAATCAAAATTAGGAGTGGAAAGAAGGTTCTGAACTTACTAGAATTTAAGTCTGTTAAATTACAAGTTACTTCTAGTATAGTATCCATCCATTTAATATTCATTCATTGTATAAGCACCTGTTGTGCTGGTTTTCCGTGCTCTGTGCATTAATATATTAGTTAAATTAATAAAGTACTTTTTAACACTCAGTTTGTTTTTGAGAAAGGTATAAAGTACTATCCAGTAAGGAAAAGAAACTAGATAATAATGATACATCCTGTGTACAAAGGTTGACTATATGTTTTACACAAAAAATAATCACTTACTAACACACAGTTGGGGAACTTGCTCCTTCCATTTTCCAAGTTCCCAAAGCTTTGGAACTTGTAGGACACATTCCAAAAGCAAGGGCGGCACTTCCTAAAACTTTGGGAGCTTTGCAGGAGCATGCCTCTCCCAATATCAATGTCATAACATTATGTGGGTTCTTGGCTGTTTGGAGACCAAATTACCCCTGTTTTTGTGCATTTTTATATAACATAAACCTAATTGGACCACAAACTGCCAACTAAGATGGATGTACCCTTACAAATCTGTGTATTTTCCTGGGTTCCACTGATAGAGTCCTAATTGATTTGCAGGTTTAATGGATGTTGTTTTATTTTCCAGAGTTTTATGAAGTCGTTCAATTTAATGGTTGTCATGTCCTAAGTCTAACAAATACCTTTGTTATTCATATTTTCTTTTTTTATTTCTTGTCAATCTGGATCAACAAGTGTAGGGTGGTTTTGAGATTTGTCCAAGTACTAAGTAAAATTAGGACATTCAATGTTGATCTGGTCAATTTTCAAACCTTTTTATAATTATAATATTGATAGTGATTACAAGTATGGGAAAACTCTAAAAAAGAAAGTTATAATTTATGAACCTTTCCAACAATATAAAAAGCACTACTTGAATCATCTCATTTTCCATGGATGGTGTAATATGCACTACTCTCAATGAAAATAGGTGAAATGTGATAATATCACTAACTGTAGGAAAGTATAATTTCAGCACAAGAAAGCTATATTATCATAAACAGTGGTTTAGTAAAACACATGTGGTTCACAGGAAATCCAAATCCATATTTTTTGTTTCTAATGGAAGATACCTGAAGTTTTCAATATCACCTTGAAGATCTCCCTCTGCTAATTTGGTTCGATCTTGTTCCAAATTCCAAGTAAGCATCTCTCCACCTAAGAAAGAAAAAAACGTAAATAATTTTAACGGATTTCTATAAAAGACAACAGCATCAATTCAACACATTAAAAAAATGAGACTGGACTTCAGTCAATTGAATACCAAGGAACTATTTTTTTCGACTGAGAAAAAGAAAAAGAAAAAGGAAGCTATTTCTTTTGTAATATATATCATCCTTTTTTATTGTGCTCACCTGTATTACCAATGCTCTGATGATTTGCTCCTGACCCAGTGAAGTTGTTACTATAAGCGTGACATGGAAAACCCTCCGCAATCAAGGAACAGTCCAGGAATTGGAGTGGATTCAAATTGTTTTTATACATCAAAGCCTTCTTATGTTCATTTGAACAAGTTTCATCATTGGGGCTTTCCTCCACTGAAACAGATGTTGACTGGTCTGAATTAGCTTCACTGCACTCTGTCATTTCAGTATCTTCCCCATCTGAAACAGATATTATCCATGGTATGGTAGATGTTTGGTTCTGAGCTGCTTCTGCCAATCCCTCGTAGCATTCCAAGAGACATTTTGCAATGCCAACATCAGCTTCTACATTTTTGTCATCAATTCCTCCTGGGAATTTTCTCATGATAATTTTGGATTGATCATATATGTTCTTCATTTTACCAATTAAAGAACCATCACTTCCAATGTTATGATTGGAACTATCACTTCTGTCACTTTCCAGGAAAGATCCCATCAATATTGAAAGGAGATCCGGATACTGTTTCATAGCTGTCAACAGGGATACCAGCTGATGATAGAGCTTGTTCCTTGCACATATGTCTAACATGGAATCATTGATCATATAGTATTCTAAAACTTGGTTAAGAATATTTTCCTGACTCAGAAGAACATAGGATGATAAACCTAAGAAAGGATGAGAGCCATGAGACTGTTCCATAGCTTTGTTGTTAAGAATATATGTTAATGATGTCAACAGAGCTTTTGCCTGACAGTCGAGTTCCTTTTCAACATTTCTCATTTTCTTGTCAGGGTTAGGTTCACTTCTGCAACCACCAAATCCAGTACCAGCACTCCAGAGAGTTTTCTTCCCATGATTTGTTCTATCAAAAGGGGACCAATAGCCACCCATTGATATTGTAGTTGTCTAGTCATGATCAAAATCATGAGGTGCAATGCTAAGGTTGCTATTAGAGTTAATAGTCAATGGGGTATACTCAATAGAGCTAACAGCTATTGTGGTGTAGCCAGAGTTAACGATTTCTGTGGGATAGTCATCAGAGTTACTAGTTTTTGTAGCATACTCATGAAAGTTGACATTTCCAATTATGTACTTATTAGAGTTGGGATTTACTTTTGTATACTCATTAGAGTCGACATTTACTGTTGCATACTCTTTAGAGTTGACATTTCCTACTCCATACTTGTTAGAGTTGACATTTCCTGTTGCATACTCGTTAGAGTTAACAGTTCTTGGTGTACTCAGTATGAACTGATTCAAGATCTTCCATTATCCCATAGATTCTGTAGTTTTTTGCTTCCCTGCAAACATGACTACCTCTCCTTCCTTTTCTTTCAGACTGGGAATTGGACAACCCACATGCATCACACCAAGAAAAGTCACATTATGTACATACACAAAAGACTGGAGAATGCACATTTCCATCCCTTAGTAGACTCTCCAATTGATTTACAGCATCATCAGTCTTTTCCTTCCCTGTAAAACCTCTATTCAATATGGAAACTGATGAAAGAAAAGAAAATAGAGGACAAGAATTCAATTATCTATGTACATTTGTGGTAGTTTTGGATGAAGAGGACCATAAAATAACAACTAATTCGTCTTCCCTTGCTATCTATATTCATAAAAAAGGAGATAATCCTCTAGATTTAAATTTCCAGTTTGCAAGCTTGAAATCATGATTTATTTCCCCACTCTGTTAAAACATAAAAGCAACATACCTTTTCCTTTGCTGGAAGACATCCTCATAGATAATATTGCCTTCTTCTGCTGACACCTGATACAATTGATCATATCCGACCTCGCCATTGAATCGTAAATATTTTTGTAAGCAATCCACAGTGAATTCTCATAGTTTTGCACAGTATCAACATCAAGTAGCTCAACTAAATTTGTTTTACTGAGCTCCAGTCCACACCTACTACATAGTAAGAAATATAAATATATTTTCTCAATTATAAAAGTTAAGAAAATTTCTCCCTTTTCCTAAGAAAAAACAGAGTTAACAAGTACAAAATATATGGGGAATACAAGAGCTTAACATAATCACTATCCTATCAAAGAAATACAGGAGAGAATAATTAACTGGTAAGAAAAGAGAAGATGCTTAAGATTTGTTGAAGAGGACAACCAAGCCCTTTTCAGTAGCATTTGTCATGTTAGTGGTAGGTTTTATGACTGTTGATTGCTATTGGAATGCACAAGGACAGGTCTAGCATGCCCAGGATGTCAAAGAATGTTCCTAGACTTGAGATTGAAGAAAATTTACTACTCCTTCAAGGTCAGAATATGTTTGCAATATGCTAAGATCAGCCCAGAATGAGCCCAGCATGCCTCATCTTGCTCTTTGGAGACTACAATATACATCAAATCTGCACAGAAGTTGAGATTAAGGGCTGTCTTGTTGCCCAATACTGCTTAATACATGCCCAGATATGAGAAATGGTCTGATCGCTGTTGTTCTAAGGGTGAAAATGTTCTCAAAACTGCCCAAAAACAACCATAATGTTGTTGCTCGCCCATGCTATACCAAATCATCAGCGACCGGGGTATCATCATCAATGTTGTCAGACTTGAAATTGGCAAGGACAAAGTCGGCAACTTAGGAAAGAATCATTTAAGATTCGGCAAAAAGAAAAAAAAAACTCAAAATTTAGAAAAACATACCTCTAAATAAAAAGCTAAATTTAGAAATTAAAAGAAGAAATACCAAGTTTGTCAGCTTCCTCAACTTGGCACATTCACCAAAAGGAGGAATGTTCACTTACTTTACAAACTACTAGTAAAATATAGTTGTGAAAGGAGGTAAATATGACAGCAGGTGGGAGCCTAGGAGGAAATATTGCACTGGTTTGTTGTAATTCCAATTTTTCTATGGATGGGTGATTCAAAGGATGAACTTTTGTGAAACATCCAAATGATGGACACAAGTAAAATTGTTTTGTGTAAAGTTTCTTTGACACATAGACCATGCCAACTCAGTATGTATTAAGCAGCAAATAAGCAGGTACAATGTGAGTCTATTTTGCCTTTAGTACAACACAATTGCTTGGGACAATATTAGTACCCTTTATATGGTATGTTGTGAGGCCTACACCCATTGCAATTGACATGATGGCATGGAGTTGAACCAACATGACATGGAGAGATTTATATTTCCCTACAATGATATATACTGTAAGAATATAGTATCCTAACAACTAAAACCTAGTGACCCCACAGTTTATGTTTCACTTTGGATTTGATTATCCCACTTATTTATAGGGTACATCCATGAAAGACTTTTGTCTTTCCCTTTGTTGCATGGCTAGGGTGACATACCTCCATCATAGTGGCAGTTGCACAGGTGGACACTAACTTGGTTATTCCATTACAGTCTTTTTGAAGATTAATTTAACCCTCTGCAAGCTAGGTACTATTAGAGTTAGGGTGAAGTAATTGTCACCACTGTAACTATTTATAAGTATCAACGCGATTATGGCTTCTGCCTAGCTCTTGTCAAGACTCAAAAACTCTACATATTCCACTTTAACAAGCCATTAGAACTAATAAATGCAACTCTATATTCTACAGACAATGGTCTGGCAGTAAAGCAGAGTGCTTGTCATAGTCATGGCCCAGGTTCAAACCTCACCAATCTTGCTTCACCTCGTTGTTTGTCTAGACCAAGCAAACAAAGGCAGTTGTAGGAAATGGATGTTTTTTGATGATATATGTGTTCGACCCTATAAAATGGGATTTCCTTTTGTCAAACACTATACAATAGGATTTTTCGGTGTCAAGGTGTGTGTGTGTGTGTTTTGCTGTATTTTCCTACAAACAAAATAAACCAAGACTACACAATTACCTAGTGCATGAATTAGGATATATTTATGGAAGTAATGCTGATGTGTTACCAATTATGACATTAAGCATAATATTTGAAAATTTGCAAAACTCATAGTTCCGATTGTCTATCTGACTTTGATTATCCTTATATATACTGGTCATTTGGAGGAATCAACTCTCATGATTGTTCTGAGTTGTGATTAAAAGACAACCCTACAATATTCTCCCCTCCTGAAAACTGATTTAGTAGTATAACTAAGAGATGGGACACAAATGCAAATAACCATCCCAATATCTGTTAGCTAACTCGTGCATTGGTGCTTTGGTTTTAGATTTTACAGTTATAAACACTACGAGAGTTCAAGTTGAATTCTCACAATAGCTTGGATTTTGGAATGACAATTTTTTGCTTAGCAAGCACACTAAGTAATATGATATGCCTACTAGTGGGCCTTTCTACTACAGAAAAGTGAATATATTTTCATGAATTTTGTCCACGAAGCAAAAGGTAGATCAATAAAACAGTTCAAACATAATTTCAATAATCAAGGGAAGTTTATTCAAGTAAATTTTTATATATTCATACTCTCATTTTATGTGGTGGTCCATTTTCTATAGTAGTCAAGTTTTAGGACAACCACCTCTAAACCCAAGAATGAAACATACTGCCTACAAAGTTATATAAGCAGATGTGTGAATGAAAGAATCACATTGAGCCATTACCCCCTGCCTTTTGGAAATTGTTTTTCTAATGAAAGAATCAAACTTTTGCAACAAAAACAGAGAGAAGTAAAACTATCACTACAATTATGCATCTTTGCCTGCTATAATCAAACATGGAATGGAAAAATACACATCGTACATCTTAGGGATATGTCCTGTAGCTTTTATAAACAGGAAGATTTCAATAATACTAGCCAAACGATTATTAAGATGAATACCAGAACATAGAAATTCAAAGAATTTTCTGTTTTGGGGAATTCCAGAGTATTTTCATAAAATTTTAGGAAATGGAAATCCTGAGGCATTCTTATACTTACTAATTAGTTTTCTTGTTCTATCAGTCTAGGTCCAATAAGGAGATGACAAATATTCACTTATTATTACTGAAACTCGCCTTAACATAAGATATTGCAGAAGAGGGCCTTGAACCTGCTTTAAACTTACAAGTTCAATTGTTGGAAACGGTGTTTTATGTGATGGATCCATTAAGGGAAGCAAGTCCCTAACTTGTATATCTTGGAAGTGGGATGGCAGAGAAGGCACAAGTTCAACTAGGTAGACAAAAGTGACAAAGGAGTCATGTCTGGTGTTTTTGAAAGAAGGAAGAGTGGAATACGCGCAGCCCCTTCTAGTGTCCGAACCTCGAGGCTCCAGATTCCCAGAAGAGAATAATGAAATGGACAAGGCATGTTGGGTAGAAGATACCAATTCTTAAGTGTGGTAATGGAAAACCATGTGACAATATTGAATATTGTGACCTATGATTCTAGTTATGTTGAAAGCACTCTACCACTAAGGCCAATACCATATCTATCATTGCTTCCACTTTCTATTCTCCACCTAAACTCCTTGTGGTCATACTTGGCCATAAGGTTGGACAAGGTAAGATCAAAGGCTTTCTTCTGCAATGGTCATGGCCACTTGTTAATGAATTCCTCAACTGCTGAAAATGAAGGTCGTTTATTGTACCATAGGGCAAACTGCCACATTCATAGAGCTCCAGGATCTATTTTCCATAAAAAAATATACTACAAAATTTTAAGATTAGCACACATCCACTAAATGTTGATTCTAAATTATCTATGGAGAGTTTTCTAAATCCAAGAATCTAAGAAAGAACCTTACCTCAAGTTGCTCAGGACCTCCATAAATCCAAAAGCATCAGTCAAAAGTTGCTTCTTCACAGAACTGTTGCTCACGCCCATCTTGCTCAGTCTCCCTGTCATCTTTCTCAATCTCAATGCATGTCTCTGTGGCTAGCAGATCCATGGTCTCTCTACCAACAAGCTCTAGAACATGCATTCCCTTGGCTGTAAAGGATTTTCCACTTTGACAGACCCAAAAACGCATCATGTAACAGATGCGAAATTAAGATTTCACAAGGGTTGGATCTACTTTATTGTAAACTGTAGATGAACTTCCTGTGCTATATAAGAGGGATCAAGGTAGCGTTTAAGCAATCAGTGTTTTACTTCAGTTCACAATGAAGAAGTAGGGTTTATCTAAAGCAGTGTATTCACTGTACCCGTACCCTTACCCCTCCCCATCCCCTTACCCAAGTTTCCTGGCAACTTAGATTTGAAACCTTGCAGATTCTCTGTATGGAGAGATTAACTCTCTAGGGAAAGCAGTGTATTCACTGTACCCATACCCATACCCATCCCTGTACCCAAGTTTCCTAGCAACTTAGATTTGAAACCTTGCAGATTCTCTGTATGGAGAGATTAACTCTCTAGGGTAGAGAGTTGTCAAGGGATTTCAGAGGGTGTGAATCCCAAGTGGCTTTAGGGGTTGAAGCATATCTATGCCATTTTTGGCATGTGTGGACCTTAGAAGGGTTGAGAGGGTGTTAAGGATCTTCCTGTGATTAGAAAATTGATTTTGAGAAGAGAAAGGTGATCTACACTTAGGGTAGGTTGCGGATATGATTTTTATGTTGACTGATTTGTTTACTAAGGTTGTTCTTGTAGAGTTGTAGAAATGGGAACTCCTGTATGCATGGGTGTGACTGTCTAGAGGGTGGTTCCAACTTTGTACCGTGGATTGGAATTGCAGATTGCAGAAACTCCTAGAAACAACAGACTTATGGTATCTTTTGTAGATGACACTACATTTTGTATAGATCCCGAAGATTTAGGGCGCAATGCTTAGTCCTGTATGGCATATTGATTATGGAAGACAATATTGTGTTATAAAGGGTTGTAATTCAATTTTTTGCATTCTAGGTTTCCCAATTTCCTTTCTTAGTTTTAGGAAAAGTAGTTTTTTCTAGAATTAGTTGCTTTTCTATTTTTCAGTTGCCTTTTTATAATTAGTTGAATTTTCTATGCCCTTGGTAGCAAGGCACGCCTGCTTAGAGGTGAAACTACCATCTCAGCATATTGACCAAAATGTTCCAGAAACCACCTTTGTGCTAGCCAATTTGATAGAAGAATTGGATAGTGTTTATTGAACCATAGTTGAATTGTTGAAATTGGTATTATTTGATGGATTGAAAACTATTAGAAGTTTTAATTTATGTTTCAGTTTTCTTGATCAAAATCTTGGGGAGGTAAAAATCTTAGGGAGGAGCTACTAAAAATCTAGTAGTCTAAAAGGGATTTTAAGGAAGATCCATCCTTCCATAAATCAAGGATATAAAAGACAAATAGAAGCAAGCAAAAAAATCTAGACATACAACAATATTAGGCTCCCAAATGCAAAGAAGATAGCTTTGATAATGTGCAATTAAGTGACAGACAAGCTCAGGTTGCCATGTAAATCACTGGTTGAGGCTAAAGGTGAGAATCATTTGCTTTGGCCAATTCTGGGAAAACAAAAGTTTCTTTGATCGCTAGACAAACAGGAAACTTGATAGAGAGTAGAACTGTTCCAATCCCTCTTCTAAGGCTCATTCGATTAATGTCCTTTAAGTTATGTTTTGAGAAAGAGATAGTTTGGGTCTATAAGATCAAGATATCCTTGGATGTTTTTTGGATATTTGATTTGTTCAGATAATTATATGGGAGGACTATAATAAGAACCTTCCAGATAGTTGATTGGGGCTTCTATAGTTTGTGTGCAGTTGTCACAAACCCTATCAGGGTTTCATTTTCTGCTACAGGGTTGTCACAAGATTAGGGCATGTGTTACAGGCTTAGGGCCTCTTTTCTCCTCCATCATGGCAGCGATAGACTATCTTAATCCCTTACAGGGATCCATCTTGTGTACAAAGGGCAATCACAAAGGTTTCAAGGGCTTCCAAGGCTCTAACAGATTTTTACGTTGACAAGAGAAAGGTGATCTGCACTTATGGTAGGTTGCAGATATGATTTTTACGTTGACTAATTTGTTTACTAAGTTTGTCCTTGTAGAGTTGTATAAATGGGAACTCTCGTATGCATGAGTGTGACTATCTAGAGGGTGCTTCCAACTTTGTACCGTGGATTGGAATTGCAAATTGCAAAAACTCCTAGAACAACAAACTTATGGTACCATTTGTAGATGACGCTACATTTTGTACAAATCTCGAAGATTTAGGGTGCAATGCTCAGTCCTATATGGGATATTGATTATGGAAGATCAACTTAGACAAGACTTGTGTGTTATGTGTTGATCAATCTAGTGATCAAACTCAATAGATCTTGTACACTTGTGTGTGATGGACTCAACATTGAAGACAATTGGGCTGACATCACTTTGCATCATTGGCTTATGAACTGGTTACAGAAAAATAGATGCTATAGACTACTTCCAGTTTATGTGATTTGGGGTATCTGGAGGTTCTAGATCTATACTCATCACTGGTTTTTTATATGCTCTGACCAGAGATTAGGTATAGACTATTTATACCGTTATGGTAACACATTGCCTATTTTTGGACACAGATTTGTCTTTCTATGATGACAGCCCATCTTTGTATGCTCATAGCTATTTTGATTCTTAATGAATAACAAATAGCTGCTTTTTCACTTGTGGAAAAAAAAGTCGAGTGCTTGTGTGTGTACCTCTAGCATTTCGAGGGTATTGCCCAGCACACTCAGACAATAATTCAATGGATACAATACAATGAAAATTATTTTCTTTTAGTAAACATTGAAGTGCAAAGCACTATTATAAATTAGCTTAAGGATTTAGTACTAATTCACCACCCAACCTTAGGTACTCCAACTTGAATTCTACCCCTTGTTAGTTTCTTTACTTATTGCCACACAGGTGATTCCCCTTCAGCAAATTGGCATGCTCAACAAATCTATAAAAACTTGTTTTCTATGCCGCACGAAGTTCTATTGAGGGTGCAGCAGTAGACAAAGCCTCCATGAGGCACAACAGAAGTCACAAGCGCCTGTGACAGAGGCATATGCATGCACTATCTAAGGAATGCCTAATTTAGAGGCACTTTTCAGTCTAGGAAGGCATTGTGTTTTTCATATTGGGAGTATGTTTTTCGGTTCTAGTTTGGGCACTATCACTACATTCCCCAAATAATACGTCCCCCATTTGGGCCAAAGGACCACAAATTCTTTGAAGCGCTTCACATGGGAAGTAGGGATAAATAGAGAACTAGCTGGCATTGAGAGAGCATACCCTAATCTATCACTATGCCCTAATATTTCTTTAAATTGTTATGCTGAAGTGCATGCATGGAAATGAAATCATAGATTGCCCAACACACTCAGACAATAATTCAATGGATCCAATACAATGAAAATGATTTTCTTTCAGTAAACATTGAAGTGCAAAGTAGTATTATAAATTAGCTTAAGGATTCAGTACTAATTCACCACCCAACCTTAGGTACTCCAACTTGAATTCTTCCCCTTGTTAGTTTCTTTACCTATTGCCACACAGGTGATTCCCCTTCAGCAGATTGGCATGCTCAGCAGATCCGTACAGTCTTGTTTTTTGTGCCACACAGTCTTATTTTTGTGTGAGATAATTTCATTTCTATACTTAAAATCACATATCAAACAACAAAACAACAGAAACTAAATAATCCCCCAATTAGACGAGTATTTTTTAAACCCTGGCCATCATTTTCTCATTAATTCTGTACAGATGAATTAAATGACAGTTCTGTTATACTAATTATTATTGAGAAGTATATTAGCTAACCAAATCACCCTGTATCTATAGAATTCGGCGGAGGAGGAATTCCTGAAAATGATTTCAAATGTTTAATTAACCATTTCAACCATCTAAATCATTTTGCATTTAACTTGTAAGTAGAAATTCAAATTGCATAATAAACCAAAACTGCAATTCTCATTGATAATAAACGGGGTGTTTCTCCCATGCAGTTATTGTAACTGCATAATTTTCATCCATTGATTCTAGATGGGACAGTGTAACGATTCTCGACAAAATAGTGTAATTGTTGCCTGGAATATTATATCTAAAATTCTAGTCAGACCAACCTTGTATTAAGGTTGGCTTTGGACAAATTTCAAGGTCTGTATTAATGCTTGAAATAAATAGAATTTAAAAAAATAGTCTATTTATTTATAATAATAATAAACAATTAATAGATTAGGTGAATTTAGAAGGGGAAGATACCAAGCTCTAAACATGAAGTCTGTGAGAGAACGATTCATGTCTGTGTCGTTTTCTTCATTAAATATTACAGTTTAGAGTAGATGTATGCTTTTTGACTGGGTTAGTAAGCCTTAAATGCTTCGTTGGCCCTCATGGTTTCCTGTCTTTATATAAAGTTAGATTCCAAGTGTAATAGAACGTGGAAAACAGTAATAGCCATTGAATAAGGTTAGTCATTGTATTATTCTAGCTTTTGTGTATTCGATATTGCAGCAGCAAATGAAAATGGGTTGGAGATTTTACATTTTAGGCTAGGCTGCAATGAGTATGGTTTTGGGTATGGTGCAGCTGGTCGAAAGTACAGTTCCTGCACTGTTTGTATTTGGAGACTCTCTGCTGGACACAAGAAATAACAATAACATGTCTACGTTAGTCAAAGCTACTTCACCTCCATATGGAAATTATCCATCAGGAACATCAGGTGGAAGGTTTTCCAACGGTCTTGTCTTTACAGATTTTGTTGGTGAGTTTCTAAGTTCTGTTTTGTTGGGATCAAAATTGATCAACGCTGAAGCCACCCTTCTGAATATTTCTAGATGCCTTATTGTTCTAGTATTCTAATTTTCAACTGCACATCTAAATCTGCCCCGCCCTCCACTTTATATGACTATGGGAGGTGATATTGAACATGGAGTGAACTTTGCATCAGGTGCTCTGGCATCCTTGATGCTACTGGAGAGGTTGAAGTAAGTCTCTTGCTATTGTTTATTCAGAGATTCTTCCAATTTTTTCTATTTTTTTCATTACATTTTCTAATTCATTGGTGTCTGAAATTTTTGCTCAATGATAGTGGAGTTGAACTATTGAATTAGAACATTTCTATGAAATAAAGTTTGCAGGATATGTGTGTTGTGTTGAATAATGGATCAAAAAATTGTCCTATTTTAGCTCATATATCAGTTAATAGTAAATACACAAGACAGTTCGGAACTTGAATGGAACTGCAGAAACGTGTTACAATGAATTGTCTTATACATCTGGGCACTAATTGAAAAAAAATGCATATTGTGTGGCATGAATGTTTGAACATTGATACATGTGCAATTCTAGGAGACAAGGATGAAAGATAGTGCCCTTAATTTAACACTAAAATTCTTGGTGAAACTCTTCAGTCTGATGGCTTTACAAGAGGTTATTTAGGTTATTTTAATAAGAACAGAATATTTTGATCTACATCTTTAGGAAACTCTGTAGATCTATGAAAGCAGGGTTAAAAGATGCAACGAAGGTGTTAATCTTAAGGTTCTATGTATACTGTTAAAATTCATTTTTAGAAGTTCTAAAACATCTTTAATAAAACTATCTTTTAATTTAGAGGGAAAACCCATTTAGTATGTAATAGTTCAATTGTTCATACTTTGTTTTGTGCTTCTTCCTTTCTTGTTTTGATATTAGCTATCTCAGCATTACATGCACCTCATTCTATGCTTCTTTTAGCTCTAGTATAGAGGGCCTTCTCTGCTTCTTTTAGCTTGAGTTTAGGTTCTATGTATACTATAAAAATTCATTTTTAGAAGTTCTAAAACATCTTCAATAAAACTATCTTTTAATTTAGAGGGAAAACCCATTTAGTATGTAAAATTTCAATTGTTCATACTTTGTTTTTCGCTTCTTCCTTTCTTGTTTTGATATTAGGTATCCTAGTATTACATGCACCTCATTCTCTGCTTCTTTTAGCTTGAGTATAGAGGGCCTTCTCTGCTTCTTCTAGATTGAGTTTAGGTTCTATGTATACTGTTAAAATTCACTTTTAGAAGTTCTAAAACATCTTTAATAAAACTGTCTTTTAGTCCAGAGGAAAACCCATTTAGTATGTAAAAGTACACAGAAGCAGCAGCAGTAGACAAAGCCTCCATGAGGCACAACAGAAGTTACAGGCATCTGTGATAGAGGCATATGCATGCACTATCTAAGGAATGCCTGATTTAGAGGCGCTTTTCAGTCTAGGAAGGCACAGTGTTTTCCATATTGAGAGTATGTTTTTCGGTTCTAGTTTGGGCACTATCACTACATTCCCCAAATAATACGTCCCCCATTTGGGCCAAAGGACAACAAATTATTTGAAGCGCTTCACATGAGAAGCTGGGCTAAACAGAGAACTAACTAGCATTGAGAGAGCATGCCCTAATCTACCACTATGCCCTAATATTTCTTTAAACTGTTATGCTGAAGTGCATGCATGGAAATGAAATCTTAGATTGCCCAGCACACTCAGACAATAATTCAATGGATTCAATACAATGAAAATGATTATCTTTAAGTAAACATTGAAGTGCAAAGCAGTATTATAAATTAGCTTAAGGCAAAAAGTTCCTTACTCATGACCTCAGGAAGATGACTCTGCGCTGCTCATTTGGGTAATGGAAATATTTGGTGGAAGTTTGTGCTGATTGATTCCAAGTACTCATTGAGCCATTCCGGACCTTCCACTAATAAATGGGCTTGAGTCCCTTACTTTGACTTTGTAAGTTGAACCCGAGGGATTAAAACTGAGTAAGGAAGACGAAGACAAATAAGGGCAAGGGCACGCAATCGGGGAAGACAAATAAGACTGACCACGCAATCGGGGCAACATCATCTCACTCATCGCTTTTCATGGATTCCTTAGAATATCTAAGATAAAGAAAGGGAAGAGAGTCCAAGCAGAAGGGAAAACAAACAACAAAACCACTGAAAATAGAAAGATTTCTCCGCCTGGAAGATGACTCTGCGCTGCTCATTTGGGTAATGGAAAGAATCCAAAATTAGCTTTCTATTCAGATCTTAACGCACTGAAGTAGCCAGATACACTTTAATCATGAATCCAACCACTTCACCACACCAAACCCTTCTTGCTTTGAGGGAAGACCCTGGTTCAGCTGGTGTACTGGATGAATTTGAATGCCAACTATTGCAACCAACGACCTTGACTTTGAACCACCTTTCTACCTCACTTACCCAACCTTAGTTAGTTATCGCGCTCGGGTGTACACTTTTGACAGAAGGATTACAGAAACGCTCATATCAATGTAATATTATATGCACCACGGTATGGCTTAGCTGGCCTTGACCAACTCAAGGTGAGGAATTTGACAATTTGAGGCTTTTGCATACTTGGAGAGTATCCAAATTTTTTTTAACAATTAATACCTAACAGTTTAACACTAGATGCAAAAATATCAGAAGAATTTGAGTTACCTGGAAAGAACTAGAGGATTTCAGCTCTGCAACTAAGGATGTCCTTGTGTATGTCTTCAAAATCCTCCACGTCCGGTCTGATGCCCTCTTCATCTCCATTGCAGAGGTTATCACTGGTGTATATATATTAATCCAAGCAATTTCACTCCCCTCCCGCCAATTAACCAACATCAACATTCTATTTCTGTAATAACAAAATCTCTCGCGAATTACCACAGCAATTACAGAATAAACTCCAGGACAAGCTGTCCAATATGGCAACCACCGTATGAACCCTCTCTTCTTCCCCAAGCCGCTCGCTCTTCATCATGTCGGCAGTGATCAAATTGGAAGGGGCTCGACTAAATGGGGAAAGAAGGTGAAACCACCAAATGAACCCTCTATTTTCCCCATGCGGCTCACTCTTCATCATGTTGGCGGTGATCAAATCTGAAGGGGCTTGACTCAAAAGAGGAAAGAAGGTGAATACTTGTACCTTTTAATTATACCATATTCCAAATTATCTTGGCCAAAACAAACAGAGTGACAGTGATCACTTCTTTATTTATTGGTTGTAACGTGTTTGTTTGTGTGGTTTAATATTCATCTTCTTCACTTTTATCCATCCCATAGATGCAATATTAATATTCATCTTCTTTCCTTTTATCCATACCATAGATGCAATATATTTGTTATAATATTCTTTTCATGTTGTATCTTAATTTTAAAAGATAACACAATTCACATGAAATAAACCAAAAATAATTCCCTTATTTTTTTTCCAAATAAATAATAACTTTGTCAAATCATTTTACAAAAAAAAAATTGTTGAAAAAATAGACCTTTATCATGGAAGTTTTGTTCAAGATATTGTGACAACCTGCTTTTAAATTAGATTAGAAACCAACCAATTAATGTTAACCTAGTCTAACTTAAAGGCCCGAGCAAGAAGTGTGTAAAGTTGCTTTCAAATTAGATTAGCAACCAACCAATTAATGTTAACCTAGTCTAACTTAAAGGCCCAAGCAAGAAGTGTGTAAAGTTTCATTAGTTGCATGTGGGTGGGAATAAATAGTAAAGTTATGTGTGGTAGGTTCATACCCAGGTATTTGCAAGGGGTTTTAATTTCAATTAGAAGGGCATAAATAGTAAAGTTATGTGTTAGTAAAGCTATATGTGATAGGTTTATATATACTTGTGTATTTACAAGGGGTTTTAATTTCAATTATTTATATTGCTTTTGACAAATGAAAGACAATATAAATAATTGTATTTCAATTGACAAATAAAAGTTTATTAAATATTTTAACCAAAAAAATGCAAAAAAATATTGTTCTTTCAAATTTTTGCAATTTTAAACAATTGAATACTCTTAATTAATTTCTACATGAAAAAAATGATATATTTTCAATGAAACTTATTTTAAACACATTAATTAAGTAGCCATATGTGTATCACAAATTTTACACTTCATGATTAACAATATAACATTAACTATTTTATTGTAATTATTTTCAAGTTGGAGCACACTTCATTATATCAAAAAAACTACTTAGAGTATGCCATAACCATATTGGGGTATCCACGTGCAATCCAAGCTTGAGAGATGTAAGAATTATGATAAGAATTGGGCACCTAAGAAAAAATAACACACAATTCAGAAAACATTAAAAAAAATTCTACAATATTATATCAAGCAATTAGACGTAATTAGTAAATTAGCTAGCATAACCGGGCTTGGAGATGTCAAAATTGTTTTCCATGCTAATGTAGGCCACTATCCTTATCTTTATTGTCTTTATACCAAAAGGAATGATAATCAGGAAGAAGACCTAAAATTATGGACTTCACCTTCAAAGAATGCCTTGCAATTACATTGGTTATTAATCATAATTAATTAAATATTAGTGATAGGTATTATAACTCCCGATTCAATATTATTCCCTTGCTAATGCATATATTTATACAGTGCATATGACGGTTGTGTTTCACCTTCCGCCCAGCCTTTACGGCTTCTTACATAACTATTTAGTTTTATTTATTTACAATATATAATCCCGACGGATTGTATTCTAACAATCCCCCTCTTAATCCGAAGGGGTGTTCGTAAGTCCGAGCATGTTTCTAAATCTTTCAAACTTTTCTCGTCCAAGCGCTTTGGTGAAGATGTCTGCAATTTGATCATTTGTGGAACAATGTCGAAGATGGATTGTCTTGGCCTCTACATGATGTCGAATCAAACGATGCTTTGTGTTGATGTGTTTGGTTCGATCATGGAATCTAGGATTCGTAGCCAGCTTGATTGCAGAAGTATTGTCGACAAATAATGGAGTGGAATTCTCTTGTTTTTCTTGGAAATCTTCAAGTATCTTCCTGAGCCATACTATTTCTTTCGTTTCTTCAGCTGCAGCCACATATTCTGCTTCTGTTGTTGAATCTGCCGGAACTAACTGTTTGCGTGATCTCCATGAGACAGCTGCTGATCCAAGACTCATAGTGTATTTGGAAGTTGATACTCCTCTCTCCTTATCGCCATCAAAATCTAAGTCTGAGTACCCAATAAGTTTAAAGTCATCCACTTTAGAGTACTTGAGTCCAACGTCTTGAGTCCCCTTCAAGTATCTTAGAACTCTTTTTGCAGCTGACTAGTGTCCTTCACAAGGTTTATGCATGAACCTGGAAAGTATGCCAACAACATAAGAAATATCTAGTCTAGTTGTTGTAAGGTAGATAAGACTTCCTACAAGTTGTCAATACTTGGTCGCATCCTCAAATTCTTTTCCTTCGCTTGATGTGAGCTTCATTTTCTATTCCATTGGAGTAGATATAGGGTTGCATTTTGTCATGCAAAATTTGTTTAGTAGTTCTCCAACATATTTTTTCTGAGATAGGAATATGTACTTAGGATGTTGAGTGACTTAAATTCCTAAGTAATAGTGGAGATGTCCCATATCTATCATTTCAAAGATCTTTTTCAAATCTTTCTTTATGGATGCTATATAGCTCTCATTGTTCCCTGTCATCAAAAGATCATCTACATACACCACAAGATACACAACAGATCTTCCAACTTTATTTATAAACAATGTTGCATCATCAAGATCAAAATGTTCAAAATTTAGCTTCAAAATATGCTCGATTAAATTTTCATACCATGCGCGAGGTGCTTGTTTTAGGCCATACAAGGATTTGACAAGCTTGCATACCTTTTGTTCTTTTCCTTTCACAACAAAGCCTTCTGGCTGAGACATGAAGACATTCTCTTTCAAGTCTCCATTCAAGAAAGCAGTCTTCACATCCATTTGATGAACTTTCCACCTTTCTGAGCAGCTAAAGAGAGTAAGGTTTGGATGGTAGCCCATTTTGCTGTAGGAGAAAATGTTTCTTCATAGTCAATTCCTTCCTTTTGTGCATAGCCTTTTGCTACAAGCCTCGCTTTGTGCTTGTCAAGTGAGCCATCTGATCTGTATTCGTTCTTGTACACCCACTTGCAGCCAATTGGTTTGGTTCCAACTGGAGGGTCAACCAGCTTCCAAGTTCCATTCTTCATGAGTGCATCATACTCATTCTGCATAGCTTCTTTCCACTTAGCTCGAGTAGAAGCTTCTTCAAAGGAAGTTGGTTCAAAGTTAGTAGATAAATTAAATTCACAATCAAATGATACATCCATGTCATCACCTGAATTATCTGCTTCTCCTCCATCTCTTTTCAAACTTCTCGTTTCCGTCTTTCCAACTTCATCCCGATGGACACTTTCAAGTGTCTTTGTGGCCCATTTAGGAATTTTTCGTGATGGTCCTGGTTGATCAGCTGGTGGTGCTTCATCATTGATTGAGAGTCTTTCAATTCTCTCAATCACATAATCCAGTTGAACCTCTTGTTCAGGTGAAGTAGCAAAAACTTATTCATGTGGGGGAGTTGGTGCTTCATATGGAAATTCCAAAGGTTGATCCAAAATAGGAATCCCCCCTTCAAGGTTTGGAATTTCATATTCATTTTTAGAATATGCCTTTGGATGAGGATAAATTTCCAAATGATCAAGTTGTCTCTCAATGGACTGGTCATTTTTATTAGTCTCAAGAAAAATGACATCTCTGGAAATAACAAATTTCTTATTTACCTCATCATACAGATGGTATGCCTTGGAGTATTCTTCGTACCCCAGGAAAATGCATTTTCTGCTTCGAGCACCAAGCTTATTTATTTGCTCCTTTGGAATCAAGGCATAACAGGTGGAACCAAAAACTCTGAGATGCCTGATTGAAGGGAGATGGCCAAACCACATTTCATGTGGAGTCTTGTTATCAAGAGCATTTGAGGGACTTCTGTTTCTCAAATAGGCTGCACATTTTACTGCATCACCCCAAAACATTAGTTTTACATTCTTGAAAAACATCATTGAGCGAACCATATTCATTATGGTTCTATTCATTCTTTTTGCTACACCATTTTGTTGAGGATTGTAGGGAACTGTAGTCTGATGTGCAATTCCATGTTGGTGATAATAATCTTCAAAAGCATTTGAAGTGTATTCTTTCCCATTATTAGTACGAAGTGTACCAATTTTTGATTGTGCTTGTTTTTCTATCAATGCATGAAAGTCTTTGAATGTTTGAAATGCTTCTGATTTTGTCTTTAAACACTAAATCCAGCACATTCTTGAGTAGTCATCAACAAATGTCATAAAATACTTATTCCCATTTGCAGAAGGAGTTGGCATTGGGCCACATAAATCAGAATGCGCTAATTCTAATTTCCTACTTGCTCTGAAATTAGATTCATGGAATGGCAGCTTACTATGTTTCCCTAATATACATGCATCACATTTGTTCTTCTCTTTGGGAATGGTGGGCAAACCAAATACACCATTCTTTCTCAACAAACGAAGACTGTTATAATTTAGATGACCAAATCTTGTATGGCATAATGAACTAGATGACAAATTACCTTCTCCATGCTCAGAGAGGTAGGCATAGTTCTGAATTCTTGCAGATGAACCCTTTAGCTTCAACAGCTTCCCATCTTCGTATCCAGTCATGATGACTTGGTTGTCAGAGGAATTTTTTATTTCTATGATTCCATCAAACATGTGGATGGAATGGCCTCGTTGTCGAATCTCCACCAAGGACAACAGGCTTCTCTGCAACTCTGGAAGATAAAGAACATTCTTCAACAAGAAATTAGGGAATCCAGGCATCTTCAGTCGAATGGTGCCCATTCCCTTTGGTTTAAGACTTGACTTATCTGTAAAGTAAACTATGCCATCTATTGTTTCATTAATTTCTTCAAAACAGTCTTTTCTAAATGTCATGTGTGATGTTGCACCAGTATCAAGCAGCCAACAATCTTTGTAAAATGAAAGTGAAGTCATTTCATTAATTCCAAGATTACAATGTGCAACAATACAAGAATCAGAATATTTACTAGCATCTTGGTCATCTTTCTTCTGGTTATGTTTGTCTTTGATGGAGTCCCACGAAGCCCAACACTGATCTAATGTGTGCCCAGTATTTCCACAATGCTTGCACTGCAAATCTGATCTTTTGTTGGAGTTGTTTCTGCCTCCTCTTCCTCTGAAGTTTCTTCTTCCTCTGCCTCTCTTAGATGCTATAGATTTCATCTTTTGCAACTGCTAGTGTAATTTACAATAATGAACTTAATATGAAAAAGAGAAAAACAATAACCTTGCAGGTCTACAGTCTCTGCCAAGGTGATTTACAATAAGTTCATAAGCAAATAATTCACCATTGGTGATGGTGAAGGAGAGGCACAACTCTCAAAGAAACACAGGATTGGAATGCTTTCAACGCATCTCCATGTAATTTACTTTAGAGTGTTGTTTACATGGAAAATTCAAATCTTCTTATAAAAAATTACAATAATACATCTATACAAAATATTGCATCAGACTTGTAGAATACTCAAACAATTGAGTTCGCTGCACTTCTAGTAGTTCACACTCTGCAAACAGTCTTCAGTTTAGCCTTCAGTAGAAATGGTCTTCACATTCAGAGGAAACATCTCATAGCTCCATACAAATGGATACTAGACTTCACGCAGAAAACTAGAAATTATGAACATACACAGCAACTATGCTCATACAAAAAGCGGGTCATACAACCTCATTCTCTTAGTCTTCAAAAAAAAGGCCCTCATTCAGATTTATATGGAACACACGAGATATAATAGTTAATCACCGCCTAACAGATCAAAGGAGAGAGTGTTTATCCCTAGCCAATACCAACAAAAAATAGAACATCTACCGCCAAATTATGGCCCTTCTCCACTTCTAAAGAGTCCAAAATTGAAGCAGTCTCACAACAACAAAAGCCACAAACCACGAAATCTTAGTGAAGACGTGAGACGGAGCAGCAGGAACAACATTCAAAATGCTGGGATTGAATAGAGAAATGGAGGAGAAGCTCAACTTCAATTAGGGAAATCTCGAGCGAAGTGACCAAAGTCACCACACTGATAGCAACCTATATGTGGGAGATCGTAGTCACTCTACAGGAATTCGGTCAAAAAAATTAGGGTTTATGCATTTACCTCCATGCAGTTGAAGAGAACAGTCTTCACGCATCCTCACTTAGTCTTCAACACAGACATCTTCAATCTTCAACGTAGACAGCCTTCAACGTAGACATCTTCAGCCTTCAACACAGACAGCCTTCAACGAAGCCTCTGTTCATACTCCTTCACGCAAATGAAAAAGAATGAGCCTTCAAAATCCAATCACAACATATAGTCAACGCAGATATAAACCACAATCACAGGCCACAGCATATATTTATTTCTCCACACTGATCATAACTCATACTCAACAATCTCAGGCTCATACAGCATCAATATTTAAAATACTTCTTACAGCCTTCTCCAACAAATAGCTTCAGGCTTAAGTGCAATATTTTTACACAGACTTCACGAGGATACAACTTCAACGCATATATTTAAGGATTGATACAGCATGAGTCTTCAACGCATGAAACAGCATGAGTCTTGCAAATGAAACAGCATGACTCTTGCAAATGAAATTGCATGAGTCTTCAACGCATATATGTAAGGGAGCCCGCAGCTCCAGTCTTCATGTTAGCAAAACACGAGCCTTTACTTTCTTCACAAAAAAAACACAGTAATTATCACATATTCTGTATTGATATAACGACCACTGTCATCATAATATCGCTCGTGCTCCATCAAACAGATACACTGCTGAGAAACCCCCCAAATTTTTCTATCTTGATAGAAGTGGGGATTCTTCACCAGTTACAAAGACAAAGTAGCCTTCACAGACTTGCTTCTCTGACTAGGCATGAAAACGTTTTTTCAGTAGCATTTGGAAGGCAGACTAAATCATAAAAAAAATTGTAGTAGTGGGCAAACAAGATGGCAAAATGCCATGGCTAAGCATGCAAGAGTTATGGATGGGACTATCAAAGGGATTATCAAATCACACAGAGGATGGATGGGGTTGAGCGGAGCGTTAGAGCAGCCCACGCATGCACCAATGCATGCAATCTACAGACTGAGGAAAGGACAGATGAATGAGCAGACTGGCAATAGGTAGGTAGGTGTGCAGCAGAACTGAAACACATATGGCAAGAGTTATGGAGGAATCCAAGCTCTGATACCAATGATAGGTATTATAACTCCTGATTCAATATTATTCCCTTGCTAATGCATATATTTATACAGTGCATATGACGGTTGTGTTTCACCTTCCGCCCAGCCTTTACGACTTCCTACATAACTATTCAGTTTTATTTATTTACAATATATAATCCCGATGGATTATATTCTAACAATTAGGAGTGATTATAAGAAGATCGCAAGAATAAAAAATGACCAAATAAATGACCAATTGTCATGTGTTCATTTTTAGTCTAGATATCCTGTGACCAAATTTGGTCATTTATCTTAGTCATTTTCAGTTGGTTTTTATCCAGTGACCAAAATTGGTCATTTATCTTGGTCTTTTTTAGTTAGCTCACTTAAATTTATCAATTTTGGTCATTTATCCCTTGAAAAAAATTGTGGTGACCAAAAATTTTGGTCTCCTGGTCACTAATCTCTCATTTTCCCCCTTTCATGCTCCTCACATGTCAATTGCTCCTTTCACATATGTCAACACCCTCTTTGATGTAGTCAAAAGATTTGCTTTCAGTGTTGTCATAAATATGGAAATTAAGCTCACATCATAACTTAAATTAGGGCTAGTCACTGTAAGATATATCAAGCTACCCATTAGCTTCCTATATGTTGAGTGTTTACCTACCTCAGAGTTGGTCTTGGTTGAAAGTTTCATTGCTTTCTCCATAGGTGTAGAGGAGAGCTTGCAATATTTCATTGTAAACATGTTAAGCAAATTGTTGGAATATTTTGTTTGTAAGATAAAAGCAGTGTTCCATGGAGACGCACCTCCCTGGGTCGGGGGCTTGTCCCCTGCGTTCCCCACGCCCCAGGGGCTGGGGGGGCTCCATGTGAAACGTTTTTCGATGCCCCATTTTTTCAAAA
>LPNX010593645.1:0-52565 GCA_001517045.1 Pseudotsuga menziesii | reverse complement strand
CCCCCCCCCCCCCCCCCCCCCCCCCCCCCCCCCCCCCCAATTTTTGTTTTTTTTAATAAAAAACTAAAAACAAAAAAATAACAAAATTTAATTTTAAAAACAAATTAAAAAAAAATATAAACTTCTAACCTATTCTCCTTATGGTTTACCCTAGATTTTTTTTTATCCTGCGTGCTTATCCACATTTTCTCCACCATTTTCGAACCCGTGAGAGCTCCTAAACCATTTCCAGCAGTGAGCACCATTTCCATTCCACGAGTTCTCCACCATTTTCGGCAGTGAAAGCTTCTGAATTGGCCCTGAGAGCATCGAGTGAACTGGCTGTGAGAGCATTCTGGACCGGTTGTGAGAGCCATGAGAGCATAGTGAGCACCGTTTGGCGTGAGCACCGTGGGTTGTTCTCCATTCTCCATCGTGAGCACATTGAGTAGTGACCACCAGTGAGCAGTGAAGTTTGAACATAGTGACCATTCTCCATCATGAGCAGTAGCACAGTGAGCAGTGAACATTGTTGTGGACGGACTGTAGTTGTGAGCACGGCTTCTTGTGTGTCGTGAACCAACGAGCCTGTGATCCTGTGCCGTGAACCACTCGTGAGACAGTGTGCCAGTGGGAGCCCTGAGCTAGTGAGTTGTGGACTGAGTAGTGGGATGAGCCGTGGACTGAGCAGTTGATTGAGCCGTGGAATGAGTAGTGTGCACCGTGCCGTGGAGTCTGACTATCTTCATCTTCGACTGTGCATTGTGAGGTATGTACAATTTTACAAATTTTAATCTATTTACAGTTTAGGGCCTGAACATTGATGCCATGTTTTTTTTTAAACTGATTGTAATGTTTACTATTTAAATTTTAGCTCTGTTTTTTTTAATTGTTTATCACTGATCAGTAGACAATATCTCTGTTTTTAACTTCATTTTTTATTTTTAAATTCAAATTGTTTATCAATAGATTTTTATCTCTTTTTTAATTTTTTATTTACTATTTTATTTTTTATTTTTAAATTTAAAAGTGTTTATTAGTAGCCAGACAGTATCTCTATTTTTTTAATTCTAAAGAAATGTAATTGTTTACTAGACTGTGCAGTGAGCCTATAATTGACAAATTGTTTATCTCTGTTTTTGTTTTTTATTTTAAATAAATGACATCTAATTATATTATTGTTTTGGAAAATCTTTAATTTTCTAGTTTTTCTTTTTAAATTTTAGGTTTTTGTGTTGAGATTACAGGTTGCTCATAAAACCATAAAAATATGAGTCATTTTGAAAATATCAGTGGCAGTGACACTGACAGTGGCAATGATTCAGATTCTGAGACTCATGTTGAGGGTCAAGTTGGAAGTGGGGCTGAGGTTGGAAGTGGAGATGGAGATTCATCCAGGTTTGTTAATTTGGACAGCCAAGGTGCCAATCTACCAAGGGCAATGGTTGAATATGTCAAGGGAACATATGATACCAAAAAACCACTTTTGTTATATGTAACAAAAGTAGGTGCAACCATGCCCCAATCTATGGCAAAGTGAGGTGGTGGTTCACGTCATTGGACATGAAATGTTTGTGGCCATTGTTGGGTTGGTAGTTACAGTCGGATTAAGCAACACCTTTTGGGCATAGGTGGAAAAGGAGTTAATGTATGCACAAAATTAAACATACAACAAAAATTTGACCTTTTGAGGTTGCAAATGGTTGCGGATACAAAGGGAACCTTCTCTAGCCACAATGTGGAGGCCCTAGAGGGAGCTTCTAATTCTAAAAGGAAATCTAGAATTAAAGCATCCAACCTTATGCCTCCACCATCTCCTGCTACGAAATCCTCAAACAAGGGCTCTTCTCGTTCATGTGCAATAGGACCAACTATTTCAGGGATGTATGGTAGGTTGAATCGTAATGATACAGATGATTTCATTGGAAAATTCATTTTTTCCAATGGAATTCCATTTCATGTTAGTTGCTCTCCTTATTATAAGGAGATGGTCCAGGCAATTGCAACATTGGGACCTTCATATGTGCCACTAGGTGAACATAAGTTGAGGACAATTGTTTTAAATAGGAAAGTGTCCAGTATCACTATGAAAAAAGAAAATATGAGACTAACATGGGTGAAGAAAGGTTGCTCCATTTTTATGGATGGGTGGACAGACATTTCCAAACCTCCACTTATCAACATCATAGTTACATGCCAAGAAGGGCCTTTCTTTCTTAGAGATATTGATTGTTCAGGAAAGCGCAAAGATGCAATCTTCCAATTTGAGCTTCTTCGAGAAGCTATAGAGGAGGTTGGGCCTACAAATGTCATGCAAGTTGTGACAGATGCGGCAGCGATGTGCAGATCAGTTGGGTTACTGGTTCAAAGGAGTTTTAGGCATATTTTTTGGACACCTTGTTGTGTGCATGCACTCAATAATGCATTGAAATACATTGGGAAGATTGAGTGGGTATCACCATTGGTGTCAGTTGCGAGAGATGTGCAAATGTTTATCTGCAACCACCACACCTCCTTAGCCATGTACAGGACTCACTCAAGGAAGGAATTCCTAAATCCCATAGACACTAGATATGTTAGTTGTTATCTCTTATTGGATATGATGTTAGAGGCGCAACTAGCATTGCAAACCATGGTTGTGACTCTGGATTGGAACAGGTTGAATGGATCCAAGAAAAATGAGGGGACGAAGGTTAGGATTCAGGTTTTGGATGATGATTGGTGGGTAGATTGCAACTATTTAGTGTCTTTCTTGCGCCCTATAATTAAGTTTATTTTCTATGGGGACTTATATTCTCCTAGTCTTGGAGAAATCTATGAGACATTTGATAGCATGTTGCGTCAAGTAAGGGAGGCCATTCGTGAGAAAGAGCCATCCTTAGAGTTCTATACAACCCAGATTCGACCCATTATTCATTGTAGATGGGATTGAATGAACACACCTTTTCACATGGAATCATATGCACATAACCCAAAATGGTATGTTGAGAGGCCTGATAGAATTTCCCCCATTGAAGATCCAGAGATCAAGAAGGGATTTCGAGTTGCCATAACAAAGATGTATGATGAAGATGATGCAAAGAAAATTCGAAGACAATGGGTTCATTTTGCAAATCTCAATGGTCCTTTCAACAAACATGATGCAAAATAATATCTTAAGGAATTAGGCCAAGAAGACCCCATTGGTTGGTGGAGGATACATGGGGATGATGCTCTAGAGATCTAGTATCTTGTTATTCGCTTATTGTCTCAGATTTCTATTTCCTCTACAACAGAAAGGAATTGGTATATATATAGCTTCATCCACTCTATCAAGAGGAATATACTTACCTCTGAGAGAGTAGAGAATATAGTTGCAGTGCACAATGCCCTACGTCTTTCACATAGGAAGACACCAGAGTATTAGATGGGACCGGATACATGATGGATGTGGATCCAAAGGATGATGCACAAATAGATGAGGAGGAGAGACCATATGAGATGCAGTATGATTTGGTTGGTGTGCCATTAGTCACTCCTGAGGTTGAGACTGATAGTGACTCTGACTTAGATGGTGATACTCCCATAGATGGTGCCTTCATGCACTAGATGCATCAGGAGGACCAATCCATGGAGCTATCTCCTTGATGCACTTTGAGTCTTTTCATGATTTATTTTCAATATTGTTAGTTTTAAACTTTTATTTACTATCATTGATGAACTCAGACTCAGTATTTAGACTTTGACTCATCACTCATTGACTCTTTAGTACTTTACTCTCTAGTACTATTTTAAGTAATTTTTTCCAAATATATTATACCGGAGTGTTTACTAGTCTAGTGTTCAGTGTTTAGTGTTTACAGTTTATGTGACATGTCTATGATTATTGATTTGTCATTTATCATTTTGTGTTTATGCCACCTTTTTTATGTTTATGATTTGATTTTTTTATGGAAGATGTGCATGTATTTAAAATTTAAAATAGCCATTATGAACTGAATATCATGTTTGCATTGCACAATGATGAATTTCAATTTAGCATGTATTTATTTTTAATAATTTTAGAGATGCCCCCCAATGTTAAAACTTAAAGACCCTGACGCCCTTTCCCCCTAAAATACCCCAAAATTTGGGGGTGCCTCTACACATCCCCAATGTGTGTTTCCCCACTCCCATGCCCCCCATCCTCGAAACTTGGTGGAACATTGGATAAAAATGATGCTACTTGTTTGGAAAACTTTTACACCCAAACATTAATGTAGGAGGCCTCGATCATTCATGTCAAAGAATTTACTCATGGTTGATTTTATTTGTTCAATCATGCTTTCCTCCACTACCTGTAATAATGATGTCATCTACCTAAATGACCAATAGGATGAAACCTTAAAGCCTTGTGGTTGATACATATGGACTTCTTCCTCCAAAATCTCTGTTGAGAAAGGTGCTCTTCACGTCCATTTGATGGACCTTCTAGCAACACTGTCCTATTATGTTTATAACAAGTTAGATGGTGCTCATCTTTGTTATAGGAGAAAAAGTCTCCTCATAAACAATGCCCTCTTGATGAGAGAACCCTTTAGTAACTGACTATGATTTGTACACCCATTTACATCCAATGGGCTTCTTCCTTGGTGGAGGTGTTGTGAGATCCCATGTCTATTTTTTTATGATTTTTCATATTCAATGACCATGAAATTCTCCCATTTAGGTCTCCCTTTTGCTTCTCTTAGCAAACACGACTTGAATATTTGCTAAACATTGGCTATAAGAGAAAATTTAACCATGCTGGTTTTTTTTCTCTTTCCCCTTAATGATCGTTCCTCGATCATTTTTTCATCTAAAATATCTCCAATGGTGTTATGTCACTGCTTGGGTCTCTTCTTGGGAGCCTCCTCATCATCACTGCAACTTGGGTTAGTTGTACATGTGACATCTAAATGCCAATTCAATATATGTACACTCAAAACCACTGGAAAAGGTTTGAGAGACTCCTTAGAATGTTCAAAATCCTCCCCCCTTTCAGGTGGAACTATTTGAAGTTGAACACGGGAATATTGAGCCATGATGAGTGGCTCCATGGTAATTTGAGCTCTCAAGAAAAAGATTGAATAGGTCCAACTTCCTCATCAACTATGACATCTCTACTAAATCTCAGTTGATTGGTTTCCACAAGAATCAACTTATAAGCTTTATGAATGTCATTGTACCTTACAGGAATACATTTCTTTCTGTTAGGTTCTAAATTGGTTCACTTCTCATATGAAATTTAGGCATATTGAGTAGAAAAAGAAATCGTATATTACTAGCTTCGATATTCCTCTGAGATCATGCCTCCGTATGGGTCATTTCCTTCAGTGCCATTATTAGATATCTATTCAACAAATATAATAATTGTGAACACTGCCTCAGTCGAAAATCGGTTGGGAATAAACTTGTTTTGCATCATGCATCTGACCATATCCATGATGTTGAGATTCCATCTCTCAACTACTCCATTTTTTGTGGGGTGTAAGGTGTAGTGGACTATCTTTTGTATAAAATTCTTCATTGTTATTAGACCTAAGAGTGGTTATAGTACAACCATACTCTTTTTCTACTGATGCTTTATTATTTTAAAATTCATTAAACAATTTGTATTTTAACTTCAAAAGGCTCACTGGCATCTTCCTACTATAGCTATCAACAAATATAAAGAAATACTTGGTATTGGTGATTGATTCCATGTTCATTGGTCCACACATGTCTGCATGAACTAGTTGAAGGAATTTCGTTGTTCTCCAAGCTTCTTTTCCTGGTAAGATCCACATATTCTCTAAATATTTTGTTGAATGTTTGGAAGTCCATCTATCAGATTCTATTGATCCAACTAAGAGAGGTAGGTGAGGTTGAGGGTCCCATACCATTGATTCCAGAGTGCATTGATGTCTGATGCACTCTTTGTTGTTAATGCATGCTCAATATTCCCACTATCGACTAGTTGAAATAGTCTATGATCCTCCACACCATGAGCAATGATTGTTTAAGTCTCCTTGTCCACTACGTAGCATTTGTGATTGGAAAATCCGACAACAAGTTGGGGACATGTCCCACAATCTGACTAAATCAAAGTAGATTACGTTTTATTCTTGGCACATAGTGCATATTAAGGAAAATAAACATGTTTCCTCGAAAATAAATATAAACAATTCATTTTCAACCACTATGTACTCTTCACTACCATCGAAGATCACTAAATCTTTAGAGATGTTGGGATTTTACTTCATGAACTAGTCATGTTTGTTGGTGAAATGGAGAGATGCACTTGAGTCGATGTACAAAGAAAATGACTTGGTATTAACTATTGTCTACTTAGCAATGAATTCATAGGAGGCTGACTCATTCTCCTCTATATGTCCCATGACATGAACCTTTTTCTAAGGCCCTCTCTACTTGGTTTTTTGTCACAGACAACCTCTTGTTGGAACCTACAGTCCTGATGGTCAATCAAACCCATGGATCTTTTGAAGACAACCGGTCGATGGATGACAGGAGACTAGTGGAGAAATCAACTGAAGTTAGCAGACCGACTATATAGTTGGTTGGGAAAATGACTAAATGGTTGACATGATCGTGGTCAACACAACTACAACAACTGACTAAAGTTTGGGACATTGCATATTCTACGGAAACTATTTGGACCAAAGTCCCCTAATTGTGGACCAGGTCTTCCCTACTTTCAGGAGGTTGGTTAGATCTAGAAACTATAAATAAGAGACCTATGGATTGTCTATTAGATAGTCTTGAGATGTCTTATCATGCTCATTATGCATTGTGATGTTCTGATCATAATGTGATGTGATTAAGTGATTAAACAATGTCTCTAGACACCACCTTTTCTTCTTAGAATCTTGTCCACTTTTCTTTTTTATCTGCTTTTATAGTTCAGGCTGAGATGTTTCCCAACATGGTATCAGAGCTCTAGATTTTGACCTAGTCCTGTTGTCCGCAAATCGTGCTAAGTCAGATCTAGGATTGATCGAATCCAGGTGGGAGATTTGTCGACTTATATCTCTTCCTGGAATTTGTTGAGATCTGTTAGACTAGACGGATGGCTTCCAAGATAAAAGTTGTTGTTCTCAATGGACATACTTATGTTATCTGGGTGACAAATATGGAGTCCTTGTTGAGGAGAAAGGGACTGTGGAAATTTACAAAGACTTTCATTCCTGATCCAATGGATGCCAATGTCAAGTTTTCTATCGACGTTAACAAGGATGAAGCTGTGGGTGTTATCATGACCTACATTTTGAGGGAGATTTGTTTCCATACAAGTGGGATTGATTGTCCTCACATCGTTTGGACCAAGTTGAAGACCTTTTAAAACAAGATAAATGAAGGATAAGTAATGTAGATATAAAAAGAGTTGATCTCTATGGAACCTCTTTCTTTTGATTGGATCGAGGACTATCTGGCTTGTATCAAGGAGCTACATCTGAAATTGGGTGAATGTGGGAAGGATTTTCTAAATAAGGATGGACAACTTATCAAGTTTGTTTTGATGAACTTGAAGACACCATATGATGTCTTATGTTCTTCCTTTTGGGATAATTGGATGTCACACAATAAATATGGTAAGGATTTTACCTTTGATACTTTCTATGATTTGTTGATCAAGGACCAACAAAAGTTTCTTGAAGAAGGAAAGCTTGGTGGAAAAAACCAGGCTCACTTGTTGAGAAGTAAGGTCAATCCAAATCCTAAAGAACGTTGTCAACATGAACAAAGACTGGAATGTATCAACCAACCTACAAAAGTGTTGATGAAAGAATCATCATTGTCGATGAAGAAGGGTCGAAAGAAGAATACCTGTCAATATTGTTCAAAGGTAGGACATGTCGAGAAGAACTATTGGAAGAAGATGAAGCACTTAGAAGGAAACTTCAAGCACCTGGAGGATTGTGCCTCGACTGGACAGTCAACCAACAAACCTACTGAAAATTATATATTCTATGTCAGCACTTCCCAGGCATTACATGCTCACACCAATCAAACTGAATGGATAGTGGACTCTAGATGCACTCATCACATGGCTAAAGATGCCTCTCTGATCTCTTCCTTAAGTGGTGATCCTGAAAAGAAGATTTATGTCACCAATGAATGCACCCTCGCTGTCACTGGAAATGGAGATATTGAATGTCACCATGGTTGTAAATACGATGTCTATCATGTATTGAATATGAGTGCAAATTTGATGTCAATTGCTAACTGACGAAAACTAAGAAAAATATTGAGTTTTGGTTGGATCGCTTTATAGTAAAGAATCTAAGGCTTAACATGAAGTTTATTTTTAGTCACTAGCAGCATTGGGTCCACTTGGCCTAATTGGGGCACATGTACTAGCTACTAAAGTGTGGGGAACAATATTTTAGGCCAAATACCATTGATTTAACTTACATGCATTAGTTTAGGGGCCTCCTACATCAATCCCTACAATTTAGGATCCGTTGGGAGTGCCAGAACCAACCTCCTTCAGTTGGGTTCAGTTAGTGACTAGTTAATCCTAGTTAGGAGTCAGTTACATTCAGTTACATCCAGTTACATTCAGTTAGTGCCAGTCATTAATTGATTGCATGTGGAAGGCGCAATTCCTCACCTACTCCACTCAGTTAGGCTAGTTAAATGATTCTAACTGACAAGTGCATTGCACTGATTGAGGCAACCGGGGCTAACTAGTTGAGCTCCAATAATGATTTAGTCATGTCTAGATATCCATGCAGTAAGGTAGATTCATTCAATTCAAATTCCTCTCTCATGCCTTCGAATTGACTAGTTATTAATACCAGTGTATTACATTGTAATTATTATCTAATTACTTTTGATTAATGAAAGCGTTCACAGTTGGAAGCATTTTTGCATTGTTTCATTCTTCAATTGCTAAGTAAATTGTGTCATCTATGTTTTGAGTTGTGTGTTGATCCATAGATCTATGTGCTCAATTTAATATGGTATCAAATCCTTGGCAAGACAAGGCACTTCTCCTTTGCAGGTCTCCTACTGGATCATTTTTTTTAGCGAAATTGCTCCTTCTAAGAGTGCACCAAAAGCTGAAGGTTTACCACTTAATACCCCAAGTTAAGAAATTGTTGATCAATATTGCTTGATCAACTATGCTGGGTGTAATGAAAACCTGAAATGTGCGGGCTAACAGACCTCACTTTGTATTTTTGTGTAATTGAAGGTACAACTTCGAATGGATTCATCAGTTTCTTTTCTCACCCCATTCACAATCTATTTGGAATGGAAGATGAAGATGATTGCATCTCTGAAGAGACAATATATCTATGAGGTGTCTATTGGACTTGGTGAAGAGTCCTGTGAGAGTGAGAATGATTGGTTGAATGAATGTGATGCATATTTTGGAACAATAGCTCTGGCTCTCTCTCCTAGATTGCACTACCTCATTAAATTTGTTGAATATCCAAAGGATCTCTGGACAAAATTGGACAGAACCTTTAGAAAAATTGATGAGGATCATAATAGCACTTTGGAGAGCACATCCAGCACCATAAGAATTCTTGATCCAAAATTCTCGACCTTCACTCTCTCTGATGAAGTTGTTCAAGATGAAGAAGAAGCAAAGTCCTCCTCCAGTGATTCTCCTTTAAATTCTGACCCAAATTTGCCAGTGATTGCTTTTGAAAGTGAAGAGGAATTTGATTTCTCTCCCTCTAATGTTGCTGCTAGTGTGAAAATATGTAATACCTTGGATATTTGGGAAAAAATATCAGATTACAAGAGTGATTGATTCACTCCCCTTGATCTAGATCTTCCAGCAAATTCATGCAGGATTGCATTCACCAAAATTCAGAATTTTGAAGAAGAAAACTAGGCATATACCGTCTCGGTGGACCATACTTTTGGAAATGATATGGACCTTATTGGATCTGATATGATCTTATTTGGATCTGATAGGATATTGCTTGGTTCAATATTTCAGGTTCATAAGCTTTCAGTACTACTTGTAGTTGTTCTCATTAATTTTGTGAAGAAACAAGTACCGCAAGTCTCCTTCAAAATTGATGTTGGGGATTTGATTTCATTTCACATTTTTGGATCTGATATAAACCCATTTAGATCTGATTTAATTTCTGATATGATATTATTTGGTTCAAATTTTAAAATCCAATATCTTTCAGTCATGCTTGTAGCTGCTCTCACCAATTTCGGTGTGAAAACTCAAGTACCGCAATTCTTCTTCAAAATTGCTACTAGGGATTTGGTATTAGTTTCCTCTTATGAGGTTGCTGATATTTTATTTTGTGATTCATTAGATATTTCTAAAGCTATATAATATTATGGAGCTCAATCATTCTCTCTCCATAGTCCCAGGGCTTCTCTACCTTTGCTCATATGCTCATCTCCTCATAGCTAGTAAAGAGGAAGACTTTCTGCATCCGCCTGGACACTTGCTCCTAACACTTGGGGTTTTTTTTACCACTCATGGTTTTCTGTTCATGGCTGCAACATATCAGTTTCTTGAGTGTTCCTCACATGGTTTGAATCCTCAAGAACCTTTTCTCTCTTATCTGTTGATTTCAGTTGCTCTACATGGGTCCAGTCTTCATCCAACAGTTGTCTATATTTTTTATTTAGTTGAGCATATTATTCTTCTTCCAAAGAGGAAGATTCCTCCAGAAATAATGATGGAGAATTTCACATGCTAGGCCCTAGGATACCTATGCACAGAAGAACCAGATTGATCCTGATTCTACCTACTTAACTAGAGGGGGGGATTTTTTCCCATGTGGTTTTTTCCCTAGCTCCTTGTATTGAGCAGTTACTTTTCTTTTCTTTAATTGTAATAGGTGACCTATGGTCTTAGTTATGAGGGCCCACAATTGTCCAAGTTAGCATTCAGGGGGGGTGTTAGGATTATAATTGTCCCTTGTCCAATTTGATCAATTATGTCTAAATTTGGAGTATGTCTAAATCAAGCATCCTTTTAGTCTATTTTTAGTCACTAGCACCATTGGGTCCACTTGGCCTAATTGGGGAACATGTACCAGTTACTAAAGTGTGGGTAACACTAATTGAGGCCAACTTCCACTGATTGCACATGCATGCATAAGTTTAGAAGCCTCCTAGATCAATCCCTACAATTTAGGAGACACTGGGAGTGCCGGAACCAACCTCTTTCAATTGAGTTCAGTTAGTGACTAGTTAAGCCTAGTTAGGAGTTAGTTACATTCAGTTACATCTAGTTACATTCAGCTAATGCTAGTCATTAATTTATTGCATGTGGGAAGGCGCAATTCCTCACCTACAACACTCAGTTATGCTAGTTAAATAATTCTAATTGACTCGTGCACCGATTGAGGCAATTGGGGCTAACTAGTTGAGCTCCGATCATGATTTAGTCATGTCTAGTTATCCATGCAGTAAGGTAGATTCATTGAATTCAAATTCCTCTCTCATGCATTCGAATTGACTGGTTATTAATACCATTGTATTACATTGTAATTATTATCTAATTACTTTTGATTAATGAAAGCATTCATAGTTGCAAGCATTTTTGCACCGTTTCATTCTTTAATTGCCAAGTAAATTGTGTGATCTATTTTGTGAGTTGTGTGTTGATCCATATATCTATGTGCTCAATTTAATATGGACCAACCGCACTTAGTGCCTAGGCCGATGATAGAATTTGAATTTGGTATGCATGACTTGGTCATCTAAACTTTAGAAGTATGAAGATGATGGTGATTCAAAATATGGTTAGTGATCTCCCAAAGAGTATTCCACCTGATGGAGCTTGTAGAGGATGTATGCTTGGGAATCATCATTAGACACCCTTTGATTCAGGAAAAGCATGGCATGCACAGGCATGACTGGAGCTAGTTCATAATGATATCCGTTGCATGAAAAAACCATCACTTGCAAGTGCGAAGTATTCTGATATGTATTGATGATTTATCTCGATTTACATGGGTTTATTTATTGAAGAATAAGAGTTGAGTCTTTGAAAAATTCAAGGAATTTAGGGGATTGGCTGAAAAGAAGTGAGGTTGACCCATTAAATGCTTGAGATCAGATAATGGCAATGAATATCTGAGCCAACAGTTTGAAGAATATCTCTTACAGAATGGCATTTATTGGTAGATATTTTTCCCTCACACCCCTCAACAAAATGGCGTCCCAAATAGGAAGAATTAAACCTTGGTATAAATGGTCAGATGCTTACCATAGGCCAAGGAAATTCTGACAAGATTGTGGGTAGAATTCGTCAACTTCTCCAACTATATTTTGAACCTTGTGCCAACCAGAGCAGTCGTTGAGATGACTCCCTTCAAGAAACGAAACAGTCGGAAACCCTATGTACGTCAAAAATTTTGGATTTGTTTCTTGGGCACATAAAAATGATGATTCTAGGAAGATATTGGATGCAAAGAGTCATGCTTGCATCATGCTGAGCTACTATGATGAGTCAAAATCCTATAGACTGTTTGATCCTGTCAAACAATAGATCATCTTAAGTCGAAGTGTATTTTTTGATGAGGCCACTTTAGGTAATAAGATATTAAATTACTCTCATGTTCTTTTGAAAAATGATCCTTTTTATATTCTTGAAGAGTTTGGATTGATTGCATCCATTTTCGAGTATTTCCTAGACCGATGAGTTCTCTTGAATTGATTGATGGTCAATATATTGTGACAATTGAAGTTGACAGGTCAACTTCCTCGACTGGTGATCCACGACTTGGGTCACCGACGAATTGCTTACCTCAATGGGATATTAAGACAATTTATGTTGTTGAGTCAGATGCTAGAAATTTGGGTATTGTTCCGTAGACAAGCAATCAAAATTCCATGACAAGAAATTGCTTTGATGGCACGTGTACTTGACACCTGTGACCCCGATACATATGTTGATGCTCAGGATGTGCCATAATGGTAGAATTCCATGACTAATAAAATTTATTCCTTGAAGAAGAATAAGACGTGGGAACTTGGTCCTCAACTACGAATAAAGAATGTTTTAAATTGTTGATCGGTCTATAAGACCAAGTTTACTTTCAAGAATGATGGTGAACACCATAAGGATCACTTGGTCGCCAAGGGTTTCTCTCAGCAAGAAGGCAAGAAGGGTCTAGCTTATGTTGATGAGATTGTCATTGATGCCAACATGGAATTGTAGTGGCCCCACACATAGTCATTGATGCCACCAAGTCCCTCTTGCAGTGCACATGTATGGATGATCTCATAAAACTCCCATCCAATACCTTGGAACCCTTACAAAAATGGGTTATGCCTTAAAGCACCTTGTACCCAGTTGACAAGGTCCTTGTACCCACAAGGTTGGATCTTGGAGCTACCACCTTGTTAACGATGATGAATACCTTGCCGATGATGCTAAAGACCTTGGAGATGGTGGAGAAGCATTAATGACCCATTATGTGTCATTCATGCTTTGATGGTGTCATGGTACCCTAGGAGAAGGTCTAGCAACCCCACATGTGTTTTCATGATGGAACTTGACCCTTGGAGGTGTCCTTGTGTGGATAAGGTGGTTGAAGAAGTCCATGAACCCCTCTTGACATGATCACAATGTCCTTGTACCCCTGACACTTGAAGGAATTCATGATGAGGCCCTTTTTGTGTTGGTGATGACCTTGCAACCCTTGTTGGGGTCATGGAACCCTGCTATATGATCCTTGCTACCATTATGACAATGATAATCTTGTATGGTCTTTGACATGTGTGTGGAAGGCCTTGAAGAGGCTTTTGGACCCACACACTTGGTGGTTTAATGGTTGAATATGATGTGCTGATTGGAGATGGTATCATTGTGATGGGGTCCTTGATGAAGCCCTTGTGGCTTGATACAACTCTTGGTGACCTTGATGTCTTGAAGACAAACCCTAAAACCCTATAAAATAATGATACAATGACTTGTGATGATGATCATTAAACATTACTTGTGGACAAACATTTTGACCATAATAAGGTGGAGCATACCCTTGACCTTTGAAGATGACTTATGAGTATGGGAAAACTCTAAAGTTGACTTTGAAGGATGTGTAACAAAACTTGTGAAATAAAATAATAATAAATAACAAGACTCCCATATCACTCACCTTGAAATTCGTCCCCAATCAATTCAAATTCAAATACAAAATAATACAGCAAAAAAAAAATTGTTCATCCTTGAAGTCATCCCTCTACTTGAGGATGTGGGCATGTTAAAGGATATATAAAAAAGATTGCACACTCTAAAAATTAAAAAAAAAATGATGAGAGAATAGAGCTCATTGACTGAGGTTATCTTTGACCGAGGAAAATTTGGGTGTAGAAGCAATAGACTGATGTGGAATTCGATAGTGTCTTGAAAAGTTTGTGGATGTTTTTTGAAACGAGGAAGCAATCTGAACTTCCTTTTTGCAGCATCAGTGAACTATAGTGTTGGAGGCTTTCCACACTTGAAAAGTCCACTTTTGTGTCTTTTTATGCTGTAAATAGTTTGAGGTCATTGATGCATGAATAGTAGGGTTTCCATAGTCATGAGACAGGATTAAGATTTGCAGAGGGTACTCAGTCCCAAATTTTTGTGTTGGATGAAAGAAAATCCTGAAATCACATGCTCTAGGTTCAAGTGTTAGTGATGATGACCTACTTCCTTCTCTTGATGACAAACTCGAGCCTTTTACAATGATCTCTTTGGGACTCAAAAAGTGAATATACAATCCAAGATTTGATGTTGTTTAAGAATACCTTGATATGATGATCAAAGTTTAATGATAAGAGCAAACCCAAATGTAATGTTGCAATGTTTTCCTTGGATGTGATGTAGTATCCCGATTTTGATCCCATTGCATTAAAATTGTACATGATGTAAATATCGTTATTAAATCATGGTATGGAGATCAAGGTCAAGGCCCCACCATAGATTTAAAATTTTATGTATTGACAATTAAAATCGATGCATATGGTTCTCATGCTAGCCAGGCACAATATAAATTAAGACATCATGTAAATATGCAATTTAATAAAATACCCACAACTAGATATGCAATGCAACAAAAGAGAAGAGGGAATGATTTCACAAGGAATAGGGAGGGAAAATATTCAAACCCTTGATCCAGTAGTGTAAATCCAAATGTCAATGAGAGAACCCAAAAGTTATCAATTACCCATCTTGTCTTATGCACCCAATCATTTAATTTCTTCTAGAAGTTGGTTGAGGTAGTTAATGCATTGGGACTGGAGAGGTATGGCAGTTAAAATTTGTATTGGGGAAGCCATCATTTTTGGAAAAAAATATTTTTTCTTGCGTGGAAAGAAAACACCCACAAATGTCTGTCCATTCCATTCCTCACCCATGCATTTCTCTTCCTCATGCAGCTGGAGCTAGCTGGGCATTTTCCTCACGCTTTTATGCAATTTTCCTCATCCATCCATGGCTGGGAACCCATTTTTGTATTGCATAGTGGTTGGGAAATTAATTTCACGATTTAGGGGTTTATAGAGGCCATTTTTTCCCCGTAATTCCCAAGAACATTTTCTAAAATCAAATTGTTCTCCCAGGGTGATTTCCCCATCTTCAATTTCCTTTTTGGTTTCCGAAACATTTTTATTCATGCCCAACATTTGTATTTTGTTGTTATGTGCACCCTTGTTTTGGTCTGTAAGACTTATGAGTGGAAGAGGCCGATAATTGGCTTGATAAACCTAATGAAGAGAGGAACCTCACAGAAAGATCAAGAGGGGTTGGCTAATCTTCTATGCGCACTTGAGAGAACACTGGAAGGGAAGGTATGGAATGAGGTACTATGTAGCAGTGAAAGGGGTACTTTCTTGTGTTGGGTGTGTAGGTATTGTAGAGGCCAAGCTAGGTAGATCTTGTGCAGGTGTCCATAGCTTTGTGGTTGAGCTCACTAGCTTAGCAGTTCTTCCTTTTCACTGCCTTAGTAGCCTGATAAACCCAATTGTTGATTGGCTTGGCTGAACCTTGATATGTATTTGTCTATGTGTGAGCATGTTGTTCCATAGTCCCTTGTGTAAATCATGCCCAACTCAGGGGTGGCATTTGTGCTGAGATATTGATGAGCACATTTGGCCTATGGTTGGGTGGAACGTTGCACCAACATAGCTAGTTGTGAGACAACTCATTTTCAAGATAAGTGTTCGCTTGTATTAATCCTACAATGTAATTTGTTTTATGATTTATTATGAACATATTGAATGTGTTGAAATAGATTTGCTTCCGTTGTATATTATTTCATTTTTCATCTGCATATGTATTTTTATTTCAATCCATTTCTGTTTATGTTCATGGGGCTAGATCCCTGGTTTGATAGACAAAGTAGTCGAGTTGCGTCCTCTCTCTCTAGACGAGAGGGGAGGGGACATGACATGTGAGGTATTTTACATAGACAAGTGAGTATACAATAATGTATACAATGGTAAGATATAGTGAGTAAACGTTGAACTGTTTATACAGTACAATGGTAGTGTATTTACAAAGTGATGTACAATGTATACAGTACAGTGATAATGCATTTACAAATAGATGTGTATGTATAAGAACAATGCACAATGATGTGTATGATATATACTTGTTGACACAACAATGATGAATTTATGTGATGAATGATGAAAATGATGAATGTATGTATACTGTATGATGGTATAATGATGATGATGTATGCTACACATAGTGGCATGTTTATAGTAGTATACATACAGTGAAATGATTAAGTGCATATAGTAGCATATGTACAGTGAAATGAGTAAGTGCATACAGTGGTATGTGTATAGTGAAGTGATGTGAGAAGAGTGATGAACAATGGTATGTGAACAATGTGCACAGTGAAGCATGTATAGTATAACGATGACTGTGAAACAATGGTACTCTGATGATGATGTATACGTTATACTTGAAATAATGATTGTGCTTTGATATAATGATGCACTCCTATACTTGAATTATTCTATGATGCATGCACACTATGATGAAGATATTCTATGATGCATGCACACTATGATGAAGAAACACACTTGATGATGAAGTATGCCATGATGATGTTGATGGTGAAGCATACTCTTGTATGAAGATGATGATATGATGTTTATAGTGCCTTGAGAACTATAATGCATACCCTATGTTGATGTTTCAGACCCTGATGATAATTTTGAGACCTTGATGACATGCTCATATCTTGATGTTTGACAGACCTTGATGATGATGATGATGCTTACTTGATGCATACTTGGTAATACTAGCATGAAGACTATGAGCAGAATTTTGATCAGCAGTGATGATGAAAAGACTTGACATGGTTGATGAGCATAGATTGAGCATATGTTCATGAGAATATTGACAAAGAGTGATGAGAAGAGGTTGACCAACAAAGATCGATGTGTAGAGGTACATGAGCAGAGATTGATACATGCTAAGTCTTGTACTTCAGGACTGGACTCATCTACCCTTTCTTAGTTGGAGCTAATAAAGCCAGGTTGGGTCCTGTTACAAAAGTTGGTTCTCTTTTCATTACTTGGTGCTGATTGTAATCAAGAACATCATAGTCTTCCATTACTATAAATAAAGATTAAAATTACATATATTCATGTGTCTCTCTTGATGTGATGATTGTGCTTATGACTCATGGTTGATTTAGCTAATGGACATGATGATGTAATTGATAACATAATTCTTGATTTATAAAAGAAGGTAAAAAGTTTATTTACTCACACATTGATTCACCCCCCCTCTTAGTGTGACCATTGTGTCCAACAACTTATCCTTTCACTAGTTTCTCATTTTGGTTGGGAGATTTACCAAATGGACATGAACGGTTTCTTCATGGAGATATAGTAGAAGAAATATATATGGATAAACCTCCTAGTTTTGTGATGGACTATGGCCTTGTTTGTCACCTCAAAAAGTTGTTATATGGTTTGAAACATGCACTTCGTACTTGCTATGAGAAGATTGATTGGTTCTTTGTCCATATTAGTTTCAAAGGTTGTGAATCTAATCACATCTATGTATTACATGTCCATGGTGATACTCTAATTGAGGCATTGTATGTTGATGATTTAGTCATAACTGACAATATTGTCAATCTTATTTTGGGTTTAAACAAATAACTTGTTAATACCTTTAAAATGACTGACCTTGGTCTTTTGCATTTCTTTCTTAGAATTCAAGTTTTACAAATGGATGATGGTATCTTTCTTTCACAACCTAAATATTCCTTATATCTCTTGAACCGATTCAAGTTGGATGACTCTAAGTCATGTGCTGCACCTTATCAGTTGGGAGTGAAGTTTTCCAAATATTGTGACTCTTGATGAGTTGAAGCCACTCTTTACCAAAAACTGGTTGGTTCCTTATTTATTTAACACACAGTCAACTGTTAGCACCATGACTGCGCTAAATGGTTGGAAGGGGGTCTGACCAGAGTAAATGCAAGGTGGTGACTAAAATTTCATATCTTATGACCTAGAGGTGTACAAAAAGGGTTTGAAATTGTATAGAAGTATTATTCCTAAGTCTAAAATATGATAATGGAAAAAAATACTTAAGCTTGACCTTGGAAATGAGTTAGGTATGAAAAATTTGCTTCAGTGTTAAGTCTTGATGAGAATAGATGTAGAAGAGCTACCATGGAGGATATTGATGGCTATAAACAATCCTGCAAGAGAAAGGTGTAAGGTAAGATGAGATCCGCATCTTATCGGAGATCTGACGGCCCAGAAAGGATCCACATAAGATTGATGGTGTGGAAAGGATCTTGTGGAAACAATATTGTGGAAGTTAAATTGTGAAAGTTGGTGAATCCACAATCCGAAACTTTGATCTCAGGTTGATGGCTATGGATGAATCCACATGAAATTGATGGTTGTAAAGAGTGGTGGAAAGAAAAAGGTGGGAGAAAAAAGACGTAGGTTCGGTCGTGAAAAGTGGAAAATCCGCATTCCAAAACCTGCGATCCGCAATCCACCATTTTGTGGAAAGAAAAAGGCGGGAGCAAAAAAGGCAGAAGTCCGGATGCGAGAAGTGGAAAACCTGCATTCTGAAAGTTGCAATTTTGTGGAAAGAAAAGGGTGGAAGTTCGGTCATGAACATTGGTGAACCCACGATCCACGGTCCGCCATTTTGCGGAAAATAAAATGCAAAAGAAAGATTGCGGAAAGGATCTTGTAGAATGCTGGTGACGAGAATATAAATGGAGGGTGTATATTTGATTCAAAATAGATCTATGGATGAGGTCTATTCCGCAAAAAGAGCACACATATTGAAAAATTTGAGAGGAGAATTAACGAAAAATGGGAGAGGTTGTAGAGCAGATAGTGGTTGTCCAAGCAGCCTATACATAGTTAAATTTGAATGGGTCAAGGAGCCCTTACTCAGGTATCAAAAGAACTCCTTCACCTATGCAGTATAAGGTTGTTTGAAGATGTTCTGAGCAGTCATTTTCATCAAGTGAGATTGAGGCCCCAGATTTCAACTTTTTCCACTTTGGTCAGTTATGCACACCCCAACGTGCTTTCTCCATTTGTTTCACGATCATGGAAAATCCACCAACTCATTATTTGTTAGGATTTTGTGCGTTTGGGTTTAATTCCCATGATGTAGCTAATTTTGGTGCTTTTTTTTGAGATTCATCTCGGGAGCAAATTGAACTATAAATATAACCTCAATAAAGGAGAAAAGGGTTCAACATTCATTTTGGAAGCCTATGTGCTTGGTTTTTTAGCTATGAACTTTTCTTGGAAGTAATTAATGCAAAAGTATGTTCTGAGTGTCTACGATTCATGATAGTGTTCAATGTTCAGTCCATGTTTTCCTATATGCTCCAATTCCATGTATGTGTGAAGTTATGCTAATACGTTTCTAGTTGTATGCAAGGAATTCGTTCTTTGTTAAGCGCTCCTTTCATCATAAATCGTATTTGTTATGTGTTTATGATGAATTTAATGGAATTCATCCTTTGCTAGATGCTCCATTTAACTAATCAAACTTTATTGTTTCTTTTTCTAAAGGTGTTTCAAGAGATTCATCCATAGATAAGAGCGTCTTGTTTCACTGGGCTTCTTTTTATTCCCCCTTGCCATCTCTTAAAGTTATTTGACTGAATGTTAATGCTCATGTTGCCTCAGATTGCAAAGGAGAATCACCTATCATTATTGCTATAAGCCCCTTGAATGTTTTAGGCTTTGACTCCATTTCCCAATCGTGTTTTTTATTTGCTTGTCTTACACTTCTCAACATACAAACAACATGTTCCCATCATAAGTCTATCCTTTTGAATGCTTGATGCGAGACATATGTGTATGTGAATGGTATTGTAACACTGAGAAATCCATCCTAGGCTCTATAGGCTAGAATATTGCCTAAAGGTTGGTTTGAAATGGTTACCCCAGTGATTTCCTACCACAACCATAAAAAATTTACTGGGTGATAACATCATGGCACCGTTGTCGGGGAAATAATTGCTATTATCTCTTTGGGGGAACAACATTGTTCTAGTTCTACGATCTGGTTGAGCAGCTGGTCATATACACATATTGGTCATATATGCTCTAGCGACTCCTCTCAAAGCTTTTGGTAGGTGATTCCACTAGGAATATTGGAAGCTAGAAGGACCAATATGAGAGTAATCCTGATGCTAAATCTTTTCAAGAAGTTTTTGATCCTAAGAGACTAATTTGAAAGGCCAAGAAGCTGTAAAGGTCACTTATACCTCAGTTAGACATAACTCTTTCTTTACCTGCTGAGGGTGCTGCTTTTATTAATGATATAGCTAAACATTGTGATGAAAAATTTTTGCTACTTTTCCCTAGGACTAAGTCTGAATGCATCCTCTTTGAAGTAGTTTTGGACCCCTCTGCATTTGAGTTCTTGTGTACTTCCTAGTGACCAGAGACCTCAGAGTCTCTAGGTGGGGATTTTCGACCCTTGTTTGACCGCTAGTGCCCGCTATTTTCCTCTGAATTAGCCTCATTAAGCTCCACTTCCACAGAGCATTCTGTGGCCATATCCTTATCTCCCACCACTTCAAATATTAAGCATCCTTCATCATCTAGTTTTGCAGCCCCTCACAGCTCTGCAGTTCCTCACAACACAGTAATTTCATCTATCACACCAACTTCATTTCCTCTTGGAAACCTTGTTATAATCCCAAGAAAGGATAATAGATTTTCCCCTATACTTATCCCTACTACTCTTCATGACCTTCCCTATGGATACTCCCAAAGACTCAAACAATTTAGTGGGGAGAGGGGTTATTCAACTAAGGAACACTTGGGAAAGTTTTCGGATTGGGTAGACTTGGAGGAAGTAGACCATGATGATGTTAAAGTTATACTGTTCACCCAAAGTCTTGTTGGAGAAGCGAGAAAATGGTTCAAAAATATTCTAGACAACTCCATTTTGAAGTATCAAGCTTTTGAAGATTCTTTCAAGGACAAATGGGAAGACAAGAAAAACCATAAGTAGTATTTGTCCCAATACCATTCCATGAGGAGGAGGGAAAGTGAATCTATCCAAGAATTTTTTGACAGATTTATGAAGACATATAATGCCATCCTTGCCCAGTTCAAACCTCCCCCTGGTTCTTCCTAGCTCCATTACGTTGAATCCTTTGACAATGAATTTACTTTGTTGTTAAGTGAAAGAAGATCAACCTCCTTAGCCGATATGATGAAATATTCCATAGAGGTAGAGATAAACCTGACTACTTCTAGAAAAAAAAAGAGGGATGAGGGAGAAAGGAGGAGAGAAGAAGGAGATAGAAGGAGGGATAAAGATCCTGAAAAACCTTCTTCCTATAACCCACAAGAGGCTATCATGGACATGATGATGTAAGACATGGAAAAATTGATGGAGAGACTCACTATGGACAATAGACCACCTCCCAGGGAAAATCATGAGAAACATAATAGAAACCAGAATGTTAGAAGGCCCCAAGTCATCCAAAATAGGAAGAGATATCAGATAAACCCTCTTGATCAGCCTGTGAGACCCTCTTTTCAGGAGAATTATGTGGAGCAAGAATATGGAAATGAAGTCAAGGATGAAATTCACCAGCTGGACACTGAGTCATCCTATGAATTTTTTACCAAAGAAGAACATGATAATTCTTATCATGAATTAGAGGAGCTTCTCGCTGAGGAAACAAAGTATTTTCAGAGGGGGTTTCAACTTGTTGTCATGGATCTGCAAAGGAATATTGGTATAAAGAACATATATGTTCCTGTCATGAGGAATAAATATGCAACAAACAAAGCCTCTACAAGTAAACCAAAGAATGATCTACCCCCTAAGGACACCTCCAAGAATGTAATAGAGCCCAAAGGGAAAGAAAGGAAAGAAGATAATACAAGGAACCCATATCAGGGACAAACCTATTTCAATTTAGAGGCCTAAATTGCAAAAATCAAAATCTTTGTCCCTCTAACTGAGTTGTTAAGAAATTATGAATATAAGTCCCAATTCATGACTATGCTGAAACCTCCAGGAGAAATCTCTACAATATAAGATTCCCTAAATCTTCAAGATGACAATCCCACCATCCTATTTGGACTCCATGTCGATGAGTCTGCCGATGAATATGTCCCTCCATTCTACGTCATTCTGAACATTCATGATGTCATCCTACACAATTCCATGCTTGATGTAGGAGCTTGACACAATTTNGATTGCATGGCAAAGAGTCAGTTAAGCTAGACTCACTCATTGAATTCGAATTGTCTCCTTAGGTATTCGAATTATTCATGGAGTTAAGCCATTGCTCATGCATGGGAATTGTAACCCTTTATTGTTTATAAAATATACAGAGAGGAAACCTATTATGGTTCCAATTATTTCCAATTCATGAGTATTTGTTAATTATTCTTTGATGATTTTGATTCCTAGTTCCTAGATCATGTGCAAGAATTAATATGGTATCAGATCTTAGGGCGGGACAAAGAAAAATCTCTCAAGAACAAGATTTTTGACAGATTTCTCCATGAAATTTGAGCAAGAGCTCAAAATCCGGCACTGCACCAGAAGCCAAGGCTTACCACTCAATATCCCAAGTAAAGAACTTGTTGATCAAGCTTGCTTGATTGACTATGCTGGGTGCGATGAAAGCCTAGAATGTGCAGGCTGTTCGACCTTACGGTGACTTTTTTGTTTTGATTTGCAAGTCTTAACAGGTTCAACTTCGAATGGACTCATCAATCCCTCTTCTCACCCCATTCACAAGATATGTGGAATGGAAGTTGAAGATGATTGCATCTCTGAAGAGACAAGGTCTCTATGAGGTGTCTATTGGAATTGGAAGAGAGACTTATGAGAATGAGAATGACTAGCTAAATGATGGTGATAGAGCTTTTGGATCAATAGCTCTGGCCCTTGATGATGACTTGTACTACCTTATTCGTTCTGTTGAATACCCAAAGGAAGTCTGGCCACTATTGGAAAAAACCTTTGGCAAGCACAATGAGGATCATAATAGTACTTTGGAGATTACATCCAGCACCACAAGAGTTCTTCACTCAAAATACTCAGCCACTACTCTCTCTAATGAAGTTGTTCAAGATGAAGATGAAGCAGAATCTTCTACACATTCAATTCGAATTGAAGAAAGTCTCCATCAAGTGACTCCTTCTCCTGATGCTCCAGAAGTTCATGAGATCTCTGATATCTCATCTTCTCATATTTCTTAAACAGAAGAAGACATTTGAATCTATGATATTGAAGAAAAATACTGCTGCACTTCCATGCAAACATTCATCGGTGATTTTCCTTTGAATTCTGTGCAAAATTTACCAGTAATTGCTTTCAAAAGTGAAGAGAAATTTGATTTTTCTCCCTCTACTGTTGCTGCTGGTGTGAAAATATGTAAAAAATTGGATATTTTGGAATAAATATCAGATTATAAGAGTGACACATTTACTCCCCATGATCTATATCTTCCAGCAAATTCCTGCAGGATTGCATGCACCAAAATTCAGAATTTTGAAGAAGAAGAAAATTGTGCATCTACCGTCTCAGTTGACCATAATTTTGGATCTGATATGAACCTTATTGGATCTGATATGATATTTCTTGGTTCAAAATTTCAGGTTCATAAACCTTCAGTACTGCTTGTAGCTGTTCTCATCAACGGTGTGAAGAAACAAGTACCGCAAGTCTCCTACAAAACTGCTGCTGGGGATTTGATTTCATTTCATAGTTTTGGATCTGTTGTGAAATTATTTAGATCTGATTTACATTTTGATATGATATTATTTTTTTCATATTTTAAAATCCAAAAGCTTTCAGTCATGCTTGTAGCTTCTCTCACCAATTTCGGTGTGAAAAATCAAGTACCGCAGTTCTTCTTCAATTTTGTTGATGGGGATTTGGTGTTACTCTCCTCTTATGAGGTTGCTGATATTTTATTTTGTGAATCATTATATATTTCTAAAGCTATATCAGATTATGGAGCTCAAGCATTCACTCTCCATATTCCCAGGGATTCTCTACCTTTGGTCACAAGCTCACCTCCTCACAGAACTAGTAAAGAGGAAGACATTCTACATCCGCTTGGACACTTGCTCCTAATATTTGGGGATGATTTTACCACTCATGGTTTGCTGTTCAAGGCTAAAAAATATCCGTTTCTTGAGTTTTCCACACATGGTCCGAATCCCCAAGAACCTTTTCTCTCTCTTCAGATGATTTCAGTTGCTCTACATGGGTCCAATTTTCACCGTGCAACTGTTTATATTTCTGATTCAGTTGAGTGCATTGTTCTTCTTCCAAAGTGGAAGATTCCTCCAGACATCTTCACCAAGATATTTTCAGAAAAGAAGTTCACTTACCTCCGTTCACTATTGGGGGTGAGTTCATCATGGTGATCTAGACTACTTTCAGTGTTTAGCTTGAGGGGGGGTTTTTTCCCACTGGGTTTTCCCTCTTTTCCTCACTCAGTTTGTTTTGAGCATTGTTTCAGTTACTTTATTGTATAGGGTGACCTATGGCCTTTGTTTCCAGGGCCCTATCATTTTATGCATCTATGTTTTCTAACTCTTCCTGAGTATAGCTTAAGGGGGGGTGTTGGAGACATTTACCATCATACACACTCTTTTGGTCAAATTGGCCTAGTTAAACCACTATCCTAAGTTTAATTGACATCAGTGGAGCATTAATTTCCATCATCCCAGTCACACCCACGCCTACCTATAGTCAAGGAGGCTAACTTAGCCTTTCCCTACAGTCAAGGAGGCTAACTAGAGCACTCTAGGGGTGATTTGTGTGACATTAATGCACCTAATTGCTAACTGGTGGTTACTTTCAGTTCAACCAATCAGTTATAGTCAGTTAAGGCACCTCCATTCATTAAATATATTATTTAATGATTATTTATTATTATTTAATGAACTGGAGTCAACAAGGCGCCTCCACCAACTTCTGATGGCCAGTTCAGCTTTAGTTAACCTCATCAAGGTTCATTGGATTCATGCAGTACTAGCACTTGATGATTGGATTGCTATGACATGTGTTTGATCTCCTTCAATTGAGATTCAATCATTTATTGCACTCCAACTTCAGTTAGGGTTTAGTGAGTCAATTAGGGTTTTGGTCAAGTGGTTAACTGAGTGAGATTGCATGGCAAAGAGTCAGTTAAGCTAGACTCACTCATTGAATTCGAATTGTCTCCTTAGGTATTCGAATTCTTCATGGAGTTAAGCCATTGCTCATGCATGGGAATTGTAACCCTTTATTGTTTATAAAATATACAGAGAGGAAACCTATTCTGGTTCCAATTATTTCCAATTCATGAGTATTTGTTAATTATTCTTTGATGATTTTGATTCCTAGTTCCTAGATCATGTGCAAGAATTAATATTTGATGCCCAAACAAATCGTGGATAAATTGGGATTGGAGGTGGCCAGGCCTTACAAATACCTTTTCTTTTTTGATTCCAGTAAATTTAAGTTCGTAGTATTGATCAAAGATTTGTTCATATCTTTGGCTTAGATTCCTTCCAAAATCCTAGTCATGGATGTAGTGGTGGCTAACATTCCTCCAAATTTTGGAATGCTGCTATCAAGATCCTGGGTGACCAAACTCAAATGTGCACTTCAAATAGACATATCATATGCCACCATCCCTATTTTTGGTGTACAGAGGAGGATTTATAGAGAAAAAAATACGAGATACATGATGAGCAATGTTGAAAGGCCGAATAACCACCCCATCTATTCGTTGTACACTGAGATAAGATGATCCATTTTCTTTACATAGGGAGGCAAAGACAATTTCAGTTCACAAAACGCTTCTTTTGTCCCCACTCGAGAAGGACTGGAAGAATTATGGAATGTGAGATTTGATGGGGCTTCATGCAAAGGAGGAGCAGGAGCTAGAGTTTGGATAAAACCTCTAGGAGGAAGTGCTTTAAATTATGCTTATAAATTAGCCTTCGATTGCACAAACAATGAGGAATAATATGAGGCTATGATGTTGGCCATTTAGATCCTAAAATATTTCCAAGTCAGGAGGGTGGTGATACATGAGGAGTTTGAGTTGGTGATTAAGCAAATGCAAGGCGAGTATCAGGCCATACATTCCAGGATGAGAAGCTACAAAAATGTTTCCCTATATTTGAGAGAATACTTTGAGGAATGCAAGTTTAATCTGATTCCCAGATTGTAGAATGGTATAGTTGATTCTTTGGCCACTTCTGTTGTTGTTTTAAAAATTCCCATGTAACCTAATAGTAAGTATGAGATTGAGGTTAAGCACAGACCCTCTATCCCGGATAATGTTAAGAATTGGTAGGTCTTTGAGGATGGTAAACAAATCCATAGTTTCCTTAATCTCATTGGTGAGTTTGATGGCTTGATCATTGATGAAGATAACATGTTCCTAGAAGGATCTAATCCCACCCAGGAGTGCTTGCAGAGTCATATTGATGGTCCCCAAGAAATGCCACCGGATGATATTGTTGTCCTTGATGAGGGTGTTGTTGGCGACAAAACTGAAGAAGTTGTTGGGATAGAATTGCAGGGGGATGAGGGACAACAAGAATATTTAAACAATCTTAATGGAAAAGAAATCCTATAGCTTAAGAGTAACACTATCCCCCAGGGGTTTATTCCCTTTGGAAAATATCTTTGACCCAAATGATGTTTCTAAGGAGCCTCAGCTTGTCCCAAGTTGTGAGGATGTGGAAGATGTGAATTTTGGAACATAAGATCATCCTAAAATCATCAAGCTCTCAAGAACACTCTCTCAGGAGGCCAAACGAAAATATATCTATGATCTCACTGATGGAGGATTACACAAATGCTTTTTCTTGGAGCTATAGTGAGCTTAAGGCTTATGATACAAGTATAATTCAACACACTATACCAATAACAAAGGATGAGATGCATTTAAAGCAAAAAATAAGGAGAATTAACCCTAAGATGCTACCCTTGATTGAAAAATAAATAAAGAAGCTGTTTGAGGAAAAAGTCATTATGGCCCTTAGATTCTAAAGGTGGGTGGCCAAATTAGTTTCGGTGAGTAAGAAGAATGGATAAATAAAGATGTGCATTGACTTCAGGAATCTGAACAGAGTCTCTTTAAAGGACCATTATCCTCTTCCCAAGATGGATCACTTTCTACAGAGGGTTGTGGGCTCTCAGGGGATCTCCACCCTGGACGGTTTCTTAGGCTACAATCAGATCATGGTTCACCTAGAAGACCAAGAGAAGGCCGCTTTCACCATGCCCTGGGGTACCTTCATTTATGCAAAATTTCCATTCGAACTCATGAATGCAGGGGAAACCTTCCAGTGGGCCATGGACATAGCATTTGCTGATGGAGAGGACAAGGGCCATATTCCATACAGAAAAATGAGCTCCCTCAGAACAAGGTTGAGGTTCAGTCTTTTTTGGGAAGTGTGGGTTTTTTGAGAAGGTTTGTTGCTGATTTTGCTGAGATTGTAAGGTGGATGACTAGTGTGTTGAGGAGAGATAATGAGATCAAGTGCACACTTGAAGAAAAGAAGTCATTTGAGTACATAAAGAAGGTCATTTTAGAAGCATCGATGCTGGTAATCCCTGACTTCTCCAAATATTTCCTCATATTCTCATTTACTTCAGAGCACGTAGTGGTAGGGTTATTGTTACAAAAAAATCAAGAGGGGAACGAGAAACCCATTTATTTCTATAGCAAAACATTGAGATATTCCCCATTGAAACACAACATTCTAGAAAAGTAGGCTTATGCTTTGGTACAGGCCTTGAAGGATTTTCAGGTTTACATCCTACATTCTTGAATCATTGCTCATGTTCCCTCCAATGTGGTGAAGGATATTCTAACCCAACCAGATCCTGAGGGAAGAAGGGGAAAATGGATAGAATTATTACTTGAGTATGACTTGGAGACTCAATCCCACAAAGATTATTAAAGGCCAAGGACTATCTAAACTCATGGAACAGTCAACTGTGATTTGCTCAGCCTGCACATGGTTGCTGAATTGTCAATAGAAGAGAAAAACCCCGAGGAACTACCATAGCTACAAGTGGCTGAATATTTGTTGTCATCCCCATGGTATGCTAACATCATCTTTGTGTTACAAAATTTGCAAGATCCAAAGGAGATGGAGAGGACAAGGGCCATATTCCTCAAATAGAAAGCAACAAGGTTTTGCATCTTAAATGGGAAACTATGTTGTAAGGATCTAGGAAGGGTATTGTTGAACTGTGTTAATGAACATGAGGGGAAGAAGCTCATTGAGGAGTTTCATGCAAGGGAATGTGGAGGTAATCACTACTGGAAGACCACTATGAATAAAATTCTAGAGAAGTATTTTATTGGCCCACCATCTTTTCCAACACCCATAAGGAGATCGATGCCTGTCATAAGTCTTAGACCTTTGAAGGGAGGAAGAAGCTTTTTCCATTACCTCTGAAGCCTATACACGTTGATTCCCCCTTCCAGCAATGGGGATTGGATTTCATTGGAGAAATAAACCCATATTCCTGAGGAAAACACAAGTGGATTCTCACTTCCACTGATTATTTCACCAAATGGATTGAATCCATCCCAACTAGACAGGCCACTGAGACTGTAATTATTCAACTTTTGGAGGAGAACATTTTGTCAAGGTTTGGAGTTCCTAGGAATTTGATCACTGACAATGTTTTTGCATTCAAACCAAAGAATATGGTTTTGTTTTGTTTCAAATATCACATACATCTGGGGCATTCCACTTCCTATTATCCGCAAGGAAATGGGTTGGCAGAGTCTTCAAATAAGATCCTGATGAGGATCATCAAAAAGCTGCTGCAAGACAACAAGAAGGCTTGGCACACAAAATTGACTCATTCTTTGTGGGATGCCAGAATTAGTGTAAAGAAAGCCATTGGAACCTCACCATTCTAGCTAGTCTATGGTTCTGAGGTAATTTTTCCCAGCTCTCTGATTTTTCCAGTGATGAGGTTGTTACATGAGGAAGATGTTGAAACCCACCCAATGCAGAGAAGGATGTATCGGTTGGTTGAACTATAGTAGAAAATAGAGAAACTCTTTGATAGAACTAATAAGTTTCAGGATAAAATGAAAGACAAGAGGACAAAGATGAGGATTTCCAAGTGGGGGATGTAGTTTTGCAGTGTGATGGACCCCATGAAGAGAAGGGAAAGCATGGAAAATTCGATCACCTATGGAAGGGACCTTTAAAAATTGCAGCTTTAAGAGGGAAGAATGCCTACATACTGGAGGAGATCGAGGGTGGTCTTGTGTCAGGATCCCCTATAAATGGGAGGATCCTCAAGCACTATTTTCTTTGAAGTAAGTTTAATCTTCCGTGTCATTGTATATACCATTTTATTTTAAGATTTGCATGTGTGGATAGCTCTTTGCAGACTTAAATCTCGAGGGGAAGGTAGTAAGGTCTCCAATAAGAGATATCATTTGGTTTTATTTTCCTTTGAAGATGGAGTTGAAGGAACTAGAATAAATTTGAGGAAATGGCCTCTGGGATAAAGAAAAAGTGTGCAATTGACTGGGGTTGTTCAAGCACAACAGGTCTCAATGGATCAAGCACTTGGTATACTATTCTTTGCTACCTCATAGGGAGGAAAACATCCCCAATTGGAGCCAACTGTTAGCACCATGACTGGGTTAAATGGTTGGAAGGGGGTCAGGCTAGAGTAAATGTAAGGTGGGGTCTAAAATTTCATATCTTATGACCTAGAGGTGTGCAGAAAGGGTTTGAAATTGTTTAGAAGGTTTATTGCTAAGTCTAAAATATGAGAATGAAACAATCCTTAAGCGCGACCTTGGAAATGAGTTGGCATTAAAAATCCGATTCATTGTTAAGTCTCGATGATAATAGATGGAGCATACCTTCCATGGAGGAGATCGACGACTATAAACAATCCCGCAAGAGAAAGGTGTAAGGTAAGGTGAGATATGACGACCCAGAAAGCATCCACATAAGACCGACGGTGCGGAAATGATCTCATGAAAAAAATATTGAGTAAGTTAAATTGTGAAAGTTGGTGAATCCGCAATCTGTAATCCACAACTTTGATCTCAGATAGACGGTTATGGATGAATCCGCACGAAATAGACCATTGTAAAGAGTGGCGAAAAGAAAAAGGAGGGAGAAAAAAGGCGGAGGTTCGGTCATAAAAAGTGGAAAATCCACATTCTAAAACCCATGATGCACAATCCGCCATTTTGTGAAAAGAAAAAGGTGGGAGAAAAATTGCGGAATTCCGGACGGGAGAAGTGGAAAAACTGCATTCCGAAAGCCACAATTTTGCAGAAAGAAAAGGGAAGAAGTTCGGTCATGAACATTGGTAAACTCGCGATCCGCAATTTGCCATTTTGTGGAAAAGAAAGTGCGGAAGCAAGATTACGGAAAGGAGCTTGCGGAATGATGGCGACGGGCATATAAATGGAGGGCGAAGATTTGATTCAAAATAGATCTACGGTTGAGATGTATTCTACAAGGAGAGCATGCTTACTACAAAATCTGAGAGGATAATTAATGAAAAATGGAAGAGGCTACAAAGCAGATAATGGTTGTCCAACCAGCCTTTACACAGTTAAAGAAGAAGGGGTTGAGGAGACTAAGGTATCAAAACCACTCCTTCACCTCTGTAGTAGAAGGTCGTTTGAATATTCTATGAACATTCGTTTACATCAAGTGAGCCTGAGGCCCCAGATGTCAAGTTTTTCCACTTTGGTTAGTCACATGCACCCCAATATGCTTTCTCCATTTGTTTCGTGATCATGGAAAATCAGTCACCTCATAATTTGTTAGGATTTTGCATGTTTAGCTTTAATTCCCTTGATGTAGCTAATTTTGGCACTCTGTTTCAAGATTCATCTCAAGAGAAAATTGAACTATAAATATAACCTCGATAGAAGAGAATAGGGTTCGACATTCATTTTGGAAGCCTTTGTGCTTGGTTTTGTAGCTATGAACTTTTCTTGGAAGTAATTAATGTAGAAGTATGTTATGAGTGTCTGAGGTTCATCACAGTGTTCAATGTGCAGTCTATGTTTTCCCGTATTCTCTAATTCTGTGTATGTATGAAGTTCTACTAATACGTTTATAGTTGTATGCAAGGAATTCATTCTCTGTTCAGCACTCCTTTCATAAGAAATTGTATTTGTTATGTGTTTATGATGAATGTAATGGAATTCATCCTTTTTTAGGTTCTCAATTTCATTTTTTAGCCTTTATTTTTTCTTCTGCTAAAGTTGTTTCAAAGATTCATCCATAGATAGGTGCCTCTTGTTTCACTGGGCTTCTTCTCATTCCCCCCTTCCATCTCTTAAAGTTATTTGATTGAATGTTAATGCTCATGTGGCCTCATATTGCAAAGAATAATCACCTATCATTACTATTGTAATCACCTTGAATGTTTTAGGATTCGAATCCATTTCCTAATGGTGTTTTATGTTTGTTTGTCTTACACTTCTAAAAATATAAACAACTTGTCCCCATTAGAAATCTAGCCTTCTGAATGCTTGCTATAAGACATATGTGTATGTTAATGGTATTGTGACAATGAGAGAGACCTCTTTGGTTTTATAGGCTAGAATACAACCTAAAGGTTGGTTTGAAATGGTTACCCTAGTGATTTCCTACCACAACCATAGGAAAATTATCGGGTGATAACATCTTGGCATAGTTGCTGGGGAACTAATTGCTATTATCTCCTCAGGGGAACGACATTGTTCTAGTTCTACAACCTAGTTGAGAAGCCGATCATAGACACATATTGGTTGTATATGCTCTGGCGACTCCACTCAAATATTTTGGAAGGTGACTCCACTGGTAATATTGGTGGACAGAAGGACCAATACGAGGAGTAATCCTGAAGCTGAACCTTTTCAAGAAGTTTTTGATACAGAGAGACTAATTTGGAAGGCAAAGAAGATGCAAAGGTCAGTTATACCTCATTTAGACATAACTCTTTCTTTCCCTGCTAAGGGTGCTGCTTTTATTAATGATATATCTGAACATTGTGATGAAAAATTTGAGCTAGTTTTCCCTAGGACTAAGTTTGAATACAACCTCCCTGAAGTAGTTTTGGACCCCTATACTTTCAATTTCTCTTGTACTTCCTGGTAACCTGAGATCTCAGAGTCTCTAGGTAGGGATTTTCCACGGGGCTTCACTTGTTGACCAATATCCTATCACGTTAGTTCATATTGTGGGTTTTAAAATTATCAAAAACTGAACCAATATATTGCATGTATTGGGGGGCATGAGGGGTTGAAGGTGGGGGTGGGTATGGTGATTTATAGGATTGAGGTATAAAACGGGGTGGGGAGGAGTTTTTAAGTATTGGGAGGGGGTTTCAACAAAAAGAGTTTGGGTCAATATCTCTAGAAATTAAGGGTATTCTTTAATATCCCACGATCTCACGTGCTATGTGAGAGGTTCACTAAGTGAAGTCCCCGTGGGATTTTCAACCCTTGTTTGACCGCGAGTGTCGACTATTTTCCATTGAATTAGGGATCTATTCAAGTTTTTATTAATCCCATTTCTCATAGCAATATGAAGCATGTAGAACTTCATTTTCACTATTTGAGACGGTTAGTGCAGGAGAAAATTGCCTCTCTTCTTTATTATAGGACAAATGATTAGGTTGTTGATATATTTATGAATCCTTTACTAGAATATAAGTTTGTGAAATTTTGGGCTATGCTTCGGCTTAATGAAGCTGCACCTCTTGGGGGGTGTTCAAAACTAGTAATTTGACCTCCCGAATCTCCATAGCGTTGTGTTGATGGGGGGGTGTTGGAACCTATAGCCTTGTGTTGGAGTATGTGCAACTTCAGAATCTATTCTTATTGTCCTCCTTTAGGATTTGAACTTGTTGTAATAATTCATAGAAACCCTAGAAAGAACAATGTAAGCCTTGGGGTGACAATCCAACACTAAAAGAATAAAATATAAATTATGAAATATCAAATTATATTGCTCCCCTAAGTGAAGTCGACCCCAGTTAAATTCTAGGTGAAAAAACAGTATAAATAGGAGGCACCCCTTCTCATTATTACACATAACAGCTCAGAGAAGTTCGTAGTTTTCTAGGAGAGAGTGTAGCTACACAACAACTCAGAGAAGTTCACTGTTTTCTAGGAGAAGAGAGAAACTCACATATACTGCAGTGGAATACTATTTTAGGGTTTTTATCTTTGGAAATTTTTTCCATATTTTTTCTTTCTTCTTCATTGTACTCCAATGTCATAATTATTATCCCTAGACGAAGGTTGTTGGGTTTTCTCCCATTTGGGTTTCCTAGGTGAAAAATACTTGTGTTATTGTTCTGTGCTTTGTCTATCTTCTAGGGATCCTATGCAATAAGATATATTTCTATAATCTTAAGAAAATCTAACATGGTATCAAAGCAGTGCTAGAAGAAACCATTGTTGGAACTCTGTCGGAAACCTGTCAGAACTAGGGTTCCATCGTTCAAGGTCTTCACTCAACCCTTTGGGAAAAAAAGAGGCTTGGGAAATTATCTCTAAGGAGGGTGCATATTTTGGTGAAGACAGAATTCAATTATGAGAATTTTCAAATTTTGACCTAATTCTACAACTGCAATAGAAATTAGGGTTTCAGTTTTTGACCTAATCCCTCCAAAGTTTTGGCTCGACTCTACCTCTCCTCAATTTGCCTCTCTAGGGCACATTGATTTGCGGATTTAGTTTTCCAAAACTCCAACTTTCATTTTTTACCTAGCCTTTGTTGGGGTCTCAAATCCTGATTTGCAATCAAGATGATCAGCATGAAGGTTGAATATCTTTGGAAGGGGATTCCAACTTCATCCCTTGGAAGTATGGGGTTCTTCTTCTACTAGAAGAAAATGACCTATTACAGTTTGTGTTGATGTATTTGTAACTTCGGAATGTATTCATCTATGTATCTTATGTATTGTAACCCGATGTTTATTCCAGGATGTATCTATTATGTATTTGAGTCATGTTGTCATGCCCTGATATCCGATCAGGAGGATCAATAATGTAAACAAGTCATGTCAAGTGATAGTGGGTAACCCTTCGATTGTGTAAGGGTTAAAGTCCCCGCAGTTCTGGGGCACTAGGGTTATTAGACTCTCCAAGTAGAGGTCGGCCCTAGTAGGGTTTTAGTCATGATAAGATTAGTATAAATAGAGACATGGGATCTCTATTTAGCACACATCACTCACACACTCAAGTGTAGCGCATAGTTGAGGAAGGAAAGACACTGGGGCTAGACAAGAAGAAGATTAATGCTGTTGGGAGTGCATCTTACTGTTTTGGGGTTTTCTCCATTTATGGTTTCCCCGATCAAAAACACTGTGTTCATGTCTCTTGTGTTTGATTGTTGTACTTGTTATTCTCTCAGTAAAGATCCTAACATAATGCTAGCTTAATGTTGAAAAACTAACATGGTATCAGAGCTAACCTGAGAAGAAGACACTGTGTAGCTGCGGGAACTAGGGATTCCTATTTTGTGGATCTTCTTCCATATATTTTCAGCAAAAGTAAGGTGGAACAACTCTCCTCCTTAGGGCACATCTTTGTGTCGAAGCAGAATCCAATTCTGGGGTTTTTCAATTTTGGACCTGTCACTACTGTCGGAAATTAGGGCTTTTCACAGAAGAGGAATTTTTTAGTGAGCCCAGGCCTGGATTGATCTCCTCCCCAAAATCGAAGTTAGGGACAAATTTCAAGGCATTTGGGTGGATAGAACTCCAGAAAAGCAAAACTCTAATTTTCTCCTGAACCAGCTCTACAGGATTTCAGCTCAAGTTTCAGATCCGACATCTTGAACCTGGTAAGATCTAAAATCTTTTGTATTTCCATTTGAGGTTCTCATTTAAGATGTCTCATCATACCAAGCTTGATGAAAATATTGAGGGAGCTGAAAAATTCCAAGCCTGGAAGTATAGAATCTCCTTGGTCCTGGAAGAAATTGAATTAGACTCCTACATTCATGAGGAGGTTCCAGTTCCATAGGGAGATGAGGAAAAGGCCTTACATAAGAAGAAGATGGTTATGGAAAATAGGATAATTGCTGATTCTATTAAGGATCACCTTATCCCATAGGTGTCCTCTCTCAAGACACCTAAAGCTATGTTTGATGCCATAACCAAATTGTTTGAAGGAAAGAACATCAATCAGAATATGACCTTGAGAAACCAACTGAAGAATGTGAAGATTCAGAATGTGGAAACAATCCAGTCTTACTTCACAAGAGTTTCTCAAATCAAAGAGAAACTAGAAGCAGTTGATGAAGAAGTGGAAAATGCAGAGATTGTAATGACTACATTGAATGGCCTTCCTATGTCATGGGATTCTTTCATCCAAGGAATCTATGCTAGGAAGAAGTTAGTCAATTTCAGCAGACTATGGGAAGAGTGCTCTCAAGAAAAATCTCGGATAGCAGCTCGAGAAGAGAAGATGGGAAGTGAATACCAAGCTCTTAAAGTACACTCCAAGTCTCACTCCAAGTCAAGCAAGAGAAAATATCATGGTTCTAGAGGTAAGCACTTTCACAAAGATAATGCTAGAAGAGATGTATCTAGGATCATATGCTATACTTGTGATGAAGTAGGACACTATGCAAGGAATTGTCCTAACAAACAGAAGATAGTAAAGAAGAGCAACAAAAGAAGATATCATGCTCATGCTATAGAGGATGATGAACCATCCAGAAAGAGATCCAGATATGAAAGTGAAGATTCTTCAAGCGAGGATGAATATGTTCTGATATCAGCTCTCACAGGAAACATTACTCATGGAAGTGATGATTGGCTTATAGATAGTGGGGATTCCAAACATATGACTGGATTCAAGGAATCCTTTGTAAGACTGTCAGAGCATGAATCACCTCACAAGGTAAAGCTAGGAGATGACTGCCAATATCCAATAAAAGGTAATGGGGAATCTTCATATAAGTTATAATATGGAAAATATCTAACAATGAAAGAAGTATTATTTGTGCCAGGACTCAAGAAGAACCTTCTCTCCATATCAGCATTAGATGCAAAAGGAATGCGGGTTGCATTCATAGATGGTCAAGTCATCATGTGGCCAAAAGGAAAGACTATCGATGATGCGGTAGTAATTGGAGAACAAGAAGGAGGATTATACAAATTGAAGGGCCATCCAGAACAAGCCTTGGTACATGAAACAGTATAGCCAAGTGAACTTTGGCATACAAGGCCTGCACATGTGCATTACAGAGCACTACCTATTGCAAGCAAAGCTGTCGAAGGTCTTCCAGAAATTCAAGCAAAACATGATGGGGTCTGCAAAGGGTGTGCGAAAGGAATAAATACAAAGAAGACATTTCCAAGCAGTGAAAGCAAAGCAAAAGGAATCTTGGAAATCATCCACTCCGATGTATGTGGTCCTATGTCATCAAACTCTCTAAGTGGGTATGCATATTATGTTTCTTTTATTGATGATTTTTCTAGGAATACATGGGTTTACTTCATGAAGAACAAAGACGAAGTATTCAGTAAGTTCAAAGAATTCAAAGCCTTGATCGAAAACCATACTGAAAAGAAGATCAAGACCATTTGATCAGATAATGGTGGAGAATTCACTTCAAATGAATTCAAAGAGCTATGCAAAGAATCAAGGATTAAGAGGGAGTTGTGCACTCCTTATAATCCAAAACAGAATGGGGTTGTGGAATGGAAGAACAGAACTATCATGGAAGCTGGAAAAGCAATGCTTCATGATCAAGACCTTCCTATGCATATTTGGGCAGAAGCTGCTAGAACAGCGGTGTATGTATAGAACCGTACTCCACATAGAGTACTTGAGAACACGACTCTTGAAGAAGTCTTCTTCGGCAAGAAACTAGAAGTCAGCCATCTCAGAATATTTGGTTTTCCTGTGTACATCCACATTCCAAAAGAGAAGAGGACTAAATTAGATCCTTTAGGAATGAAGGGTATATTTGTGGGATACTCTGAAAGCTCGAAGGATTATAGAATATATTTTCTAGGAGATAAGAAGATTGACATCAGCAGGGATGTGAAATTTGATGAATATACAGCTTACAACAAATCCAGAAAGAGACTTGCTGAAGAACCTGAAGAAGCAGAAGCACCCAGAATTCATGATACAACCATGAATGAAGAAACTCGAGAAGAAGATCGAGAATTTGAAGAACCACAAAGACTTGTAGATCCACCTCTGGAGAAGAATCCTCATAAGAGGAAACCTACTTGGGTACCAGAACTTATCCAAGGTGTGGAAAGATATGGGGCTCCAGAAGAGAATCACAGAGAAAGAAAGAGGACCAGATCCAATTCCAGGTATGTAGCTTTACTATGTGATTTCATTGATAAAGAAACTTCCAGTTATGAAGAAGCGGCAGAGCAGAAAGAATGGAAGGATGATATGATCAAAGAGTACCAATCGATCATGAAGAATGATGTTTGGGATGTTGTCCCAAGACCAGACGGGAAGTCAGTTGTAACTTCCAAATGGATCTACAAGATCAAGCATGCTACAGATGGTAGCATTGAAAAGTATAAGGCAAGATTTGTAGCTCGAGGTTTATCTCAGAAAGAGAGAATAGAATATGAAGAGAGCTTTGCACCTGTAGCCAGATACACTTCCATCAGATCAGCACTTGCTCTGGCTGCAGTGATGAAATGGAAGATACACCAAATGGATGTCAAGACTGCCTTCTTGAATGGTGTAGTGGAAGAGGAAGTGTATGTAAAACAACCACTCGGTTTTGAGACACATGAGAGGGATTCTCATGTATGCAGATTGAAGAAAGCCCTGTATGGTTTGAAACAGACACCCAGGACAAGGTATGGTAGAATCAACAGCTTTCTATCCAGTTTGGGCTTTACCAAGAGTAAAGCAGATTCCAACCTTTACTATAAAGTTGAAGATGGAAACCTAATGATGCTTCTACTATATGTAGATGATCTATTTGTGATAGGTATGGATGGGTTGATTACTAATACAAAGAGAAATATTGCTTCCGAGTTCGAGATGAAGGACTTGGGTATGATGCATTACTTTCTAGGTATGGAGGTGTGGTAGAGTGCGGATGGAATCTTCCTTGGACAAAGGAAGTATGCAGTAGAGATCCTGAAGAGGTTTGGGATGATGGATTGCAAGATTATGGTCACACCTATGGCATCGAACCTGAAGCTATTGAATGATGCTTCTTTAGAGACGGTTGATGCTACGATGTATCGTCAGATGATTGGGTCATTGATGTACCTGACGAACACAAGACCAGACATTTTCTTTGCTGTGAATACCTTGAGCCAGTTCTTAACAGATCCGAGAAATGTTCACTTGATTGCTGGAAAGCATATTCTGAGGTACTTGAGGGGTACAATTTATTATGGGCTCAAGTATGATGCGAATCAAAAGATTAACCTAGAGGGTTATGTTGATTTAGATTGGGTAGGCAGTGCCATCGACAGGAAGAGCACTTCAGGATGTTACTTCAGTATGGGATTAGGTGTGATCTCTTGGTTTAGCAGGAAGCAATCCTGTGTGGCACTGAGTACAGCTGAAGTAGAGTATGTCGCATCTTGTTCAGCTAGTTGTGAGGCAGTATGGCTACGGAAGCTACTATCCGATATATTTGATCTCCAGTTGGATGCTACTTGTATACATTGTGACAATCGGAGTTGCATGAAGTTGTCAAAGAATCCAATGGTCCATGACAAGTCAAAGCATATCGAGATCAAGTATCACTATATCAGGGATATGGTGCAAAGGGGAGCAGTGAAGCTCCAATATGTTGCGATGGAGGAACATATAGCTGATGTATTGACGAAGCCATTAGCTAGGCTGAAGTTCGAGTACTTCAGGGAAAAGCTTGGTGTTCTCTAGATCGAGGTTTCCTCCAAGAGAAAGTGATGAGACCCATAGCCATTCTGACATGGTGAGAGGATTGGTTCCTTCCATGGTCAGATGTAAGGGTAGAGCCATTCTGTTCATGGCTAAAGGATTTAGTTCCTTCCATGTCGGATGTGAGTGCTGGCCAATCTGATGTAGGATGAGCTCCTACATAGATATAAGGGATACCGCCTTTCTGACGAGTAGGTTAGATGTGAGTGCTGGCCATTCTGATGTGACTGTAGGATTAGGTCCTATATGATTAGATATAAGGGATACCACCTTTCTGACGAGCAGGTCAGATGTGAGTGCTGTCCATTCTGACGAGTAGGTCAGATATAAGGGCTACCAAAGACCTATGAGGAGGTAGGCATACACCCAACATGAAAGAAGGCTGCCTATGTATAAATTCCTATGATGAGATACCACACACATGATGATGACCAGGTGAGATCTAGATTGAGCTATGATCTAGATCTAGTTATGATGACTCCGAGAGATCCAGATCGAGTGATGATCCAGATCCAACAGTGATGATCCAGATCGAGAGATAATCCAGATCCAGATCCAGATCGAGTGATGATCCAGATCCAGTCCAGTGATGTTGATCCAGATCGAGAGATGATCCAGATCCAGTGATGATGTTCCATGATGATCTAGATCGAGAGATGGTCCAGATCCAGTGATGATGTCCCATGATGATCTAGATCGAGAGATGATCCAGATTCGAAGGATGATGATGACTTGAAAATGAAGGTGACTTGAATACTCAGAAGACTCGAGATGCAGATGACGAGTTGATCCAGTTAATACAGAGAAGAAGATCAGTGCTGAAAATTGTGTCGAAAGAATACCTTCCTAGTTAAGAGTGAGTGTTGATGTATTTGTAAATTTGGAATGTATTCATATATGTATCTTATGTATTGTAACCCGATATTTATTCCGGGATGTATCTATTATGTATTTGAGTCATGTTGTCATGCCCCGATGTTCTGATCGAGAGGATCAATAATGTAAACAAGTCATGTCAAGTCATAGTGGGTAACCCTCCGATTGTGTAAGGGTTAAAGTCTCCGTAGTTCCGGGGCACTAGGGTTATTAGACTCTTTAAGTAGAGGTCGGACCTAGTAGGGTTTTAGTCATGCTGGGATTAGTATAAATAGAGATCTAGGATCTCTATTTAGAACACATCACTCACACACTCAAGTGTAGCACATAGTTGAGGAAGGAAAGACATTGGGGCTAGACAAGAAGACGATTACTGCTATCGGGAGTGCATCTGACTGTTTTGGGGTTTTACATCTTGTGTTAATTCTATCTCTGAGGAAGTTGCAGGGTTTTCTCCATTTATGTTTTCCCCGATCAAAAACACTGTGTTCATTGTCTCTTGTGTTTGATTGCTATAGTTTTTATTCTCTCAGTAAATATCCTAACATAATGCTAGATTAATGTTGAAAAACTAACAGTTTGTACAGGAAAAGTCCCGGAACCAGAATTCAAAGAAGACAAACCTCACCGAAGAAAGGATGATGCCAAAGCAAGAAGGATTTTAGTGGACTTAGTTAGATATCACTTGGTTCCTCAGATCTTAGAAAAGACGACAATGATGACGATGTTCAAAACCCTAACGAATCTATTTGAACAAAGTAGGATCAATGTGGCTCTCACATTGAGGAATCAATGGTTGGATATGAATATGACCAAATTCGAAAATATTGCCTCATATTTAATGAGGATCACCAAGCTTCGGGACAAGCTAAAGTCCAGTGGAGAAAATATTGAAGAAAAGGATCTCGTTGTGACCACCTTAAATGGTCTCCCACCATCTTGGGAGTCTTTCATCCAAACTATAAGTGGTCGAACCAAGCTACCCAAATTTGATAAGCTATGGGCATAATGCACTCAGGAAGAAGCAAGAATCACATCACGCGAAATACTTCATGGAGCTCAACCTGAGGAGAACGAAGAGTTCATATCTCATGCCAAGAAATTCAGGGGAAGGGGAAGGAAGTCATTATACATTCACAAGCGTAAAGACAAGAGATCAATTCCTCCTCTAGATCAGAAGAAATAAATAAGGATCTATCTCATATCCAATGCTACAGGTGCAATAAATATGGTCATTATGCCAATAGTACACACTCTTAATGGTATGCTATAATGGAGACCATAAGCATTCAGATAATGGCCTTACGTGTGTTGTGACAAAGTATTGACTAAAAGGTTTCCTGCATTATTTTCTTAATACACTGATTGTGAAATATCGCTAACCATATGACAAGATTCGACTTGTAAGGAATTCCATGATCTAAAAGGACAAGTGATCCCATTGATATATAGATAGAACGGAAGTAGAAAGCCTCTAGAAGCATGTATTATGACTCTCAGACCCAGAATGATCTAATGCAAATATTTAGTGATCAGAAGCGGAAAGCTTCTACAAATGTCGTTATATCTTCTACTTCAACAAGATTTACTCAACCTATTTCTATGAGACGGAGGGATTTACCCCTCAAATGCAAGGATTCTAATCTATTACATATGAGAGAAACATGACGACACGGTTGTCGTGACTCGAACAAGACAATTGAATGATCCTTGATGAACCTAGTCGTCACCAGGATGAATAATTATTTTCCATCCTACATTCATGTGCCCAAGTTAGAACCTTCAGGAAAGAAGGGAAAATTCATGGGATATTGAAAATATTCAAAGAATTACAGAATATACATTCCAGGATCGATACAAATCAAAGTTAGTCAAGATGTAACCTTTGGAGAAGAAATGGATATTTGAAAAGGAAGAGGATCAGATATGGAGATCGCGAATATGAAGAGATGATATCATCTCCCCCTCCAGACATTAAGAGGGATTCTGAAGAAATGAATAAAATAATCAGTCCCATTGATCCAGTTGAGCCAGATGATGATCCCACAGATATGGCTGTAAGTTGGAAAAGACCCAGATGGGCATGATGGATTTTGCAAAATGCAGAGGAGAATGAAGCTCTGCATGGAGTATATGGGAGCATTGAAAAATACAAGGCCAAATTTGTTTCTAGAGAGTTCTCTCAGAAAGAGGGAGCTGATTATGATGAGACAACTACTCCTATTGCTCAATATACTTCCATTAGATAATTGCTATTACTTTAGCTATGATATGGAAGCTGTATCAAATGGATGTCAAGAAAACATTTCTCAATGGAATTATTGATACATTATTTCTTGATATTAGAAGTATGATAAAGGCAGAAGAATATTTTCCTAGGTCAAGGAAAAATACACCATGGATATATTGAAGAGATCCGGAATGTTGGATTGCAAGTCCATAGCTACTACGATGGATGCAAATTTGAAGAAGTTGAGAGATTCTGCTCCAGATTAAAATTTGATCGATCCCACTATGTATCACCAGATGATTGGATCCTTGATGTATCTGACGAACACTAGACCAAATATTTGTTTTGCTGTGAATGCCCTGATTCAGTTCATGTGCAAACTGAGGCATATTCAATGGACTGCCACAAAACATGTGCTCATATACTTATGTGGCACTGTGGGATATGATCCACAATAGAATTTAGATTGTGACTTGAGATTGCAAGCATTTACAGACTCATATTGGTCCCAATAGACTACATATAGGAAGAGCACTTCAGGATGTTGTTTCAGTTTGATTTCTGGAGTAATTCCCTAGTACAATAAAAAGAAGAACTCAGTAGCTCTCAATATTGTAGAGGCTAAGTATATGGTTGCTAGTTCAACAGCCCGAGAAGCAATTTGTCTTCGTAAAATTCTTGTAGGATTGTTTGGCCATATTCTAGAGCCAACCGTGATTCACTGTGATAACCAGAGTTGTGTGCAGATGTTAGTGAATCCTGTATTTCATGACAATTCAAAGCACATAGAGATTCGATATCACTTCATACATGATATGGTGTAGAAAGGTGCAGTCAAGCTCCAATATATTTTGATAGATGACCAGACTGCATATGTTCTCACCAAGCCTTTTCCCAAGATGAAGCTTAAATACTTTTGGGAAAGACTTGGAGTATAAGAGAGACATTTATCATACTTTTCCATAGGTACTTTTGATCGTACAGGTTCTCGACCATGTATGGAGAAATCCCATTGAAAGATGGGACAGACAGGTAGTAGATGGTAGAGTTCAAACAGGTGCCTCTACAATGAGACGAACAAATAGTATGGGAGTACCCCATCGACAGATGAGACGAACAAATAGTATATGGGCATACATATTTTCCCATCTAGGATCTCTATCTAGGCATGGAAGTATTCCATTGACAATAGAGACGGATAGGTAGCAGAATATTTTCCCTCAAACATCCGGATAGAACAAATTCATAAAGACAACATTGAGTATGTTTAGATATGATAGAGACAATATAGATGTACCGATGAAACCCAGATGATCATGATGTTGATGAAGACCAAATAATACCTTCCTTATTGAGAGGGAGTGTTGGAGTTTGTGCAACTTTAGAATCTATTCTTATTGTCGTCCTTCGAGAGTTAAACTTGTTGTAATCATTCATACAAACCATAGAAAGAAAAATGTAAGCCTTGGGGTGAAAAACCAACAATACAAGAATAAAATATAAATTATGAAATATAAAATTATATTGATCCCCCAAGTGAAGTCGACCCCAGTTAAATTTGGGTGGGAAAATAGTATAAATAGGAGGCATCCCTCCTCATTATTACACACATCAAGTCAATGAAGTTCAGAGTTTTCTAGGAGAGAGTGCAGCTACACAACAGCTTATAGAAGTTCACATTTTTCTGGGAGAGAGTGCAGCTACACAACAACTCAGAGAAGTTCACAGTTTTCTCGGAGAGAGTGAAACTACACCACAAATTAGAGAAGTTCACAATTTTCTGGGAGAAGAGAGAAGCTCACATATATCATAGAAGAAGACTATTTTAGGGTTTCTATATTTAGAAAGATTTTCCATATCTTTCTCTTTCTTCTTCATTATACTCTAATATTAGAATTATTATCTCTAGACGAAGGTTGTTGTGTTTTCTCCCATTTGGGTTTCCTAAGTGAAAAATACTTGTGTTATTGTCCTTTGCTTTGTTTATATTCGAGTGATCCTATTGATAATTGAAATTAAGATATACTATTATAATCCTAAGAAAATATAACATCTTGATGGTTCATCAAACCTCTATATCTTCTGGAGATAGTCGGACAATGGATGATAGGAGACTAGTGGAGCATTTGATTGGATTCGACAGAGGAATTGTAAATTCGTTGGGTAAATGTCTGAATGGTTGGCACGACCATGGTCATCGGGACTACAAAAACCGACTAAACTTTGGGATGTTGCATATTAATTCTACGAAAACTATTTGGACCAAAGACTCCTATGTGTGGACCATATATTCCCTACTTTCAGGAAGTTGGTTAGATCTAGAAACCATAAATAGGTGACCCTATGGGTTGTCTAATATATCATCTTGAGGACCATGCAACATAGATCATTTTGAACCATCTCTAGTCGTTCCTATGCACACCATGATTTTCCTGAATAAAATGGTGTCTGATGATGCTTCCCAAGTATACATCCTCTATAGGTGCTAAGTATATTTTCACATTTATTGATGATTTCTATCGATTTACTGTTGATTCAATTGCGATTGATGTGAACATGGACTTGTAGTCACCCCATAGGTTTTCATTGATGCCACCAAGTCACTATTGTAGTGAACATGTATGGATGATCCCAGTACCTTCTCATTGAGTAGCTTGGATCCCTTATAGATATGGGTTTTTCTTTGAAGCAACTTATACCCAATTGACAAGGTCCTTGTACCCACAAGGTTAGATCTTGGATCAACCACCTTGCTGATAGTAATGAAGACCCTGTTGATGATGCTGAAGACCCTGTTGATGTTGTTGAACCCATTTTATATGATGGAGATTCCCTATATGGGTTGGAGAATCATTAATGACCCATTTTGTGGTCATTCATGCTCTGATGGTGTCATGGTACCCTAAGAAAAGATTTTTCAATGCCACAAGTGATGTCATGATGGATCTTGACCCTTGGAGGTCCTTGTGTGTGGTTGAAAAATCCCATGAATCCCCTTGGCATGTCAAAGAATCCTTTGAAACACTAAATGGTCCAAATGACCCATTCTGTGGTCATTTGTGGTTTGCATAGTTATTAATGTCTTGACAGAGTCTTGAAACCTTTGGAGATGGTCCTTAAGCCCACAAGTTTCTTGAAGAAGTATTGGTTGACATGTTGAAGTCCTTTGAACCTTAAAACCATTGATGTATGGTGATGAATACTTGTTGATGTGGAGCCCTTGGTTGATGAATCCTCTTGCATGATGAAGAAGACTTTGAAAATTCCTTTGTACCCACACACTTGGTAGTTTAATGGTCTTGAAGGGATGTTGTTGATACTATGTTGATTGGGGCCCTTGTGACTTAATGCAACACTTGGAGACTCTTGGCTTGGTCCACAAAGAAATCTTGAACTAGCTCCCATGACTAAGCCCTTATATGTTGCTTGACAAGCCTTAAAGCCATAAGAAGAAACTTTCATACATTTCTTACATGGAAAGGAAGTGCATAATAATAAGATATGAAAATAAGATAATAATAAATAATAAGACACCGTACAAGTCGACCCTAATTTGAGAAAGTGGACAATGCCAAAGAATATATAAACGCGATATTGATCACACTCCAAAACATCCAATGAAATGCAAGAATGAGCTCGTTGAATGTGATGGACCGAGGTCATTAATGACTGAGGAAATTCACTGGTTGCAACATATGGAGGATAAAAATTTTGGTTCTTATTTTTATGTTTTCCCTTTCTTAGGGCTCCTCCGTAGTGCATGGTTTGAAGTACCATCACAATACACAACCCTCTAATAGACATATGAGGTCTACAGCAGATGAAGAGTCATGTTTTTTTTGGGATTTGACCTTGTAAGTGGTAGTCTCAATTTGGCATTTGAATAGTCCGCGTTTGTTTTGGATCAAATATTTCATGTTGCAAACAATCTGATATTTTTGAAGAGATGATAGTCCATCATTGTGACTTATCTAGGGCCTTTCTCAGCTCATAAACAGACCTGAATTTTCCATAGAAATGTATCTTTTTTGGGGTTAAAACAGTGTATGGTTTTGTGTTACTATTGGTGATGGTCTACTAACCTTGTTCAGACTTTCAACAATCTCGAGTTCTTCTCTATTGATTGATTGGGGACTCCTAAGCAAGAAAAAAACTTGTATGCTAACACAATCGAAGTTTCTTCCAAGGTCATCCACTATGGCAGCTTGAAAAACAGTCTTAGATTGGTTTTGGTTAGGGTTTTACATAGACATGGACAACTTGCAAAATCATTGAAAATATAAATTATGAGTTTTGACAAGCATTGACAAGGTATGTAACCATTGAATATTCTTATACAGTGAATGTAAATGATGTACAATTATGTGAGAACAACATTGATGCATAGTGGTTACACATGGAATGGTATTTGTATAGTTACACATATAATGGTATACTCTACAATGCATGCTTGATGCTTACCTTGTGAAGATGATGAAGTGGAGTATGATGATGTATCCCTTTTTGATACAAAACCCATGTTAATGCATTCACCTTGATGCTGTAATGTATGATGTATGTACAATGAAGTGAACAGTGATGTAAATGCATGTTGTTGTATGATGATGTTCTCCTATTTACAATGATGTATATAGTAGTATTTTTGTATCTACAATGATTATGATGCTTACTCTATGATGTTGATGATGTTATGATGATTCCTTGTACCATATGATGATGTTTCATACCATGATGATGATTATGCATACTCTACAATGATTGTAATGCTTACTGTATTGATGATGTTTTGATGATGCCTTGTACCCTATGATGATGATGATGCATACTCTATAGTATTGATGAACAATGTTGATGTCCAAAGAGTGATGAGCAGAAGACCAGCAATGTCAATGACCAAAGAGTGATGAGCAGAGAGGTATGACCAAAACTGTTGTTGAGCAGACTTGACATGTTTGATGAGTAGAGGTTGATGAATGAAGATGGTTGAGCAGATTGATGACAAACAAATATTGGCATCAGGCAGCTTGCAAATAGAATATTTTACTTGAGGATTGGATTCATCAACCCTTTCTTAGTTGGAGCTAAGAAAACCAGTTTGGGTCATGTTATGAGAGTTGGTTCTCTTTTCATCAGTTGGTGCTGATTGAAATAGAGAAGATTGTAATCTTTTGTTACCACAAATAAATATTAAAATTACATATATTCTTGTGTCTCTCTTGATGTGATGATTATGCTTATGACTCATAGTTGATTTAGCTAATGCATATGATGATGTAATTGATAACATAATGCTTGATATACTTTGATTAATAAATTGAAGGTAAAAAGTTTAAATTTCTCACACTGATTCACCCTCCCCTCTCAGTGTGGCCATTGTGTCCAACAATTGGTATGAGAGCAAGAATTCCTCACAAGCCTTGCAATATTAAAGGAGATCAGTGGAGACACAATGGAAGAAAAAACATAGTCATCAAGCAATGATGTCCATGTACTTGATGTTACAGACTATTTCGATTGGAGGAGCAGAATGAAGGAATATCTGAAGAAGTTTAGAATTTGGGAGATTGTGATCAATCCACCTGCTCCATCAAATGAGAATGACAAAGCATATGCATAAAAGGAATCAAAGAAGGACAATACTACAGCCTTAAAGTTCCTCCTGGATGGACTTCCCATCTCAGTGAAGGAAAGTGTAGGAGAGTACACTTCATCTAAATACCTATGGTTCAAGTTGGAAAGCGATTATCGAAAGGAAATACTAGAACCTGAAAAGATAGACAAGGAATTCAAAGACAATCCCTCAGAAGAGGTCAATCAATAAGAAGAAGAAAAAATAAGAGGACTCCAGTAAAGGTATGAATTCTTTTGATTGTAATGATAGATTGTGTAATGAAAGTGAGAAGGTTCTTACAGAAGATGATGAAGGGATATCAAAAGCTACAAATGATACATCTCACTTTGATAAGTATTAATCACATAGCATATTGGGTTATGAACACAGTAAATATGAACCATAGTGAATTCACAAAGTTCAAAAATAAAATCATGGATCCTTTGAATGAATATCATCAGAAGACCATGACAATGAGAGTATTTCTTGTGAAGCTCAAACACAAGGACAAAGAGTTGCGGGATTAGTTTAAATAAAAGGATGCTAGAGATGAACAACTAAAGACTGAATTGATCAGTTAAAAGGAAGAACAAGAATATCTTGGTGAAGACTCAAAAGAGCTTGAAGAAACTAGAAAGGTAAATCTAAAATCACTATTTGAAGACTCAGTTGGAGGAATCCAAAAGGATAGAAGAAATGTTGAAGAATCGGTTGAAAGAAAATGAGCAGACAATCCAAAGGCTGGAAATGGAGGTAGCTGGTCTCATGAAGAAAGGTGAAAATAATGATGCATTTGTTAAGTTCAAGGACAATTCAATTGTCATAGATAATATCTTGTATTTACAAAGATATCCATGTGACAAGACTGGTCTTGGTTACAAGAAGGAGAAAGAAAAATATGGAGAGATAGCACTTGGTCTCCCAAGAATCCAGAAGCAGGTCTATCAACGCCCAAAGCTCCTCTTCATGCACCTGCACATGACAACAAAGACTTTGGAAGTTCAAGAATGCAACAAGGAGTTAGGTATATTCCTCAAATCAAGATTAGAAAAGAAACAACTCCAAGATGGAACCAAAGTACCAGGTATGACAATGGATTTAATGGTTACTATTATTTTTGTTCTAACTTTGGTCATAAGGCTATGGATTCTAGACTCTACGGAAGAAGAAGTGTTGGAAGCGACAAAGTTAGATGTTGGACATGTAACCAAGATGGATATATTGCTGCTACTTTCCAAACTTTGAGATGATACATATGCAGTGAGTTTAGTCATAAAGCCCAAGAATGTGCAATTCAAAGAAGTCAACCGAGGAGGAGTCCTTCATACATAAAAACAAGAAGAACCAATGAACCTTGGAAGAATACCAACATAGGAAGATTTGAAAATCATAAGACAAAGGCCTACAGTCAGGGACACTCTTAGGTATGGAGGAATGAAGTTGATCAAAGAAGTGTTGTAAGTTCCAACAACGCAGTCATATGTTGGACATGCAATCATGTTGGTCACAAGAAAATATGACCTCTATATTGCAATGTATCTTGTTTCTAAGTGTAACCCTGGGGAGGGTTGGGATCCTCCTATAGCTGCTTGATGAGACGACTCTATAGAAATATTTGTAAACCATTCTTGTCATGCTTCTTCTAACCATTCAAGTATTGGAGGATAAGACAGACAGTGATCCCTCTTCCTCATATTTCCTTGACAAGGCATCTGCTACAACATTGTGTTTTCCCTTTTTATAGACGATCTGATAATCTTAGCCAAAACTTTTGGTGACCCATTTCAATTGTTTTAGGGATGAAAAAAAATTCTTTAAAAAATAATTTAGTTATGATGATCTATCTTGATTTGGAAGCGTCTCCCTATGTGATATGGTTGTCGTGTGTCAACTGCATGTAGGATGGCCATCATTTATTTCTCATAGGTAGACTTCCCAAAGTTCTTATCACACAATTACTTGTGAATTCTAAGGGTCTTTCTTCTTGCATTAATATTGAACCCAAAACTTTTTTGGAGGCATCACATTCCAATACAAAAGTATTAGTAAAATCAAGCATATATAAGACTATTTTTGTGCACATGGCTTTCTTTAGAATCAAGAATGCTTGTTATGCCACTTCAATCCATGCAAAGGAATTTTTCTTGAGTAGGGTTGTCAATGGGGTTGTAATCTTACCATAGTTATTCACAAACTTCCTATAGTATCCCATAACGATAAAATACCCACATAATCTCTTTAAGGTTTTATAGTGGGGCCATTCTTGCATTGCTGCAATATTCTTGGGGTCCACTTTCACCCCGTCTTGTCCAACAATGTCACATAAGTATTTGAACTCTAAGAACCTAAAATAAAATTTGATGAATATGTTATGGTCCTGAAGGAGTTACAAGGATTTATTAACATGTTATACATGGGCATCCCAAGTTTTGTTGTAAATCAAAATGATTTCAAATAAAAACATAATTAAATCATGAAGATATAGCCTCAAAAATTTATTTACATGGCTTTGAAAAGAAGAGGGGGAATTACAAATTATAAAGGGAATTACCAAGAATTCACAATGGTAACCATGTGTCCAAAAGGTTGTCACTTGGAATGTTTGCCTCTATCCAGAACAAAGGTAAAGTTTGGTGAGAGATTTAGCACCATGGAATTCATTTAAAAGATTAAAATGACTAGGATGGGGAATTTAGTTTTTTATTGTTAACTTTTCGAGTCCCTTAAAATTAGGACACCCACTCACCCCTTTTTTTACATCATGACCACTAGGGATGAAGATGGGTTCAAGCTTGGATAAATGGCTCCTTCCTCCAATAGCTCCTGAATGATGTTTTCAATTTCATATTTTGTGCAAATGGGTTCCTATATGGTCATACAATTGGTAGATGAATTCTTGGAATTAATGGAATACCATGATAATGCTCGCATATATATAGGGGTAAGCCTTTTGGTGTCTCAAAGACCTGCTGATGTTTTTCCAAAACCCTTTGTTAGTTCACTTGGACTAACAAAGTAGTGTTTGAGATCAAAATGTTGAAATAGACAAAACTCATAAAAACCTCATGGGGAGATGACTTAGAGAATTTTGTAAATTTGAAATTTAAGTGTCTCTGAGTATAATTTTTTTTACTCTGTAGTATCTTGATATGTCTACTATGGAATTCCACAAGTTTCACTGAATTATGATGTGACAAGCAAGAAATAAAGATGTTTTTGTTGATTTTGGCTTTCTTGAAAGGGAAAACTTGTACAAATTGCCATGTGTTCAATTTTTTAGTTAGAAATATGAGATTGACATCACAAGTACCTTATTCTATATTCTTTTCAATGCAATAGTTGGAATTCAGTTTTGGATTTTTGAAACTTTAGATTAATATTTTTCTCCCATACACCTATTTATGGATTTTTTTTGGCTATTCAAATTACTTTTGCACTACGTGTATATCTGAAATGGTAATGACCCAGAAGATGAAACTTGGAAAAATTTACTTTTCTATTTCCTTTATATACCATGTGAGGTTTGGACCCTGAAGTGTCATAGAAAAAAATGGGAGTGAAAATACCAAAATGACTCTTTGAAAGAGCAAAAACCTAAGGAAAATTCCCTTAACTTTGACTGAGTATATATCCAAAAGTATAGCAAGACAAAATATGAAACTTGGATACAAGATATTTCCTTATGTATTTAATATACTCTACAAGTTTCCAATTCTGAAAATGACATGAAAAAAAACAAGAGTGAAAATTTCATGATGACTTGTTTGAAAGAGTCAAACACTAGAAATTCTTCCCTTTTGGTCCAAGAAAGAGATTTTATACCTCTTGTGATACATGAATAAACCCATAAATTAATAAATAAGATAGAAAATACAAGGAAAATGCATGAAATAGATAAAAATGTTTTCTTGCCTCTTCAAGGAAGAAATATCCAAGAGCACTAACTCCAAATGCAATGACAATTCTTGACTTCACATTACATATCTTACTACTCTATATATAATACTTCAATAGCCCAATTCCAATTATATGTGGTTCCTCTATTAATGAATGTTGACAACCTAGGGGCCTTTACTCAATAAGGAAGATTCGTTACATTAAATAACTACCCACTAACTACCCTGAATGTAGGTGACACACGAAGCCTCCACGTGGCCCATCTAGAAATCATAACACATGGATCCAGTGTGGGAAACAAAGACGACGTCGATGTCGTTGAATTAAATGTTGGGGGTGGTGAATTGCTTGCCAACCCTGCAAGCAATTAGCACTTCCACTCAATCCTGAGCTATAACACCTACAAATTAATTCTTACGTGTGTTAACCCAACGCTCCATGAAGCCAGTCCTTTTAACCATGAGGCCTTCTAACCCTCATTCACTTGGCCCTCTTGTCCTCCCACTAGTCTTTCTTCTTTTCTTTTTGTTGATGTATATGTAACTTCGGAATGTATTCTTCTATGTATTTTATCTATTGTAACCCGATGTTTATTCCGGGATGTTTCTATTATGTATTTGAGTCA
>LPNX010593559.1:1499398-1511374 GCA_001517045.1 Pseudotsuga menziesii | reverse complement strand
TATGCGTTTTGAGGGCTTCTATTTAGCACATGAGTAAAAAATCAGGTTTTCATCACCAAATTTGGCCAAAAAGTGTTACCCATCTTCATGGAATCACCCACAACACTTAATCCTTTCTTTGAGGAATCCTTGCAAACTGTAAAGTCTTTGTCCATATCAGGAACTTGTAGGACTAGTGCACTGGTTAATAATTTCTTAAGCTCAGGGAATGCGGTGTCACATTTATTGCTCCACTCATACCTAATTCTGTTAGGTTACAAAATAGTGATGGGATCTGCAGTCTTGGAGAACCCTTCCACAAACCTTAGGTAGTACCCCAACTAAGCCCATGAAGCTTCATATTTTGGGAGCATTTATTGGCACTGGTCACTCCCTTATGGCCTTCACCTTTTCAAGGTCCATCGAAATTCCTTCCCTTAAAATAATAGGCCCAAGATAGTGAATCTCCTTTTGAAAGAAGGATCACATGGACAATTTACGGTACAACTCGTGTTCTCTTAAGCATGCCAACACTAACCACAAGCATTGCTAGTTATTTTCTCATTATTAGAATAGATGAAAATATCATCTAAGAACAACTGCACAAAGCATCCTAAGTACTTATAGAACACTCCATTCATTTGGATCATGAATACCCCTGTAAAATTGGTCAAACCAAAGGAAACCACTATAAAGTCATAGTGCCCAAACCATGTTTGAAAGGTAGTATTTGGTATATCGCCTTCCTTAATTTTGAGTTGATGATATCCTCATTGCAAATTGATCTTTGAGAAAATTGTTGTCCCATTGATTTATTTTAGTAGGTCATTAATTTGAGGTATAGGGTATCTATTCTTTAATGTGTCTTGGTTCAAGTCCCAATAATCAATGCATAGTTTAGCAAACCATCATTTTTCTTGACAAATATTACTGATGCACCCCAAGGAGAAATACTAGGTCTGATGAGTCCTAGGTACAATAGCTACTTCAACTCTCAGTTTAACTCAAGAGAAAAATCGAGTTATGTTTTTAGAGGTAACCTTGGTAACTCGTTTGGAAATACTTCCTTGAATTATGGCAATACTATGTAGTTATATAAACAAGTTCCCTTTTCTCCACGTGCATCCTCCACTAAGTAGAACCAACATCCTTTCATGAGGAAATTATTTACTTTCATTATTGATATGAATTGTAAGGACACATTTCTCTTAATACCTTGAATTTGAATTGATTTCCCTTTGTCATCTAAGCAAAGAATTATCTTCCCATAATAGTCCAAGAAATATTGATGATCCTCAATCCAATTCATATCTATGATAAGATCATAAGTACCTAGGGAAGTTACATGCACTTTAACCCTAGTTATACAACCCCCCAGGTCCACTAAACATTCTTTAACATGAGATCCTACTACTTGCTTTACCCCAGAATCCATTTCAATTAGATTGAAATCGTCATGCTCACAGGATGCCAACTCACATTTATCTAATGAAAATGGAGAAAGAAACTATATGTTGCATTGGGATCAAACAATATTTAAGCTTTAACATTATATATTTTACTTGAAGACTCCACCACAATGGATTAATGATCGACCTAATGGTTATTGACTATTGCATATATTTGATGATTACCACTAGTATTCCCCATTAGGTCCTTTCCCTTCCTATGAATGGGCCTTGATTGTAACTCTGGGAACTTATATTGAAAATTTGGCCCCCCACACCCCCAACAAGCAATGGGGGGTGGAATCTGACTGCTAACCAGTGGAGACCTTTGATACAAGTTCCTTCCCTGAGAACCTTTGCCCCTACTAACTATTCGAGAATGTCTTAGAATGTCATGAGTACCAAAATATGCTTGTGATAATGCACTTTCTACCATATAAGGTGTCCCCCTACTTCCATAAGTAGGTTTCCTAGAGTACCCCCCCAGGAAAGTTCCATGGGGCCTTCCCCACATACCCTGGCTACTGTGGGGAAATTAGTATTGAACCCTCTATTTGATCCCCTTTAAAGTCTACATGGTCTTCAACATAAAGTGAAAATTTAACTATATGTGGCACTAAAGTTGGTGTCCACATTCACACAAAGGACCGTATATTGTTGTTCAACCCGTAAACAAATTTTTTTTCTTGGCGTTAATCTATGTCCATGTAAGATACATGCTTAACCAATTCCATGAACCTCAATTCATAGTCCTTCATAATTTGGTTCCCCTATACTAATGCATGGAAGGATCCTACCCGACCCTCTTCAGAGAATGCGAGTAGGTACTTCCTTTGGAACCTATATTCAAATAATTCCCAAGGGACGATGTCCAGAGTGAGATGCAATTTTCTTTCCATGATCCCCCACCAATCCAAGGAATGATCTAGGAGTTGAAAAATAACTATTGAGATGCAACATTGTCGCCCGACCTCAAACTCGATTTCCACACATCCTAACCATTTGATTTTACAAATTGGTCAAGAAGGTTCATAAGTAGGGTTCGATTAGTCTACTAGGCTACACAATAATGTGCATATGAGTAATTATCTTTTACATTCACTCATAACGAGTATATCACTTGAGGTTATGACTAAGAGTGAAGGTGGTCAATAAGATAATATAACTATGATAATCACCCTAGGTGCGGTGCCATTTATACTACTTCGTTGACCACTAATGTTTCTCTATACCAAATGTAATACCCATCATAGTAATTGAAGTCAATATTTATCTAGCAACAACTAAGCAAATTTTAAACCATGATATATAACTGTAAAAAATTTCGTTTTGGTCTTTGTATTTCATTTTAGCGCATGTTTCTTTCACTAAATAAATTCAAAAGAAAACGTGACACAAATAAAAGCACACCATGTTGAAACATTTTAATTATACAATAATAATTTCAACTTGACTAAGTAAGAACCAATAGAATACCTAAAGGTCTAGTCGATTTAGCAATCTTGTAGTAGTATACCAACCAAGTATCCCAACCAAGTAGTCTATCTAACTAGCTTGTCAAACAATCTCATCCATGTAATTCTCATTAGTAATTAAATTAAAATGACAATCTCATTACATTGGTTATTCTAATTAACATGCATAAATATTTATTTGTCATGTTTTAGGTGGCACAATTAATACTTTCCTAAGAAACAATGATGTGATTGATAGTGCAATATTAAATAATAAACACATTGAGATTATATTTTATTATTTAATAGTATTTACATTTAGGAGAACATGGTAGAGTAACATGATAAACATTCCTTGTTGGGGAGGGATTTTTTTTTCAAATCATTAAAGAGTTAAGTAATTTTGTATGAATGTTTTATTAGTTTGACCTTCCTAGGGCCCTTCTCGAGAAGGGAAGAAGGCGGTGGTTGGGGGAGGATAAATTAGAGTTGGAGGAATGAATTGGGTGTGGTTGGAAATTTATGGGGATAAAGGGAAAAAAAGTGGAAGGGGAAAACACTTGGGGGGTAGAACAAAACTGGATTTGGGTCTTTGAGATTCTGAGACTCGAGATTGAGAAGGGAGGTGGTTGTTGTGGTTATTAGAGTCGTAGTCACGGAGGGATAAGAAACACCACATGTTTCCTAGAACTAGTATCTTAGCTGGATAGGAGTATTAATACCAATGGGCATGGTTCTACACTATTAGTTGGATGCACTACTTGGTTGGACTGCTACTACACGATTGCTAAATTGACTAGACCTTAAGGCATTTTGCAAATAATTGACTAGATCTCTTATTTTGCTTAGACTCATATACACCCTTCGGATAAAGGGGAGATTTGTTGGAGCCTAATCCTCGGTGTGAGGAATATTAATGTGTAAGGGAGACCATGAGTCACCTAGAGTCCAAGATTCCACTTGGGAAGTTGAACCCAGGGGACATTCTCTTGTATATAGTGAACATTTGATAATGAGAAAGTGTGTTTTGACGCCAATTTATTTTGTCTTTGTGGTTAATTTCTTATTTTCCTAATTGGGGCACCTAACAATTATAATAAAAAATTGGCAAACAATTCAATTAGGGCCATAGTTTTAACTATTGCAAGTACATGTTTTCCTCATGAAATCATTTTCCCCATTCAATAGAAACACAATAGTGTTTTCCTATTATGGGCATCAAATCATTTACCTAACAATGATTTTATGTAAAAAAAATTGAGAATCCAACTTTTATTGCAAATTACGAATTTCACCTCAACCTTGAGGCGACTTACATCTACCTCTTATGAATTTTCATCCTTAGGAATGAATCTGAATATGAATTTACTCAAATGTATTTCACAACTCAACTAAAGAAACTAAATACCATTCAAGTGTACTTCAATACCATTAAGACACATCCCTTAGGGAACATGTTTCCAAGCATTTAACATAGACACGATATCTTATTACAACATGTTATAACAATAATAAATCCACTCATGTATCTTCTACATATGAGTTAAACCACTTAATGAATTAAACTCTATGTTATGTCAAATTACCATGCACAATTGATGCTAGAATCTACTCAATCATGAAGATAACATATGTTCAAATTCAAATATGCAACTCCACAAAATTTGGACAAATGGAACACGTTATATATATATATATATATATATATATGAAGCATATGCATACCAACACTTTATCGTAAGCTAATACAAGTCAATATCTCTAAATAATCTATGAAAACTATAAGATAGTCGTAGCCATCAACACCTCATAGATATGAAACATACCTACCCAAATTTGATCATTCCACCAATATCCTTGACAAGATACCTTTAATACTTCCAATTCCCATCCTACAAGGGTACGTGAACATCTCCCTCTCTCTTCTATACAACAAGCACACCAAGCAATACTAGGGTTTTCAAAGGACACAAAACCTAGTCTTCTTCTTTCATAAGAGAAACAAGATCAAATGATTATTTTTCTCCTTTAGGGTTTATCCAAAAACCTATTCTTCTTTGAATTCGTAGGAAATATCCCTAACCCTATTCTTCCCTTAAAATTCGTCCAAGAACCCTAGCTCTCAAGATAGAGTGAAAATGAAAAATAAAGACGAGTACAAGTAGGCAAGTTCACCCAATATCTCACATCTCTAACATAAGTATGTGACAACATGAGTGAACCTAATCAATAAATGAAAAGTATACTCTCTCCTCCATTTATTTATATGAAAGGTGAGAGAATCCAACAATAGAAAGTGGAGTACTTAGTCCACTGTGAGCAACCTAACTTTGTATGATATGGGCCCACATGTGGAGCACTCCAACTTTAGGTGGCATATGTCAAACTTTGATGCATTCACATCCAACCAATAAGACTCCAAGGGTGAATTCTCAATGAGATGTATACTATGAACCTCCTCTAATGGCCTCCAATGTTCCTCCTAAGCCACGTGGACCTCCAAGTACACCCCACCTACATGATCACTCTTCAATTTATTGTCCCCTAGTTCATTCTTGCTCTTGCAATAGTGAATGAGAGTTAATAATGTGTAGAAACACCTTTTTCCACCACTCTAAACATTTGAGCCATTTCTTGGGCTAGAGAGAGGTACCCTTGAAATGCCCTAAATATCTATTGAGGCAGAGCTGAAGGTGCATGGATTCTACCTTTGCAATGTTCAAATGTCAACCTAACCCGTCAAGCGTTAAATATAAGCACATATATTTTAGGGGGAGTAACTTCATGGGTCAATGGAAGGAATGATTATATATGGTTGACATCACCACATCCCCTAGTTAATATAAATAACCCTCCACTTGATCAAAATATATATCTAGAGGGTTTGATCTCCACTCTTCCAATAAGATGAGCAATATTTCATTATAAAGTCGATTATGTGTGGTGAGAGGGAAATACTACTAAAAGTGGTTGGATATAAAGCTCATTAATACCAATTTAGAAGGGCACCTTAATTATGCTTCCATTATTAGAAGAGAGAATTCAAATGAACATGAAATGGATGATAAGAGGAGTTCAAACACTAATTTCCTATTAGTCATGTTCACGAGACAAAAAAAAGGGGATGTACATAGACATAGATCCATCAATTCATTCAACACAAAATAAGATGGAAAATAGAGGAAACCAACACAACTTGATTAGATGTTATTCAATCTCTAGTGGAAAACATGCTTGATCTTGACAAGAAAACAAATCCAATAGTTATTTGAGTACAATGAGGGCACCAATTGGGGACTATAAAATATTAGCACTAAGCCTCTATTGTTTTCCTTTCCAAAATAAAGAGAATGAGGGTGGAAAAAATAAATGTACTCAAAGTGACTAATCTTCCCAACATAGTGTCAACAAAGATTGTGCAATGAAAAGGCTTTAACTCTCAAAATTTCAAAATCCCACATGAGCTAACTAGAACAACAAAAATGGAAGTTTTTTTGGAAGGTTTAGGTATTTTTGTTTTGATTGTCTAACTTATTTGGGAAAAATATGGCTTTGAGGTTGGGGGAGATGTTAGAGCTATAAATATACCTTAGAATTGTATTTTGATATAATTCTATACATTTATTAAGATGCTAATTGTTTTGAACAATTGATTTGGTTGATCAAACATCACTTTTTTTTTGGATATTATGGGGTTCCAAGATACAATCAAGTTTATATATTTTTGTATGTATGGTTACTTTCTTCTGATATCTAATATGATTTCCTAGTGCTTTATAATCTATATATTAATTGAGCATTATTTTTGTTTTTGGTTGTTATTTCACAATCAAAATGTTAAACTAGGTTACTTGTGTAGTCCATTCGATTCCAACATTAGGCCTATACTTATTTCACCTCCTCTTTACTTTCATGCAAATAGACAATTAGCACCCCAAAATAATTAAGGAGAATAATCCCTATCTTACTTTCCTTGCTTTGTTTTTTTTATCGGTTTGTTTAATTGTAAGATAAATATCAACCATAATTGTTAAAGAATAGAGAAAGAAAACAATAAATTGGAAGAAAAAGGATTAAGCCATTATGAAGAATATATTTGTCCAATGATATCAGTATATAGTACATAGATATAACCACCTCTACATCTAGATCTCACTAAAAACTCATTAGTGGATAATGAAAACACCTAATCAAGAGATGAGCTTAACAACTCATAAGAGGTGAAGTGAAACTTTGTGATTTTCTTAGGACTCACAATCTAACAATTCCCCTCAATCATAAGTCTGGATAACTCTACCATAAAGGAAAAAAGGACTAGTGAATAAAGTGGTATCAAATCAATATTCAATCCATAACTTACGAATTGAGCTTTGATGAAGATATGCTTGAAACACTGCCAAATATAGATGTTGAACGACTCATTTGAAATGAACTTTGAAAGAGAGGAAAAAAATATAGAAGTGGACAACTACATGTGTTTGAACATTTCTTGATTTCTTGAAAAATTGATCGCTTGATAACTAATTTAGTTAGAAGAAGATGCCACCTTCTGCTAATTGGTGAATAAATATAATAACCATTATGATATTAGTGAACAAATATGATAATTGAAACACTCTCTAAATTTAAACATAATTAGGTGTTGAACAACATCATAATGAGTAGAGCCCACAAGGGTGTAGACTGACTGGAAAGTGTCGTGTAAATGAAGGAATGTTGTAAAGGAGGTCTCAAGTTCAAATCTCACCCTGACTAATCCGTGCCCCATGCTTGCAGGCTGTGTGGACGCACCTAGGGTTATAGTGGCAGCCGACGGGAATGGACCCCGTGTCACGCAAGTACCAAAACTGCCCGGTTACCGATTCCCCCAGTACAAAAAAACAAAACAAAACAAAACAAAACAAAAAAACATTATAATGAGTAGTTGAAGAGAAACAAGAGGATTCTAGATTCCATGCTAGATCTTTTCCAAGTATGTTGATTTGATAAGATTGTAGATAAAATTTTGGAGAGACCAATTACCATGCTAGAATTCCTAAAAGATGACTAAATTTTGATTGATAGGGATTCAAAACATGAAACCTAATTTTGTCATTGTTATTCCCTCCCTATTAGGTGCAACGTGAAAAGTATGTTTAAAGGATCCAAGCTTGAGATTCATATTATTTTTCAAAAAAACAGTCATTAGTGTATTTCATACAAGTATCTTGTGGTTTTGGCTGAACACTAACCAATTTCATCAATGCATGTGGTTATTTTGGTTGGCCACTATTCATAATGAATTGATTTTTGTATCCTTCTTTCTCTTTTGACATTTTTTGAAATAATGATTTGACTTTTCACAATGAAGACAAGGATGGAGATCAAAACACTCTGTCTCCATATAAACAACTTGATGAAAATGTTGGCATTAATAAATATTTTTTTAATCTATTTTATCATCCTCTATATTTGCTTCAATTTGTTGAATAATGAATCTTGCACCTTCAATTTTTTTGGCAAGATATTCAACAATTACAAACAAAATTGGAAAGTCGTGAATATGAAAGATTCTATCTTTTACATAACATAATCCATATTGTTTTTTATAGGTCATTTCAATTCTTCCCTAGGTCTAACATGTTAGGATTATAATCCTCACTTGTCCAATTTGGTCATTATGTCTAAATCGGGAGTCCTTTCAGTCTATTTTTAGTCACTAGCACAATTGGGTCCACTTGGCCTAATTGGGGCACATGCACTAGTTACTAAAGTGTGGGGAACACTAATTGAGGCCAACTTCCATTGATTGCACTTGCATGCATCAGTTTAGGAGCCTCCTAGATCAATCCCTACAAATAAGGAGCCACTGGGAGTGCTGATACCAACCTCCATCAGTTGAGTTCAGTTGGTGACTAGTCAAGCTCTGTTAGGAGTCAGTTACATTAAGTTCTAGTTCCCTACACTATGTTCTATTCAGTTAGTGCTAGGATTGCATGGTTGTATGGAGGTGAGGCGCATTTACTCACCTAGCTCAGTCAGTTAGACTAGTCAACACTGAATTAGACACTTGAGTTTGGATTTTGAACTCCGATGAACACCGATAATGATTTAGACAAGGCCAATTAACCATTCAGTCAAGTAGAGTCCAACTAATTCAAATTTCCTCACATGGATTCGAATTGCATGTGGCTATTTAGCCATTGTACTTCATTGTAATTGATCATCTAATTACTTTTGATTAATGAAAGCATTCACAGTTGCAAGCCATTTTTGCACTGTTTCATTCTTCAATTGCTGATTAAATTGTGTGATCTATTTTGTGAGTTGTTTGTTGATCCATAGATCTATGTGCTCAATTTAATATAACAATGTTCAAGGAAACATCATTACCTAGTTGATGATCTTCCATGCATTCATGATAGTTTTATTTTGTAACTTCAAAAGTAAATTCAACTTTACATTCACTAATATTGCTTCTTCTGCATGTGATTCATTTGCAAAACTTGCCTTCATCAATTTATTGTTAATGAATGATTCCATCTCTTAACCAACTAAGAAATCATCAACCATATCATTTTTTGTATTTATATCAACCATTTCCATGAGGTTATTTGTGTCACAAGTAGCATGAACCTTTTGCATTAGGTCATTTGTGTACAACTTGAATTAACTATTGATGAAATTGGTTAGTGGTCAACTAAAATCACAAGATACAAGTATCATATACAATGATGAAAAAGCTATTGAATACGAATTTAAATCTCAAACTTGGATTCCTTCAACATACTTCTCACCTTGTACTTGACATGAGGAAAAATCAATGATGATAACTGGGCTTCAAGTTTCAAACTCCTATCAACAAAATTCAATGAACATTTGGGAATTCCAACATTGCAACAAGTCGTAACCTACAATCTCATAAAATCATCATATTTGATAAAGATCTAATATGGATTCTAAATTATTGTCCTTGTTCTTCAACTGTTCATTAGGATGTTGTTTGACACCTTTAATTCTATCTAAATTAAGAGAAAACTTCATTTTGATTTTCTTATCATGAACCAATGAGAGATCTCTTTGTGTCATTACACTTCACCTTCTATGGAACTAAAATTCCTGAAGACAAAAGGAGCTCTAGTATCATGTTAAAAAATAGAGATAACAAACAAGAACTTGGTGGAAAAGGCTTAAGTCATTCTCAACAATATATTAATCCAATGATATCAATCTAAAGTACATGGATGTAACCACCTCTACATCTACATCTCAGAAACAATTCATCCATGGATAATGACAACATCTTATCAAAAGATGATGATAACACCTCATTAGAGGTGATCTAGAACTTCGGGATTGTCTACGAACTCATAGTCTAATAATATTGTACTTTCACATAATCCTAAAATATAATCCAATAAGGAATATCAATACCCTAGTATACATAGGAACATTAGTGACATCTCTCCAGTATGGATTTTATGCCTTGTGATAGTGTAGTCTCACTCTAACTATTGCGACACATAATGAAAAAGTCATGTTTGAATAATATATTTCAATTTTGCAATATAAATTTGAGAAATGTCACGACAAATATATACTATGACTTAACATAGTAATAATGAGGACATTATTGTAATGTAAAATTATGGAAAATAATATCTTTCACTACCATTACAAATTTGAAACATATATGCATAACAACATACTTTTTGAGGGGGTTTTCCTTTGAAAAGTTTAATAGATCTCTCCCCCACCCTACCTTGAAATATACACATGAAAATAGACCCAATTGTAACCACAAGACACTAGATTGGATTTCAATCTATAACCTAAGGCCTCCACGTGGACGAGATACCCTGAATGAGTGAGCGAACCATCGAGGATATGCATAACAACAATATATATTGGGAATTATGATAATATTATTAATGACAAGATTGAATAAAAAACTATAATAAATAATATTTTCTATTAATTATCCAAAATATATAGAAATTTTTTATAACAAATTATATGAATAAATATTTTACTTAATTATTTTTAATTTTTTAAAACTTTATTAAAAATTGCCATATTTATTTGTATGCATTTTTATAACTTCAATTTGTATTTTTTTGTTAGTGACCACACTCCTACACTTCTGTTGAAAATCAATTTTGCATTTCTAATAATGTTTGTTTCCATTTTTCAATTTTATTTAATTTTTTATATATAACTTAAAATAAGCAAAAACAATGTAAAAAATATGTAATACAAGATCATTATAAATACATAACACAAACTATTAAACTTTATTTATTTATTTAAAAAAACACGATTTTCCATTCCGTTATAAACCTCATATCCACAATTCTCTTCAATTCCCATGGCCCTATGAACCTCATATCCACAATTCTCTCCCAATTCCCATGGCCTTATTATTATTATTTTTATATATTAATATTGTGTAACACTAGATAAAACTGAGATAGCGAGGTAGTGTTCACATAGAACTCGGAAAGCAATCAATTTTTTTCAGTTCTAAAAGTTTTTGGTGTAAAAGTTTACTTTTAGATTATTTTTATTCTACGATGTTATGCTTCTAATATTTAATTACAAAATCGACTAGATCTGATGCCCATCGTTTTTTGTGATTTCAAATCGATTGAGAATCATTGCAGCAGGGAGAATGTTTGAGTTTTGGCATAGTTGTGCAATGCTGGGTTATTTTTTTTAAGTGTTTTATGAGGTTTTTAATTAAATAAGTTTAATTATAAGTTATTTATGTCTTAACATTTTTCATGTTATTTATTTATCAATTATCAGTTTTTTTGTTTTTATGTGGCATTCTTTTAGTTATGTGTCATGAATTTTGGGTTATCTATTCATTAGTTATCAGTTACCCATGCATGCCTATCCGTTATCTATTCATCAGCTATGAGTTATTTTTTATATTCTTTTGTTATATCATTGTTTATTTCAAATTTTGAACTATTGCAATAAAATCAATCTCGACAATACAGTGGTCTCATCCTGATACTTAGATGAAAAAGCATAGGCCCTACTTCACCCCAAATCTCAAATAAAAATATCTATCAACCTAAAAATACACTTGCCAAAAAACAACACACATA
>LPNX010593559.1:1445026-1499129 GCA_001517045.1 Pseudotsuga menziesii | reverse complement strand
TATATATATATATATATTATTAATTAATTTTCATTATTTAAAATAAGTTAATAATACTCAGATATATGTGTATTTTTGAAACTTCTTATATGTCAAGTTTCTTGATTGTTCAATAAGAACATGTGATCTCAAGTTTCTCTGCACATATATTCTCTATTTTAATATTTATATAATTTTTTTTTAAATTACAAATAAGTTTTTAAATAATTTAATAAGTAGTAATTTTGTGTATATTAAGTTCTAGCATATTTAAAGGGAACAAAATTACTTCGCTGGTGAACTATCGAAATCAAATGAGTTGGCTAATGAATTATCTAATCAGCCTTGGAAGGAAAAGAAGGGTACCTTTTTGGGAAGAATTTGAGGAAAACACATTAATTGGCTACGGTTTTATCAACATTTTTATTTCTAAATTTGGAATACTTTGAAGCTCTTTGTTATATATGGTTTGCATATGTTGGAGGTTATATGACATGATTGAAGTCTAATATTCATGTCTTTTTGAATAGTTTTGTTATGCAACATTGGACTTAGTATAGGTAATTATGTATCTTTAGGACTACCAAATCAGATATCTTAAGACATTTTTGACAATATTGTACTTTTTGGTTCATTATTAAGTAGCAAAAGTATGTTTTTTTCAGATTAAAAAAAAGTAATTTTGTATGCATTAAAATATATATAAGTGAAATTAAAATAAATAACTTTATTACAAATTTCACAAAATACAATATTAATTTTAACAATAAAGTAAAAAACTTCAAATACAAATATATAATTGTGCAAATTTCAATCATTACAATATTAATTATTATATTGCTTAGTATATTATATTTACCAAAAATATTTAAATAATTTAAATAATAATAATAAAATCTTTTATTTATTATATATATATATATATATATATTATTTCAAAATATTAATAGATATGTTTCTTAATAAATAAAAGCTAAATAGAAAACAGTATATATCAGAAAAAACCTTTAAAAATTTCAATAAAATAAATACAAAGTTTCTCTTCTCGAAAATTTTATTTAAAACAATCATTCTCCCCACAAATATCATATATTTTGAAAAGTTTCTTTCAAATACCACATCATCATGGTTATTATTTTTTTTCAAAATATGTAATTGGTTTCTAAGTATCATCAATCTCACCATAAACATCATACAAATATCTTAAATTTTTATTTTAAAAAGCTTATTTTGGATACCAAATTATTATGGTCGTTATTTGTATTTATTTTTGTCAAAATCATAGTTGGTTTATAAGAATTTGGCAACACAGATGACCATCTAAATTTTCTCATTAATATATTTTGTTCTAAAACCATGCTTACCATGAAGTTGGCAAGAGCTAAATATTGATTTCTAATTTTGTGCTAAATATTGTGAGTTGTTGTAGTAACAACCAAAAACCTGCTCATTGAGGTTTTTCTCTCTAGCTCAAGAACCAACTCAAGGACTAATGCAGGTTGTAGATGCCTTGATTGACATAGTTCATTGTTGCCTAGAACATCTCAATGGATAACATCTTTTTTCCATTATTGATGGGGAACGAAGGTTCAAAATTTTTCCCTATGGTAAGGAAAAGACAAGCTCTAATTCTTGAAGGTGAACAACAATCAAATAACATGTTGCTAAATATTTTCAAGAACATTTTTTACAAAAAAGTTTCACCTGGTGACTGCAAAGTTGTTCAAGATTCTAGTAGGAATATGAGTGATGCATTTAAAATTTAATTTAAAAAGAGAGAAATCATTAATAATATAAATCATTAACATACATAAAATATAGTTTATAAATAAAACAACATCAACATGGTATGAGTTCTCTCTCTCTCTCTCTCTCTCTCTCTCTCTCTCTCTCTATATATATATATATATATATATATGATAATACGATTATTAATATATGAGTCAAACATACGTCTCAAGTCAAATTTATATGTAAAAGATACAATGTAGCAATCAAATATATACATGTGATCAATAGCTACTATGAGATAGTTGTTTCACCACTAGAACTAGAAGCATCAATACCTTCGCCACCAGAGCTAGAGGCAGTAGTACCTGTGCCAGATAAAAATGCAGAATGGAGCAGCTAGTATATATCTCAACTAGAGTTTATGTCACCTAATGCAATCATATTGTCTATAGCATCAATAAGTGAAGTGGGTGTAGCAACTAGTTGGTTATCTACATGAGGAGGAGTCAAGATGGTTGTCAATCAACCAATAGAGTAGGTGATGATGGTTTTCCAGCTAGAAAATAAAGATAGGGTGGATATTCGAGATATGGAGGAAGAGAGGATGTTTGATTAGCCTATGAAGGAGGAGAGTGTGGTCATTTGACTTGAAGAGGAGAAGATAAGTGTCAGTCAACTAGTGGAGTAGGAAATGGTGGCCAATAAAATCTATGAGGAGGAGAGGGTGGTAAAAAATCATGTGGAGAAGGAGAGGGTGGTCATTCATTTATTAGAGGAGGATGGGGGTGGCCAGTTGAATATTGGAGGAGGAGGAAGAGGAGGGAGTGGAGGAGGTGAAGAATCACCATCCTAAGAAGATGAATACCAACAAGAGGGTGGATGGAGATGATGTGTATAACTCCTCCTCTCCAATAGTATCATTGTATAAACAACATGACTCATCAATAACATCATATTACATAGAAGGGTCACCAAAGATCAAAAAGTTCTAGGTCCTATACAATCTAGGGCACTCGTAAAGGGTGCACTCTATGTTAGGCTAATAATGCACATAGCTAATCCACCAGCTCTTGATAGACATTTGATAGAATATGCTATTAAATATTACAAGAGAAGTAGAAAAAGGACATAAAACACAATGGGCATCTTGATTGCCTTCTCATTATTAAGTAGCAACATATATAGGACTACATCATAACAATATCATGGGTGAATACCATAGGTCAGAAAATACTATGGGTCGCTAAGTGACTACTCAACTAACTAACTAACTAACCAGTGAGATTACATTCTTCAACACACCCCCTTAATCTCAACTGGTAGAACATCTTCAACACTATATATGCCTAAGTGCCTTCTCTGATAGTCAAATACGGATGTTCCCAATGGTTTGGTGAACATGTCATCCAACTGCTCCTTATAGCCACAAAACTGTAAAGAAATTTATCCATCATTGACTAAATCACGAATGAAATGATAGTGAGTGTCAATGTGTTTGATTTTTCTATGAAATACATTATGTTTGGACAATTGTATTGCAGAGCTATTATCACATAAAATAGAAGTGGGATCCTTTTCAGTGTGTCCCATATCCTTCAAAATTCTTCTTATCCAAACTACATGGCAAGTTGTTGTGGTGGCTGCTACATATTCTGCTTCTGCAGAAGACATGTTGACAATGGGTTGTTTTTGAGATGCCCAAGAGATCAGATTTGTGCCCAAATGGAAAGTATTACCGGATGTGCTTTTCCTATCATCAATACTTCCTACAAATCATTGTCAGTGTACCCTGTGAGAGTAATGTCTGGTGCATGAGTGTACCAGGGTCCATATCCAAGTGTGCCTGCAACATATCTCAGAATTATTTTTCCAACTTTCCAGTGAGAGTCTTTGGGGGACTCCATAAATATGGAAATAAGACTGACATCATACATCAAATCAGGTCTAGTTGCAGTCAAATACATTAAATTTCCTACCATTCTTTTATATAGTGTAGCATTTACTGTTGGTCCATTATCATTCTTGGTTACCTTGGTGCCGAGAGCAATGGGGGTTTCTGTTGGTTTACATTTATCCATTCTAAATCTTTGCAAAATATCAGTAGCATACTTATGTTGGCAAATAAAAATATCTTGATCATTTTGAGTAACTTCCAGACCAAGAAAGTACTTCATCAGGCCTAAATCAGTCATTTCAAATTCCTTTTTCACGACTATCTTGAAATCTTCAAGCATCAAATTACTAGTGTAAATCATGTCATCAACATAAAGACATACCATCAACATTTTACCTTGCTCTGTTTTGACATACAGAGTGGGCACATTGCTGCTTCTGTTGAAACCATTGTTGATGAGGTAGGAGTCAATCCTACTATACCAAGCTTGTGGAGCTTGTTTTAGACCATATAAGACCTTTTTTAGCTTAAACACTTTGTCTTCTTGACCTTTGACAATATAACCAGGTGGCTGGTCTACATAAACTTCTTCTTCAAGAATACCATTAAGAAAGGTAGATTTCACATCCATTTGATACACATGCCATTGATTTTGTGTTGCAATGGCAAGTACATCTCTAATGGTATCCATCATTGCTACAGGAGCAAAGGTTTCATCATAATCTACACCATACTGTTGTGCATATCCTTTGGATACCAACCTTGCCTTGTGCTTTTCAACTTCTCCTTTTTCATTCAGTTTGGTCTTATAGACCCATTTGACTCCAATAGTGGTTTTGTCTGCAGGGATGTCAACAAGATCCCAAATCTGGTTTTTCCATAGTTTTTCTCTATTGCCTCAATCTCTTCATTCATAGCATTTACCCACTATGCACCCTTCACTGCTTCATTAAAAGATGTGGGTTGACAGGAAAATAGAGCATACTGAAGTTGCTCATTAATAACTGGAGTTTGTTCATATAACTCTCTTAATATTTTGGTGTTTTGGTTCAGTGGTGGACTCTCTGCTAGTGTTTCTTCTTGCTGTTGTACTTCCAATCTTGGAAGCTTGATAGGTAGATCTGGAATATCTAAACTTTCTTCCTATTGTATGTCTGAAGGATCGCTCTAGCATTTGTCTTCAATGAATTTTACGTCTCTGCTCACCAAAACCTTTTTGGTGACAGGATTATACAGTTTGTATGCCTTGTGATGTTCACTGTAACCAATGAAAATGCACTGCTCACTCTTCTTATCCAACTTTATTTTGAGTTCATCAGGTATATGAGCAAATGCAACAAAACCAAACATTCTCAGATGTGCAACACTAGTCTTAGTGCCACTCCATGTTTCTTTAGGAATCTTCTCCTCAACACTCACCATGGGTGATCTATTGAGCAAGTAGATTGAGCATGCAACAACTTCATCCCAATACTCATCTGATAGCTTCTTGTGTGACAACATGCTAAGGGCCATGTTCATGATGGTCCAGTTCTGTCGTTGAACAACTCCATTCTGTTGTGGAGTGTATCTAGTGGTGAACTGTCTCTGGATGCCATGTTGCTTGCAAAAATATGTAAACTCATGTGAATCATATTCACCTCCACCATCTAACCTAAGCACTTTAATGAACTTAACTTTCCATATTGCTTCTCAGTGAGAGCCTTGAACTCTTTGAACCTAGAGAAGGTCTCTAATATGTTCCTAAAGAAATAAATCCATATTTTCTTACTAAAGTCATCAATAAAGGTTAGAAAATAAAGACTACCTCCTATGGATTGGGTTTGCATGGGTCCATAGAGGTCTGTATGAACTATCTCAAGATGTTCTTTGGCTCGAGATGTGGAAGTGGGAAGTTGTCCCTTTGATATTTACCAGTGATACAATCCTCACAGGAGCTGGATTGTTCATGAATAACTGGTAACCCCTTGACCATGGACTGTTTGTGCAGGAGACTGGGATTCCTGAACGGAAGATGATCGAATCAATAGTGCCATAACCATGACTCATATAGACTAGAAATAGTATGGGATACAGACTGTGGAAGGTTGGCACTCTTGAGACCGAGAGGAAATATTCTGTTCTTGGTCATTTCAACTTTGGCTATGAGTGTCTTACTAGGGGGTTTATCATAGATAGTATAGTATGTATCATAAAACGAAATTCCATACTAGTTATGAAGTAATTGACCTATACTGATCATATTGACATTCAAATGTGGTACATAGAACACCTCATGAATAAACTTTTTTTCATTTTTCTTTGTATGTACATGAATAGTACCTTTTCCTTTTGTTGGAACCAGAGAGTCATCTCCTAGCTTGATATTCGTGACAACAGAAGAATCCAAACTAGAGAACAATGACTTGTTACCTGTCATGTGTGTCAGGGTGCATTAGTGGGTCATTGACACTCTTTTTCTTCAGGCAGGGTGTGCTAGTGCTCCAAGAGAGAAGAAAAAAAAAGAAAAAAGAAAAAAAATACACCTGATTCCTTGATGTGTTCCGGCTTCGATCAGCAGAAAACACAATGGGCATCTTGATTGCCTTCTCATTATTAAGCAGCAACATATATAGGACTACATCATAACAATACCATGGGTGAATACCATAAGCCAAAAAATACTATGAATCACTAAGTGACTACTTAACTAACTAACGAGTAAAATTACATTCTTCAACATATACATCTATGGTATCTCATCTACCTCCTCCATATCCTCGTCTCGTCTTGTTGGGCAGACACCTCCCACTATTCCATTTTGAACACTTTGCAATGATTAAACGACGACGTTTCGATGAAGTACTGTCGCACTTGCAACCATGGTTGGAACATCTTGAGTTTACTTTTAGATTATTTTTATTCTACGATGTTATGCTTCTAAAATTTAATTAAAAAAACGAGTGGATCGGATGCATGCTACGTTTTTTGTGATTTCAAATCGATTGAGAGGCTCGGAAGGCAGGGAGAATTTTTGAGTTCCTGGGTAATTCTGCAATGCCCCGCCCGATTCCCAAAGTGTTTTATGTGGTCTTGCATGGCAGCTGGCTGCTGCAGGGAAATTAACTAGTGATCACATCTGCGGTCGGTCAGATCCAGGGATCTGCGTGGTTGCTGTTCTGTTCAGCGACAGTTAACAGTGCATTGCATTGGAGAGCGTAGACTGTAGCTGGTAGTTCAATGTTTTGTGTCTGCACGTTACGTTATTATTATGTTTGGAACTTAACACTACAAACTGTGTTGTGTGTGTGTTGTCAGCAGCAACCATTAAGGGAAGTAACGTAATTAAATGACTGCCGAGTGTTGTTCACCATTTGCAGGCTGCAAGCTGCGCATCGATGGTTCAGTCCAACAGCACTCTCCTTTCTCATTCCCCGGAGTCCAGACATTGACATTGGAATCTGCTATTTATGTTGGTGCTCGGTTGGATTAATGATCATTCAACCGCTTTTTTTTTAAACATGGACTGCCAGAGGTCGTACAACTACTTGTCCCACGAGGACACTTAACCCAAAATTTTCATTTGGGAACCCTTCAATTATAGACACACACAATTTTTTTTTTGGGGGGGTCTAAACTCAAATATATATATATCCCTTTTATTGCCTTGACAAAGTCTCAACAAGCTCCATGGGCCTAAAGGCCTCTACATTGTCCATCATTGCCTTTAGCATTTATATTTTTTTATTTTTTCATTTCCTCAAGAGGATTTAGAGATTTTAGGACAAACACTTAATAATATTTATGTTTGTAGTTTAAAGGGAGATTAATAGTTGTACAAGAAAGAAAATCTATAGAGGAAATTGGTTAGTAGTCTACACATGCTTGTACCTTATCAGAAGCTCATTCATCATGAATTACCCAGGTTTTACCTACTAATGGAGGATCATTGACTATGTTCGTTTGCCGGGAACTCAAGCCCCTAATCTATAACTAATGGTTGGGATTGTTTTCATAAGATTAGGTATATGACTAAGAATGATTCACATAAATTTGAGGGTGTGGGGAACTTGGACCACAAAGTTGCCACAACAATCCATATTCCACCCCTTGAAAGTGATATATGGTCCATATTGACCCTTGGCGGTTCGTAAAGTTTGGGATTAGAGAGCCTCAATTTGTTGTGGATGACTACGATCTCTCTTGCAAGATTAAGTCAACAATGTAGAGTGATTCTCATAGTTTTTCAAGACTGATCCTCACAATTTTTCAAGTATTAGGGAAAACCCTCCCCCCTCCATTGCAAACAATCCATATTCACCTTGTTCTAGACATGTAGATGACCCACATTTGAATAGTGGGGGTTGCCCACTCTAGTGTAAAGGATTACAGTGCTAAAGGAATGAGAGACACCTAATGGCAAGTAAGATTCCTCTTTACTCCAAGATACCGAATCTCCCACCCCAATCAAACACTACCATGTGGAAGATACCTTTTAATGAATCAATACTATGTCCATTGAATGGGAAGATCTTAGCTTTAAAAGCTAGATGCTTGTGATATCTACTACATTAAATTTCTTAAAGAGGTCCCTATCATTTGAAGAAATGCATGTGGAACACTCATTCTTTAGAGAAATCAAAGCTTGTGCTAGGCTATGATGTCATCATTAAAAAATGTTGTAGATTTGTACCAGTGGAATCATCTTCTCAAAAGTCTATTGGGTACCACCTTTTTACACTAGGTAAGTCCTATATTTCCTTCTCCACTTAAATTTTGTATTATGTGAGAAGAACATAGTCATCCCTAGAGCTAAGAAGGTCAATTTGGACCTCGCGCTTCCTCTATCCAATCATTTAGTGATTTATCTTATTTAAGAAACACTTCCATGTCTAAGCAACTCTATTTTGTGGATAATTATGCCTAGGTAGCAAGCCCTATGTTAAAAATGTCATCTAGCAAAAGGATTCTAGGGTCTTCTTATGGTCATTTCATGAAAAGTATGAGGTAGACCTCTTTTGATCTTTGATTCGGTCTCAATATATCATCCTTGATGTCTTCATGTTTCAAGAATGTGTGCTCCCTTGTGCATAGAGCTTTGATCCCACCACAACCTCTGTTATGTCTACAAATGAATTGAAGGTCATCTTCCCCGTCACTGTCGAATTCATAACTACCATGCTAGGGACAAGTGTCATTTCCCATACCATGTGCCAAAATGTTTAGAGGAATCAATAGATATCTCTCAATGAAACAAAGAGGACCACATTACTGAAGCTTAGTTATCACATAAGTACTTTCCCCTCCTGAGTAGGCCCCCTTTGTACACATCCAAAGAGTTCCCCAAGTGGATCAAGGAGACCATTGCGAAATTTTCTTTCATCATAGGATATGAAGATGACCAAACTATAGGTATGCCTATGTTTTCCATCTTAGACCTCTTTCATGTCCCAACAAATGGACCTATTTTATGTTTATATTAACTACAACGATATGGTATGAATAATGGATAAAGAATAAACTATTATTATTTTAACATAGAATTATATATTTTAGCCTTTGTTTTACAACTAGCCATCTCCACAAAACTAAGTGGTTGGGTGCACATATTGGTGTTCAGCCTCTTTACTTGTTGTTGTGCTAGTATATTATAATTAATATTTTATAATAATCATGTATTTAATTTTCTTTCCTTATTTTGAGTGAAAACATTACATCTAACTTTGTGTGAAATAACCTTGAGCAGCTTCAATATAAATGAAATGGTATAAAAAATTGCTTACATAGTTATTTTCTTATCATTTTCCTTAGAAGACCCATATTTCATTCAAATTTCCTCTACTGAATGCTCAAGCCATTTTTTGATAAAGAAATAGAATATCCATCTTGGAGACTTTGGATTAGCCAAAGACATAAAGTTTTTTAGTTGTAGATGTGTGATTTCACCCTTTTAAGTGCACAAAAGGGACAAAAGAGAAGAAACTGACATAGATGCTATGGGTATGATAATAAATTAGGGTTTTATTAGAAAAGAAAAAAAAGAGAAGAAAATTTTGTAGTATGGGTGGTGATTCTTCTCTTATTTCATGCCATGATTGAATTATGCACATGTTTGAATGTTAACATCTTATACACAATGGACTTGGCTCATTTATACAAAAGTTATGAGGGCCATTAAGCTTTTGCACTTATGTTCAAATGTTGTCTAGACAAAACATTTGTGTTTGGGGCATAATAGAGGATAGTTATATTTAAGTAAAGGATAATTTTGGCATTTTTCAGCTGAAGTGGCGCATTCTACACCCCAATAGGGGGAGATGTGTAAGTCCTTCCATTCTCATCCTAGAGCTAACAGGTGTCCTTCAAAAAAATGAAATGTTTTAAAAAATAACATGTTCGCTCAATTTAGATTTAAAATAATTTTTAGAACCACATATATAAGACTACAAATTAAAATCATAAACATTTGGTTAACATTTCCTCTCTAAAAAAGGGGCTTGCAGTTAGAGAGATTTGATCCCTTTTAGAGCTTGTTAGATCATTATTAAGATGGATCTATGCTGGTTGTAAAAGTTAAAGACACTGCACTGCTTGATAAAAGTATGTATCTGATCAAAGAATATGTATCTAAGCAAAAAAAGTGCACAAAAAAATGATGAGAAGAAACACTAAAGGTTGTTGATACTGCTGATATTTAGATGACTACTACAAGCTTTTAAATAATACAACCTTTGATCATCCATATGCATTGGAAGAAAACTGAGTAAACCAAACCCTTGATATCTATCAACTATGTGTTTAGGAGATGAAATCAATAGAGGGCTTCCAGAATTCAAGATAACCAACCAAATTCAAACCAAATTCAAGCTAACTCACCACATGAAATCAATAGAGGGCTTCCAGAATTTAATTTGTGAAGCAATATGCTCAAACAAGGAATTTCCTTACAAAATACAAGCTGGGAGATCTCAACCTTAGTGTGCTTATAGTGATTCGACACTTGATTAATGAGGGGTTGGATCCCAATAGTTTCAAATGGTACTTCAATTCTAGGACTTTCAATGTTTTCCAACCTCAAGAAGGAGAAGAAGGGCCCACTATAGCTTCTAAGAAAAATATTTCAATTTTCACACCAAGTAGTTGAGACTTTGGTAGCTGTGCCAACACCAGAATTGTGAATTTATATTTTATATTATATGAAGAACAAATTGTGGATTTAAAGGCATAAGTGACGTTCATTTGATTTTCAGTACTTCACAACGAATGATCGTTTTGGAGTGGAGAACAAAGATATTTTAACTCATAAAGCTACTTATGTATGTTCTCACCTTTTTTGAGTGGAAGATGAGAATGAAGAAAGGGTTCTACCATGCTTCAAAATATAGTTCGATGATGATGGAAATAGCACAAAATATAGAGTATTCTAAGACACTTGGTGTGTTATGGTCTACATGTTATTTAGTTTACGAATTGTAAGAATTTAAAGGGAGTGGAGGAGGTGAAGAATCACCATCTTAAGTGCTACCACCTTAGTTGTACTTAGTGGTTTTTTATCAAGTGAGCCTGGTGAACCAAACAAAGATGATTTGTTCGGACTTCAGAAGACCTTCGGAAGTGCTTGTTGTACTATATCACATGTTCATACCCCATGGGGGAGTTGTAATAAGATGTTCTAGCATGTTAGTGTCTGTAAAAGACTCGGTCTCTTAGACTTTATTTGTCAATCCGATCATCCCAGGGTGTTTTTTCCCTTGGTTATTATTGGTTGTTGAATAAATGACTGATAAGTTCTGAGTTTTTCACTCAATACCTCCAAAGTTGGGGTGGTCGGCTTGGCATTTAGGCCTATTGAGGTTATTAGAGTCTATCTGTCAATGTATAAACATGCTAGGCATCATGGTCAAGTCATATGAACATGTCTAAGTACCCCTAGGTTTTTATTTTTTTAAATTTTTTAGGTTTTTAAAATTTTAATTTTTCCACAAAAACTTAGGCTATTTTTTAATAATCTAATTGGAAAAATTGGTTTTGTAATAAAAGTGGGCCAAATAATCAGTTTCAGTCATGGGGGTGCTCATTTTCAACCTCAGAGCACCATGTAAACCCATAGACCCACTTTGTCCAAGTTTTGAGTGATTTTCCAGCACTCAGGTCAGAAAGCCCTAAAAAATCAATTATTGATTATTTCAATTAATAAATTGATGAATAATGGAGCAAATCCAAAATACTAGATCAATGGATTCTCAACCGATTTGATTGAAATCAGTCTCATCGGCACCAGATTGACTGGATCTGACAAATCCTTGACTGAAGGAGGTGATCAGGGCAGATCCAGAGTTGAACTTCAGCTTCCTTTATGGGGAATTGCACCCTCTCTCTCTCCTCCACACATGTGGGCTCTTCTGGAAGCTCCGTGTTTGATGATTTAGTCAACAGGTTGATGTGTCAGCTCAATTAGCCCTCTGATTGAAAAGTAGACTCAGTGGAAGCTCAGTTCAGCTTCAGATCAGGAATTGATGGACTCTCCTTCAGCTATAGTTGTCTGTCTCCTTGGGATTTGCGCCCCCTCTGGGCTAAGGTTTCAATTTTTTGTATAAATAAAGCATGACTACCTCTCTTCCAAGCTAGCTAGAGTTGGATTGAGGAGCTATTGCTGTTGTAACACTGTGTAATATCTTTTTCTATTGGAATAAAGTGAATCTTTGGAGGCTAAAATGGTGTAATGCTCTTATATGCGTGGAATTAACAACGGTAACACTCTTTCTGTTACTGGTGTCTTTCTCTCAATTTCTGCATCTAAATCCTGTCTGGCCTGAATGATTCAGCTGAATCAATAGGAGTATAGTTGGGAAAGTAAGATTACTTTTTTTTCAATATCTCATAGTATATATGTTTGAAGATTCAGATTATACATGTTTAAATAAGTTTATTTGCATGTAATCTCTCTCTTTTTTCATATATCTCTATCCAGATCTCATAAGGCTTTTGTGTAGGATTGTTTGTTAGTTTTCAGGTAGTAGGGGTTGGACGACCTGTGGATCTAGCTTGACTCCACTGGGAATCCGACTGTTTTGTGAAGGAATTGTCCCTTGGCATTCCACTAACCAGTCCTTTTTGCAGATCCATTCCAGCAACAAGCGCTCTTCTGTTCCTCTTCCTCCTTCACATTTTTTAAAATCAGTCCGGTTACGTGTTTTGCAGCTTTAGAATTGTTTAGATATATCAATTTAAGAATTCATTTTACATAGATCTTTCCGCCTTAAAGCTCATAAACTAGATCTCATTCCTAAAGAAATTTTACAAGCATCCTAGATCTAGTTTTAGGGAAAATTGTCATTTTTCAAGGCTATGAAATTAGATCTAAAGCTTGTTGAATGCATGGTTGTTTCCTTAGAATCTGAAAAGTTATATTCAGAAATTTAAGTGCTTCATATTGGCTGCCCAAAAAGTAGGCCAAGATCCCAAGGAAATCTTGCTTTCCTTGGTTCTTTTTTCACTTCTTTAAAAACTAGTTTTAACTTAGAATTTTTGGGTAAAAAGTGTGTTCATTCAAAAGTACTTTCAAATTACTTTTGGGCATATTTAACTGTGATAAGATTGATGCTTTTTAGTAGGTGTAACAGAAAAGAGGAGGAGGTGCTGTTCGGAAAGCATTTTCGGACCATTCGAAACCCCCTAGGGGGTCTCCGTCTTCCCAAAATTTCAAAATTTTGCAATTTGTAAACCTTTGGTGTCATTCTATATAAGGACCAAGTGGATTAATTTCAGTTTTCTAATATTTTAATTGCTTCTAATAAAAAGAAAAATATTTTTGAATAGGCTCTTTCGAGCCTATTCACCATCCCCCCTGGGGGGATTCGCGTCCGTGTCATTTTTTACATTTTTTCATCTTTTTTCAGTCTAGTGTAGTTCTAATCTACAGGATTGTATAATTTGATAATATTTTTCATTATTCCATATTTTCAATTCAAAAGTAATCATACTACTTACTCCACAACTTCCCGATTGACCCGTAAGGGGAAAGAGATGCGTGGTAGGACTAATTAGAAAAACGGTGTTGTGTATCTCTGATTCCATTTTCATTAATTGTTTTAATAATCATAATAAAATCAACCCCTCCTTGATTCCACGATTGATGTCCACTTAGACCGAAAGAGGTTCCTGGAGGGTTTTCTTTTTAATAAGAACACCTCTTTTAAAATTTACTAAAAATAACAAAGACTCCAGTGTGTATGCTCTGTACTTGGATGCAGTTCATCTGATCAGTCAACCTACATCAAAATCACTTGAGTGACTATATTAATTAGTCTTCACCTCCCAAATTGACAAACCATCAGGCAAAAATCCAACGCCTCGAACAAACTGTAAGCGGTGGCAAAATACCCAAAGGAGTGGGAACAACTGGAAAGTGACCTCGAGGCGCTGATATCTATCACACCCTGAAGGGTGCATTATGAAAAATAGTCTCCGAGACTCCGTTCCAACCCATAAACACCTTGCGAGTAGCCATGAAAGTTCACTTTTGGACATACTCCAAATACCCCTCGGGTATATCTGGAGTCCTTTTTTTGCCTAATTTAACTCATTCACATTCCACATTAATTTAAAATCTACCAAGAGACATTTGCAAAACATTCTTTCAAGCGCATGCAAGCACATTATTTTCTCTGTTGACTCCATTTAAGGCACTGGTGATTTATTTGATCAATTCTTTTGATTATATATATATTGAGTGTCATTACTGTGCTTATCTACTTAAAATCTTACATCTTGTTATCTTTTGTTTCCACTGGTTAATTTCAAAACTCCTAAACAACTTAATCAATATAACACCATCACACTAAGTAATTAGCCTTAGTAATTTAATAGGGTCTACCCCCCTTGGCTTTGTTAGGAGTTAGCCTGAATGGAGGAGTCAAGAACAAGGTGACAGCCTTGACTCGAGGCTTGCCCCCAAGGACACACCGAGTGGCTTGAATATTTCTGCCACGTAACCCAGGTGTGTGAAAGGCGGCAACATTAAGAAGATGAATACAAAGAAGAAGGTTGATGGATACAATGTGTATAACTCCTCATCTCTAATAGTCTCATTGTACAAACAACATGACTCATCAATAACATCATATTGCACAAAAGGGTCACCAAAGATCAGAAAGCTCTAGGTCCTATACAATCTAGGGCACTTATAAAGCGTGCACTCTATGTCAGGCTAATAATGCACACAACTAATCCACAAGCTCTTGATAGATATTTGATATGGTATGCATCTGATACTAGATATCTATGTATATGGTATCTCATCCAGGGTATTTTTTAAGTATTCTAATATTATACTTAAGTATAGTATTCTAGGCGACTGTTTTGGATTGAAAAAAACATGTTTATAGATAGGTAGGCCAATATTAAATATGAAACACAAAATTAACACTAAAATGTGTAAATTTTGGCGAATATTATGATAAAAAAACATATTTTTATCTAAATATAGGCGATATTAGACACTAAAAATGACCAAATAGTGAATTTATTTTTGGAAAAAAACCCAAAAAATATCCATTTAGCGAAATTTTGCCCCTAAAAATTACCCTGAGATTCTCATCTACCTCCTCCATATTCTCATCTTGTTGGGAAAAAACCTCCCACTATTCCATTTGGAACACTTTGTGATGATTACATGACGACGTTTCGATGAAGTATTGTCGCACTTGCAACCATAGTTGGAACATCTTGATGCTTCCTCTAGCTAGTATTTCACAAATGTGTTTTTTAATGGATGTTTGTTGCATTCGTCTCATAACATTGATGATCATGAAAGTAAGTTCCAATGGGAATATGTCAAATTCCCATCGTCCCACCAATGCCTTATCTGACGAATATTTGTCGACAAGTTTTCGTGACAATAACATTTACGAAGAGTAAAGTTTGACAAAATATCGTCGAACTTTTTTCCTTCGATAATGTATTTTTTACTAACATCCATCAAAACATGATCATAACACCAACACCTATTCATTGTTACATCGAGGAGAATTTCGATGAAATATTCATTGGTGTGACAATAGTGTGTGGGAATACCGACGATGACTAGTAGTAAATCCAAAGAAAATTCCCGACATTCATGTTATGGTGTTGATGAAAGTGTGTTGAAACACCAACAATAATTTCTAAATGAAGAAAACAACTCTCGTGATGTTGCCACACTATGGAGGTTACACCAAATATATTGATGTTGCTACACTGTGGTGATTACAACAAACATAGTGATGTTATTACACCATAGCGGTTATACCAGACGTTGTGATTTTGCTACACCATAGTGGTTACAAAAAACATCATGATGCTTCTACACCATGGTGGATACACCAAACATCACGATATATATTATTATTGAATTCAAACCTTTGTTCAAACGTTCATATAGATTATTCTAGAGCAACGCTGCACATACCCTTTACCAGGAAAAAGAACAACCAAAATCTTATGTATGATTGGATCTCAAACACATTACATGTGAAAATGATAAGAAAATAACCCTATGATCTTGGCATCCATTCAGAAATAGGAAAAATGATCATTATATTTCAAACACCATCCACATATACATTGATATCCTATTTGTTTCTTCCTAAAGGAACATTGATTAATATGGAAATCAAGCAACTATATATCTAAATTGAAGGAGATAAATACCTTATTGTCAAGGATATAATTAAGTTCCGGAAATAATATTTCTAGATTATATAGGTTTAGGATTGTTTCGAGATGTCTAGATCAATTTCCCTGTAAATTCTTCTCTCTTGAGAAAGTCAACAAATATTATTGATAGAATCTATAGACGTTTTCCACACTAGAGGCACAAGTGTAACAACAAATAATTGAGGCTTATAAATCCAATCACTCTTAATTCTTTAAAAGATAAAATACACATGATATGTATATCAAAAGAGGAGGAAAGTGATTTCTGATAGCAGCATAAATTTCAACTATACTTGGAAGCTGAAGATTGTGTCCCCACCAATTGATATAGGATGAAGAAAGGGAATAAATCTTATTTGAGATTTTATGATTCTATAATTCTATGTATCATAAAGTCCAAATAGTACGAACAAACAATTGAAGCATTACAATTTTGCAAAGCTATATGGTGCATTATATTAAAAATGTTCACAACTGCAAGTTGACCTCAACTTAAAACATATGCAACGTAGGTTAGAACAAAAAAATTGGTATTTACAACAAAAAGAATAATGGAATTTGATCCATGTGTACTCCAAAACCCACTTGTCTCTTTGACTTCATGAGGATGAAAAATTCACTTTCATTTCATGAGAATTGATTTCATGGTTTGTCACTTTGTAGACCCACTTACCTACATTTTTGCTCATTTGATGAACGTCAATAAATTATCCTATCTTTATCTCTTTCATACACAAGGCCTAAGGATGGATTGTACCTAAGAGATAAATGCATAAAGTGGTAAGGCATTAGGTATTGTAGATACAAAGGAACTATTCAACAAATATATTGAGGAATGAACATGTACAAATGTCCAACTTATGACTACGACAACCAAATGACAAGAAACTATGAAATTCACAACTACGGAAACCAAACTACCATTGCAAGCATGAAATAAAACATCATAACTAAACTCAAAATGATACAACCTAAAACATTTAAACTAAACATCAAAATAAAAAGATAAATTATAGTGGTCAAAGCACATGTGTAAATAGAAATTAGCTTTGACATGGTAGAATAACCTTAATCCACGTAGAATTGATTTTTTTTGTGTATAAGTAGTTTCCACGTTGTGATCAGAGATACATACCCTTCAACCAAAATAAGGAAGCCAATTCAAATGCATTTTACAAATAGTTTTTCAAATAGTGCATTATTCCCTGCAAGAGGAGGATGATACAACTGAAATGATATAAAGAAACACTTAAAAAATAAAAAGACCTAGCTTCTCAATACCTAAATAGTTATGAAATATATCAATAAAAAATAAAAATACCTAGCTTCTCGATACCTAAATAATTATGAAATATATCAATGATAAATGTAACTAGGCTATTTCGAACCAATAGATCGCATCGTGAGGCCTTAGATTTGGATTTGCAAAAGATCTAGATATTCCTACATTTTCTAAGGCAAGAGTTTCAAACGCATGTTTTAGCTTTGGTCCTACAAGAAGTACAATCTATGTGCCAACAAAATACCTTGGTTAAGAGTTATCCATACACTTGGAATTTAAAGAAAAACGTAACATGAAAATTCTATAGAAATTACATATAAAATTACTTCTTTATCCATGGCAATCATACCATATCATGCATATATCAACTTTAATCAATATTCATATACCATACTTAATCATATTTTCAATGCGCATTTTATTTATTAGAAAAATTCCATGTGTAAATGATACGATGAGAAACACTTACCTTGGTGGAAATGCATCGTGGATAGTGGAAGTGATCGCCCTTTAAACCTGTATTTGTCAAAGAGTAATATTAGCTTAATTGGTTGAACAAAAAAATGATAAAGTACATAATAAAAATTATAGAAAGACTAAATGTGAATGTTTGAATGAGCTTCTCTTTGTTTCAAGAATAATATATTATCTACTAAATAGGGCCAACCACATGAAGGTGGAAGATCATATAGCCTCTCCCCCTTACATCACTCTCAATTCCCCTTAACCAAACTATTTACTGGAAAATAAATGAGATTGAGATAGTAAGATTCATCCATAACAAGTATCATAGAAAATATTAAAGATACAAAATCAATTAATGAGTTTGTATAGTTATGTGTTTTTGTGCATTCAAAACATGTAAGATTAATACATAAGAAGGTAGTGCAACAATTTTTTTAAAACAAATCAAATATATTAATAAATGTTATCATAAAAAATGTTCATTATACAATATTTGTCTCTTTATATATAATCATTTCCTTTTTCATCTTCTATCCATATATTTGATGATTGGATCATCACCTGTTTCTTCTTTCCCCTGGAGAGTTGAGCCCTCTTCCAATGTTGATTGAATATGAATCCCCTCACATGTTGTACTTCTATTAGAATACTCATGGCGTGCAGGATTCTAGGGAAGGGGACCCTCTACAATATCAAATGGGTTAAATTTTATATGGTTAGTTATTAATCATAGAAACTTAACTCTTTTTAACAAATTTAATTTAATTTTTTTTTACTTGTTGGAGCGATCGACACCATTGGTTGGGATTCCATCTACTCCTCTCCTCTCCGAGCATCATCATATACATAATTTGTCATTGAAACAAAAAATTTATAAGTGCACCATCCTAAATCCATATAAACTCTAGTTCTACCATGCATCGAGAGGGATCAAATCCCTAGGGGTGCAACCATTTTTTATTGTCTATCTCTTGTTGGATAGGTTTGTACCTCGAAAGGTTTTATCCCTCTGGGGGCATCCGTAGTTTAAATAGATCTAGGTTGGTTGTAGTCTAGGTTAGTCACATTAAAGTTGTAGATGATCATCATTATGTATGTAAAGTTCACTATAACTTAAACCTAATATTATATAGTGGAGTCATTGAAATCAATGCAACATATAGTAAAACCCTTTATAATAAAAAAAGAATCGCGTTGGAGGAAGTTGTTTCCATATTAAACCACATTATGTTAATGCAATCTAATTTCTTTGGATTGTTAGTTACAATGAATTTTACTGTTTGTTGCATTGATATCAATGATTCAAAGAGAGGAATCACTAATATAAATGCATATCAAACCAATTTAAGTTTCAATGAATTTTATTGTTTGTTACATTCATATCAATTATTCAAAGAGAGGAATCATTGATATCAATGCACATTAGATTGTTTTAAGTTATAGTGAATTTTATTGTTTGTTGCATTGATATCAGTTATTCAAAGAGAGGAATCACTGATATCAATACTCATTGGACCAATTTAAGTTACATTGAATTTTACTACTTGTTGCATTGATATCAACGATTCAAAGAGAATAATAACTTATATCAATGCAACAAATATTAAAATAATCCAAATACCCTAAAAATCCAAAGCAATTTGATTTCACTTGGATTATCAGTGAATCCACTCTCTGATATTAGGTTTAAGTAATAGTGATTTTTTTTTTTTTGCATTGATATAAATTATTCAAAAATAGGAATTGCTTATATCATATTGTATTTTATTGTGTTTATAAACATGTTAGATTAAATATTTTCTTTTTTACTATATGTTGCATTGACATTGGTGATTCAAAGAAAGAAATCCTAGATATCAATGCAGCCAATAGAAAAATAATCAAAATACCATGAAAACCTAAAGCAACTTTATTTCACTTGGATTATCAGTGACTCCACTCAATGATATTATGTTTAAGTTATAGTGAATTCCATTGTTTATTGCAGTGATATCAGTGGTTCAAAGAGAGGAATCACTTATATCAATCATACTGTATTTTTATTGTGTTTATATACATGTTGGATTAATTTTATTTTTTTTACCATTTTGTTGGATTGATATCAGTGATTCTAATAGAGGAATCACTGATATCAATCCAACAAACAATAATTTCATTTTTTTTTGCATTGATATCAATGATTCAAAGAGATGAATAAGTGATACCAATGCAACAAATAATAAAATAATCCAAGTACCATGAAAATCCAAAACAATTTGATTTCATTTGAATTATCAATGGCTCCACTCTTTGATATTATGTTTAAGTTATAGTGAATTATACTATTTATTGAATTGATATCGGTGCTTCATAGAGAGGAATCACTAACATCATATTACATTTTTATTGTGTTTATTTACATGTCGCCTTAAATATTTTTATATTTTTATTGTTTGTTGTATTGATATTAGTGTTTCAAAGAGAGAGATCACTGATATCAATGCAACAAATAGTAAAATCATCCAAGGACCCTAAAAATACAAAGCAATTTGATTTCACTTGGATTATCAGTGTCTCCATTCTCTGATATTATGTTTAAGTTATAGTGAACTTTACTTATTGCATTGGTATCAATGATTCAAAGGGAGGAATCACTTATACCATATTATATTTTTATTGTGTTTATATACATGTCAACTTAAATATATTTAAATTGTTATTGTTTGTTGCACTAATATCAGTGATTAAAATAGAGGAATGATTGACATCAATGCAACAAACAAAAAAATAATTTAGGTACCTTGAAAGCCCAAAAAAATTGACTCCACTCTCTGATATTAGGTCTAAATTATAGTGAATTCTATTGTTTGTTGCATTGATATCAATTATTCGAAGAGAGGAATCACTGATATCAATTCAACAAATAGTAAAATCCATTGTAAATGGAGTAACTAAAATCAATGCAATAAAATTTCTTTGGATTTTCATTGATGTTGTCACATTACATCATGTTATGTCAATGCAAATTGCTTTGGATTATTAATGATTCATCTATGATATTAGGTTTAAGTTACAAAGAATTGTATCTTCATTGCATTAATATAACTGATTCAAAGAAAGGAATCATTGATACCAATGCAACAAACAATAAAATTCAATGTAACTTAGACCTAACATCAGAGAGTGGAGTTACTGAAATCAATGCAATCCAAGATAAATCATATTTCTTTGTATTTTTAGGGTACTCGTATTATTTTGGATGATTAAACTAAAACACACATATTATATTTTTAAAACTAAATTTATTATATTAAAACACATATAAATTGCAAACGTGACCTTCATTTTGCTTACATTATTAAGTGATTTTAATTATTTTCATTTTGTCTCTTGAGCGTGGTTGTAACAAATTATGCTATTTTTCAAATAAATAATGTCCTATTTAATTTTAATGATCTATATGCCTTTAACTATTTTACATTATTTTACTTTTTAACTTTATTAATATGTAGATATCATTAAGTATTTAACATTATTTTACTTTTTAACTTTTGTTTTGTTTTGTTGGTTGAGTGCCCTGTGACTTGTTGGGTGAACCTTTGGTCCGAGAAACCATGATCTAGGGGCATCTAAGCCGTCAAAATCACCCAAGGATTGCACCCGGCCTGGCCGCACAAACCCTTAGCATGGTTGGATTTAAATGTCGCCTTCCAAGAGCACTGGGTTTTGATCCTGAGCCGCCAAGCAAACGAAACCCCTCTCGACCGTTTTCTCTACCAGAATTTGACTACTTCTTAACTTTATTAATATATATACTTTTAACTATTTAAAACACATGTTTTAAACTCATCCCAATCTACTAAGTTAAATAGATACATTAACTATTTGACATTGTTTTACTTTTTAATTTTTCTACATTGTTTTACTTTTTTTACCTTGTTTTACTTTTAATTTTTTTACTTATTACTATTTCCTATTTTAAAAAGTTATTATAAATTTTTTTAATTAAAATTTATGTCCGATCAATTATTACAATGTTGGAACGTTATATTACATAGTATGAAACATGACAAAATCTCCTCCATAGTGGTTGGGAACATCATGTTATTTTTAGAGTGTTTTACTAATTAATTTTTCCTATTCATTAAAAGTTATTGTTAATTTTTTAATTAAAATTTATGTTGGTTCAATTATTACTATTATTAATATGCTGGGACATTATGTTACATAGTATGTAAAGTGATAACATCTCCTCCATAGTAGTTGGGAACGTTACATTATTTTATATTGTGTTACTTACTATTGTTTTCTATTCCTTAAAAATTATTATTAAATTTTTAATTAAAATTTATGTCTACTCAATTATTATTATGTTGGAACGTTACATTGAATAGTATGAAATGTAATGTGACAACATCTCCTCCAAAATGGTTTAGAATGTTATGTTACATAATGTAATGTGACAAATGTGACAAACATGGAAACATCTCCCCCATATTGGGTTGTTGAAACACCTCTTGACGTAACCATCTACAGTTAAATATTACCTAGCCTAGATCCATTTAAACTCTAGATCTACCATGCGTCGAGAGGGATCAAATACTTAGGGATGAGTGCACAAAGTTGAGGGACATTTTAGATGCAATGGTAGATTGAAGCCAATGATTCAAGATCCATAAAATAGAAATCATCCCAAGCAATGCCGACCCTGCCAAGCCTAGTCCCAATCCTACCAACATGCTTGCTAATTAGGATAGTTAGGTAAAACGCATGCGCATTATGTTTCTCTGAAACGTGCATGTGTTATGTTTCTCTAAAAATAGCATGTGTTACAATGTCCAAAAGTGTGTGTGTGTTACATAAAAATGTGATTTATGATTAAAACAGGTCGCGCCCATCATTTTCTCCAAAACAATGTCTTCGAGCGGACCAAAACAAGCAAGGGTGAATGCCATTTGGGTGAAAAAGGAAATAAAACTCCACCTTGGGGATCAATCTCTTCATTGTGAGGTATTTACACCAAATCTTGTCATGTTAGTTTCCCTAATTTCAATCATTTATATGCCCTAATATGAATAGAAACTAAACATTTTTTTATCTATTTTATATGCCCATAAAGAAATTTACATTCCCAATGGAAACAAAAACCCCAATTTACTCATAAAAACCAAATTAATTTTACTATTTGCATATATATATTCACAAGCATCCTTGTGAATCCAAACCAAAATTCACAAATATCAAATTTTCTCAAGTATAATGCAAGGTTGCATACAACTAAAATCAATTTCAAGTAGAATTCAATATCTTCCCTATAATACATAAACAAACATGTTAAATCCCTTGCCTCTACCTGAAATATCGAAGTTAGTCGTCCAAGAACAATAATCAACACCTTATAGTTTTGATGAAACTTCCTAATCCAAGTGTTAAAATTAGGTATAGAAGCTTCCCATGCTTAACAAATATTTTCCCTTGACTAAAGGGTACATTTTGGTTAAGGTCAAGACAACAAAGTTAAACAATAGGCTCTACCAACATCAAGATACAAAGGGAGGTTGATTGTTTGATTAAATGTCAATCACATACTATCATACATGATAGAATCCAGTGGAAACCTTGCAACCCTCAAAGCCACTTGTTGCAGCTGCAACAATTCTCCCCAAATTTCTTAATTTTTGGGCCCCTCCTCATGATTTAGCGTTGTTTTAATCGTTGGATCCTTTGAATTTTTTGGTCATGTTTAATTTTGGATGATTCTAAAGATTAACTCTCGCCCTGGTTTTCAAATTTGATTGTGATGAAATTGTTGCGGGTCGCAGTTTTATTTGCTTGTCGATCGGATCAAGTTTCTTTGTTTGGGTCGCCGTTTCAGAGGTGAAGCCAGTTTTATCCGTTGTTGAAATTCGAGGGCTGTCCGAAACACTTAAATCGTTTTTATTAATTGGGTGTCTCACTATGTTAAATCGGCGGCTGATAGCCTTTTCCCGTCCGCCGTTGCGGCTCCCAAATCGATTAGCCATCCGAAGTATGAAGAGCTCTGACTGCCGATGCGTGTTGACCTTTTCACCGCATACCCGTAGCATTTTCTTTTCCACCGTTGCGGCTGGGAAAGTCATTTGGATTCCGATGCAATGTCTTCCGACTTTCGATTGAGCTTTTCCCGCCCGCGTTTCGGATGTCTCTAGCTCTTGTCCCTTCCGCCGTTGCGGCTCTCAAAGTCCTTTAGCTTCCGAAGTGTAAAGCAATCCGACTTCCGGTTAAAGCGTCTCCCGCCCATGTTTCGTGTGACTTTAGCTCTTGTCTTTTCCGCCGTTATGGCTAGGAAATCCTTTTCGCGTCCGATGTCAAATCCTTCTGATTACCGATCTAGAACTTTCCCTCCCAAGGCTTAATCAAAACTCTTTCCACATCAAGAGATGCACCTGGCCGTTTTCTTGTGGATTAGCTGTTTCAAGTGGTTAATGTTAATGTTCAAAACACCATTCCAATGAATGATGCTTGTCGATTGATTGCAAGTTGGTTCGGGAGATCGGTCAAACTACCGTGGCATGGAGGAAAACAGACCGTTTGGTAGAGTCAGGGTTGAAACTAGCAGGATCGCAGGAAGGACAAATGAAGGAAAAAAGACAAAATGAATGGTGATAGAGGAGCAGCTCTGAAAGGTTCGGCAGTTACTTAGCCAATCACGAGCATGCACCGAAAAGATAGAGGAATATGAAGCGTTGAGGAACTGAAAGGTCAGATGTTTGGGGGGCAGCCCAAGCGATCTGCAGTTGTAGTTTAAATATTTGAAAGTAGAACTTAGACAAGGACTTTTTCCCTAGAAAAACTTGTAAACCATTTGCTTGTAAGAGGAACTATTTCGTTTTACAATCAGAAACTACAACTTTGCCTGCTGGAGAAAGCGAAATGTGGAATGTATCAATGTGTTTAAATGAACAATGTTGAAGGGGAACTATTTCATTTTCAGCTGTGTTTCATTAACTGTGAGAGCGTTTAAATTCCTGAACCTATGTTCTTGTTGAATGCTTTTTCAGTATATTTTGTGATGTTTCCACTGTGAGTAATGAATGTTATTCATAAAACAATTGGCTAACTGGTTGTTAAAAAAATATGCAATTGTTCATGTGTCTCAAAAGAAGTGTCAGCTATCTGTAAATTTTCCTTATGCATGTACAAAATATATTACTCACCAATGAATGATAATCCTGCTCCCTAGGGATAGTTTAGGTAGTTAGTTTATTTTCTTGTTGTATGTGATTTAGATGCTAGAGAGTCTAAGACGAGAGGTAAGAACCTGCACATCACATTGTGAATGCTCCTCGCATCTTATCGCCCTGCATGGTTAATTAGGCACTTGCATATCATACATTTAGTCAAAAATTACAAAAATATACGGTGGACCGGGCCGTAGCTGGTAAAACCCTTTGTTTTGTTATTTGACCTACGGTAGCTGGACGGATTCCCCATACCAAACAGTCACGGGCTAGTTGGGAACGTTGACTAGGGAGAATCCCTTACTGTTGTTGCCTACAAATTTCCGGGCCTCAACAGTTTTGGCGCTAGAAGGAGGGCCGCCAGTGTATGGCTGGCCGAGGAAACCCGTTTTCCTGAGATTATTCCACCGGTAACAGTTCTGAGAGCAGTGGGTTCCATAATCCAATTTCGGAAGAAAGAGAACATCTATATTCTATTGGAAATGAAATTGTTAATGATCTGAGAAGACACACCAGGGCATATGTAAAGAATATTGGAGGATTGCCAATCATCCCTGAATTGCCCAGAAGAGAGTATAAAAAGAAAGATCTTCCTGTAGCGGAAGACTCAGTGTTGGTTGGAGACTAGGAAGAGCTTGTAGAAACAGCCTTGCAAGAAGTTGTACTACCTTTGAACCAAGAAGGCCCAAATACCCCTCACAGTTCTCCTGCTTGCACTCCTATTGGCTCACCTCCTCACTCTCCACCTAGACTCATGGTAGGAGTAAATGCTAATCCACCACCTAACCCACCTAATCCACCACCTGCATGGAGAGCCAGATCACCATTAAACCTGACACCTCCATTACAGGACCTACCTCAAGCCTTTGACAAGATGTTGCCCAAGTTCGACCCAAATGAGAAAATACTAGTAGATGATCATCTACAAAGTTTTTATTTGGCAATTGAAGGATTAAGGGCCGGGGAATATGAAGATGTAGTCTGCAGACTTTTCCCGCATACCCTTAAAGGAGATGCAGCATCATGGTACTTTGGATTGCCTGCTAACTCTATCCTTGATTGGGATACCTTCGAAAGAATTTTCAGAAATAAGTATGCAACTCAGAAAAATCATGCAGCCCTCATGAAAGGGCTATGCTCTTTGAACAAAGAAAGAAAGGAAAAGGTGCACAGTTTCACACAACGGTTTGTAGCCTATCTCAAGAATTTTTCTGAAACGGATAAACCTTTAGACAAAGTTCTGATTGAATATTATACTTCAGCTTTAGGCCCTGATTTGGCCATGTTTGCCAAAGGTAGGGCCAAGCCTACTTTGACGAAAACCTACGAAGAGGCAGAAGTAGTGGAAGCAAAAAGAGAAAGTATTGAAGATTATCCAGAACAATCAGGAGAGAAAGGTGCAAGAAGAAAAGCCTTATTGTTTACTAAGCCTAAGGAAGAAAAGTCACTAGATTTGGAAAATATGGCCAAAATGATGCAGAAACTTTCCAACGAAATCATAGATATGGAGAAAGAAAAGGAAACACAAAAGTTTTATAACCAATATTATAAGAAGAGAGAGGATAACAATCAGTCTTAACCTCCTCCTCACAATACTGCATCCATGAATTTAACGGAGGTAGGCATGGACAATTTTTGTACTTTCCACCAACAGCCACATTCTGAAAAGAATTGTCCTCAATGGATAAACTCGATGACATTGGTCATGAACCAGCTGTTGGATTCTAGATTAAAAGAAGATGGATATGAAGAGAGAAAAGAGAATGCTACGTCAACAAAGGAACAAGAAGAGGAAACCATGGTTTTCTGGGATTCAGTTTCGTTATTTGATGCTGAAGAAGAAAAGAATCAGGGCTACAAGGACGTCATGGAAACCAACGTGGCAACAAGGAGCCAAGGATCAATTAAAGAAAGCAATCTCATTCTACCAAAGATCAAAAGGCTGCAAAGAAATTTCAAAATAAATCCTTAGCTGATAAGATTCCAGAATTCACTATTACCAGCCAAGATCCGAGGCAGAATAATATGTTGGCTAGGCCAAAGGAAGGAAAGATGAATGATGATAAACCTATTCCCATTGAGCAGCCGATGGATTATGACATCGTGGAGGATTTAAAGAAGGTAAAAGCAAATGTTCCACTGTTCGAAATGTGTAAAGTGCCGCAGCAAAAACAAAGACTGTTGAAAGCACTTGAAGCATCGAATGAGAAGCTGCCCATGGATAATCAACCTCAGGGAGAAGAAGAAATTGGAGAAACCAGCGTTGGAGGTAAGTCTAAAAGCAAACATCCACCTTTCCTCCTCACATTTGAAATTTTTTATCATAACGTGCACAATTGTCTGGTAGACTCAGGGGCGTCAGTTAATGTCATGCCCATATCAGTCTGTAAAAAGATAAATGGGCAGCCTAAGCCATCCACGTGGAGGGTTGTGCAGTTGGATAGGACAGATGTAAAGGTAATTGGTGAGATGGAAGATGTCCTAGTCCGTCTGGCATCCAATGACAAAGTATGCCAAGTTATTAACATCGTGGTGGCTGATATACCAGATGCTTTCGGTCTTGTCCTGAGCAGAGATTATTCGACCAAATTAAATGGATATTTCGCCCCAGATTGGTCGCATCTGTGGTTGCCATACAAAGGGAGTCCGAACTAGATTTAAGATTTTAAGGGAGCCTCACATGAGATACAATGTTACTCAACTGAATGAGAAGAATGAACCAGTGGATTCTGTATTGGGAAACTATTTTATTGAGTTAGAACCAGGAAATTACCAAGCAGAAGAAGCCAGCAACACATCTGACACCCAGCCTGATCTCCTTCGATTCTCACAAGCTGATGAGATTGACTGTAATATAGTAATCTTAGCAGTAGCAGTAGATTCACATTCAGTAGTTAGTGATTTTTGGACTTTGTTTTTTGATGGCTCTAAGACATTAGAGGGGTCAGGAGCCGGCTGTGTCCTGATCGACCCCCAGAAGAATAAACATTTCCTCTCATGTAGATTAGAGTTTGAGTGTACTAATAATACAGCTGAGTACGAAGCTCTGGTGCATGGACTCAAGAAAGCGATTGAATTAAAGGTAAGTAATCTAAAAGTTTTTGGGGATTCTAAAATTATTGTGAAACAAATCCGAAATCAAATACATTGTGTTTCCCCTCACTTGAAAGCTTACCAAAATGAGGTATGGGACCTGCTTAAATGTTTTAATGCATTTAACATTATTTCAATTCCAAGAATTAAAAACGCAGCAGCTGACCTATTGGCCACATCAGCCGCTAGGCTCGTACCCACTAATAATCGATGTTCTGTCAAACTGCTTTTCAGGCCCTCAATACCGGATATGATCACCAACTTGCGAGTGTTCGACGATGATCAACAAATAATAGAATGCTTGACAAATGACGAGGTCTTTAAAGGAGCCATTATAGATGATGAGGAACATCAAGACAAGATGAAATATGACAATTTCATTCCTAAAGGTGTTAGAACGTTAGAAAAAATGTTTGATTTAAATGAAAAGTTTAGAAGACCAGCCAATGTGAAGACCCACAGCTCATCTCTACAGTTCGAGCTGATAAATTTAGGGACTGAGACGAATCCCAAATTTGTGAATCTCGGAAAGTGTTGTTCACCAGCAGAAAGAGACAAATTCATCAGTCTATTTAAACAATATAAAGATTTTTTCGCATGGGCGTACGAAGATTTGAAAACATACAACACTAGCATCATCAAGCATGTTGTCCCCATTAAAGCAGGCGTCAAGCCATATCAGCAACCGTTAAGAAAAATGCATCCAAAATTGGAACCACTGATTAAGAGTGAAGTGAAGAAATTATTGGATGCTAGAATCATTTTCAAAGTCAGATACTCTGAGTGGGTATCAAATCTGGTACCAGTAAGAAAAAAGTCTGGAGAAATCAGACTCTGCGTGGATTTCAGGAACCTAAACCGTGCATCAGACAAAGATAACTATCTTGTTCCACCCTTGGAGCAACTGCTACAAATGGTTTCAGGTTCTGAACTATTTTCATTGTTAGACGATTTCTCTGGTTACAATCAAGTATTAGTAGCCGAAGAGGACCGATTGAAGACCACGTTCAGGACCAAATGGGGAACCTTTTCCTACAGGAGAATGCCCTTTGGGATTATAAATGCTGGAGCAAGATTTCAGAGAGCTATGGGCATAGATTTCCGTGGATTGATTGGCCGAAGTGCTGTAGTATACCTTGACTATATTACAATATTCTCGAAGAGAAGAGAAGAGCACTCGTTTCACTTAAGGAAAATTTTTGAACGCTGTCGAAAATATGGCATCTCACTCAATCCTAAGAAGTGTGTGTTCACTGTCACGGAGGGAAAGTTGCTGGGTCACATAGTTTCGAAGAAAGGAATCTCTATAGATCCAGAAAGAATTAAGGCTATTGAACAAATCCCCTTGCCCCATAATAAAAAGGGGATGCAATCATTTATGGGAACGATAAACTTCGTGCGAATATTTGTGCCTGATTTTGCTTAGATTGTCAAACCACTACAGCAGATGGTAAAGCAAAATGCACTATTCAAGTGGACTGAAATTGAGAAGAGCGCATTCAGCAAAATCAAAACTGTTGTTGCACATGCACCCTCCCTGAAAAGCCCAAATTTCGACAAAGATTTCATCTTGTATGCCTTTGCATCCGATGATTCACTAGCAGCTGTGCTCACCCAAAAGGAAGATGGGGGAGATGAATTCCCAATATCCTTTATGAGTACTAGTCTACAGGGGGCCGAACTGAACTACCCAGCTGTTGATAAACAAGCTTATGTTGTATTCAAAGCAGTAAAACAATTCAGGCCTTATATTTTAAAAAATAGAACCAAGGTGATCGTCCCCTACCCAGCTGTAAGGTCTCTTCTTATACAGAAGGAGTTAGGAGAAAGAAGAGGCAACTGGGTAACATCTCTTCAAGAGTACAACCTTGAATTCAAGCCAGCATCTATAGTTAAGGGACAAGGGCTGTGCAAACAGATGACTGAAAATGGAAAAAATGAAGAACACGCCTAGGAAGATGAAGCCGAATTACATGTAATGAAGGTATGTCCTTTGTTTACAGCTCCCGAGTCTTGGTATAGAGACCTTGTGCATTACTTGCAGGTAGGGCTATTGCCAAAACATTGGAGTTCCAAGCAAAGAAGAGCACTGCGCCTTAAATCAGCTTCCTATCAACTTGTTGAAGGAGTATTATTTAGAAAGAATTATGACGGAGTTCTTCTCAGATGCTTAGAAAAGGAAGATGCGAAGAAAGTAATGTCAGAATTGCATGACGGTCCTGCTGGGGGACATTATTCAGGAGATACTACAGCCCACAAAATACTCAGAGCCGGTTACTATTGGCCTACGCTCTTCAAAGATGCACACGCACATGTCAGAAAGTGTGATATTTGCCAAAGGTGTAGCGGGAGACAACCTAAAGCAGAAGCACCCCTGAAGCCTGTGATGATCACAGAGCCATTCGAGCAATGGGGGCTGGATATTATTGGAGAAATAAAACCGAATTCCTCTCTACAGCACAAGTACATTCTGACCACTACTAATTATTTCACTCGCTGGGTCGAAGCTATCCCGCTGCGCAAGATAAATGAAGACGAGGTCATCAGCTTCCTATGAGATCATATCATGACCAGGTTTGGAGTTCCAGTTTTGTTAGTCTTTGATAATGCTAAGTACTTTTCATCAATTAAATTGATTGCTTTTGCTCATGATAAAGGGATAAAATTGCACTATTCTGCTAATTACTATCCACAAGGAAATGGCCTGGTTGAATCCTCTAACAAAAATATGATTAGAATTTTAAAGAAGACTGTGGTAGAAAACCAGAGGAGTTGGCACTCAACATTACCAAATGATCTTTGGGCCGATAGAGTCACCCCCAAGTCTGCGATTAGAGTGTCTCCATATACCCTTGTCTATGGTAAAGAAGCCATCATTCCCCCCAATATCATGCTACCATCTTCCATACTAGCTCAAGAGTCCAGAGGGTCGGATGATGAAGTTTTGCAAATAAGAATATATAATCTCCTGAAAGCAGAAGAGGCTAGATCCAAAGCCAGGGAACGTTTTAAACAACAACAAGAGTTAGTAAAGAGATGGTTCGACAAACATAAGGCTGGAACAAAAGACTTTGAGGTAGGTGATTTGGTTCTCAAATGGGATCACCCCCATGATGAGAAAGGAAAGCATACTAAATTCCAGCAGTTGTGGGTAGGCCCTTATCAGATAGCGGCAAAGCTTAGCCCTTCTACTTGTAAGTTGCAGGATCTACGGGGGTGGGAAGAGAACTTACCAGTGAATGGTTTGGTTCTCAAGCCTTATTTTTGCTGAGTTTCTTTGAGTTCTCCTGTCTTGTATATAAATAATCTGTTTGGCTGTCTTTTGAGTCATGTTTTACAGTTTGTTTTAGTTTGTTTTTCTTGATTCTAATAAAGGGAATGAACCCGCAGTTGCATAGAGAACATTAAAATGTTTGGGAATGATAAACATTTTTGGGTCTCAGACTGTGTGTTTTGTATAAAAGAATTTCTTCCAGTTTAGTCGTTTTCTCGAATAATTCTGTGTGCATTGAAGTCTTGCTTAACCCTTGTGAAATAAACCGGATCTAAAGAGTCTGGAATACTATGTTGAGACTCCATCCACGTCACACTTAAAATGTTCTAAGGAGCGACAGCAGAGGACCCATGGAAAGGAGCAAGGTGAACAGTATATTAAATATAAATGATCCCATTCCAAGAAACGAATGCCAAAAGGCAAATAAAGAGTCAAAAAATCCTATGAAAGCATCATAAATAAAAGCAGGTGCTGAATCATAAGTACTAAATTGCCGAAAGATCCTCTCCGTCCGTGAGCTGAAACTTGGAGTACACCACTTACACAAAAGGACACTATGGGATAGAGGATCTTGAATTAAAATTCAGTAAGAAAGGCATGCAGGAGGACTCATATCAAAAGGGACAAAAGTCCGAAAGCACAAAAAGGTGCTAAATGGCATGGGAATGGGGAACAAACGAATATTTCTGTTTACCATGTGCTCAATCCTGTGGTGTCCAAGCTATCAGCTACCCGAAGAAAAAGGTAATAATGAAACTCATCCTCTGGCCTCAGCAGAGTTATCTAGACTTAAAAAATATTGGTTTCCACCCCCCCAAATTGGACTATTATCAATGATTGAAGGTACACACTTCCGGCATTCGAGAAATCCAGATAGCTGGAAGAATTCAATAGATGCATTTATTGTTAGACAGTCTGTTACTCAAAGAACAATCGCCCAGAGATCTAGGTTCACCAGGTAATTGCCAATTGTTGCAGCTGCAACAATTCTCCCCAAATTTCTTAATTTTTGGGCCCCTCCTCATGATTTAGCGTTGTTTTAGTTGTTGGATCCTTTGGATTTTTTGGTCATGTTTAATTTTGGATGATTCTAAAGATTAACTCTCGCCCTGGTTTTCAAATTTGATTGTGATGAAATTGTTGCGGGTCGCAGTTTTATTTGCTTGTCGATCGGATCAAGTTTCTTTGTTTGGGTCGCCATTTCAGAGGTGAAGCCAGTTTTATCCGTTGTTGAAATTCGAGGGCTATCCGAAACACTTAAATCATTTTTATTGATCGGGCATCTTACTATGTTAAATCGACGGCTGATAGCCTTTTCCCGTCCGCCGTTGCGGCTCCCAAATCGATTATCCATCCGAAGTATGAAGAGCTCCGACTGCCGATGCGTGTTGACCTTTTCGCCGCATACCCATAGTGTTTTCTTTTCCGCCATTGCGGCTGGGAAAGTCATTTGGATTCCGATGCAATGTCTTTCGACTTCTGATTGAGATTTTCCCACCCGCGTTTCGGATGTCTCTAGCTCTTGTCCCTTCCGCCATTGCGGCTCTCAAAGTCCTTTAGCTTCCGAAGTGTAAAGCCGTCCGACTTCCGGTTAAAGCGTCTCCCGCCCACGTTTCGCGTGACTTTAGCTCTTGTATTTTTCACCGTTGCGGCTAGGAAAGCCTTTTCGCGTCCGATGTCAAATCCTTCCGATTACCGATCTAGAACTTTCCCGCCCAGGGCTTAATCAAAACTCTTTCCAGATCAAGAGATGCACCTGGCCATTTTCTTGTGGATTAGCTGTTTCAAGTGGTTAATGTTAATGTTCAAAATGCCATTCCAATGAATGATGCTTGTCGATTGATTGCAGGTGGGTTCGGGAGATCGGTCAAACTACCGCGGCATGGAGGAAAACAGACCGTTTGGTAGAGGCAGGGCCGAAACTAGCAGGATCGTAGGAAGGACAAACGAAGGAAAAAAGACAAAATGAATGGTGATAGAGGAGCAGGTCTGAAAGGTTCGGCAGTTACTCAGCCAATCACGAGCATGCGCCGAAAAGATAGAGGAATATGAAGCGTTGAGGAACTGAAAGGTCAGACGTTTGGGGGGCAGCCCAAGCGATCTGCAGTTGTAGTTTAAATATTTGAAAGTAGAACTTAGACAAGGAATTTTTCCCAGGAAAAACTTGTAAACCATTTGCTTGTAAGAGGAACTATTTCATTTTACAATCAGAAACTGCAACTTTGCCTGCTGGAGAAAGCGAAATGTGGAATGTATCAATGTGTTTAAATGAACAATGTTGAAGGGGAACTATTTCGTTTTCAACTTTGTTTCATTAACTGTGAGAGCGTTTAACTTCCTGAACCTATGTTCTTGTTGAATGCATTTTCAGTATATTTTGTGATGTTTCCACTGTGAGTAATGAATGTTATTCATAAAACAATTGGCTAACTTGTTGTTCAAAAAATCTGCAATTGTTCATGTGTCTCAAAAGAAGTGTCATCTATCTGTAAATTTTCGTTATGCATGTACAAAATATATTACTCACCAATGAATGATAATCCTGCTCCCTAGGGATAGTTTAGGTAGTTAGTTTATTTTCTTGTTGTATGTGATTTAGATGCTAGTGAGTCTAAGACGAGAGGTAAGAACCTGCGCATCACATTGTGAATGCTCCTCGCATCTTATCGCCCTGCATGGTTAATTAGGCACTTGCATATCATACATTTAGTCAAAAATTACAAAAATATACGGTGGACCGGGCCGTAGCCAGTAAAACCCTTTGTTTTGTTATTTAACCTACGGTAGCCGGACGGATTCCCCATACCAAACAGTCACGGGCTAGTTGGGAACGTTGAATGGGGAGAATCCCTTACTGTTGTTGCCTGCGAATTTCTGAGCCTCAACACCACTATACACAAATATGCAAAGTCTCTCATGGATATATAGAAAGAGTGAATACAACTAAAATAACATCAAGTGTAATTCATACATACCCCAAATTACATATAAACAAAGATGCTAAATGGCCAATGGAGTCCAAAAAAATTCACGCTATAACAAATTGATTACATATCGATTAAATTCCTTGCCTATGTTGGGATTTTATTCATCAATAGCACCTTTTGCCACCTCCTCTAGGCTCTAGCCCTTGCCTCTACCCATAATCTGGGAGTTGGTCCTCCAAGGGCATTAGTCAACACCTCATAGTTTTAATGAAACTTCATAATCCAAGCCTTAAAATACTGTAGAGGAGCTTCCCAATCAACATATGCCCCAAATTACATATAAACAAAGATGTTAAATGGCCTATGGAGTCCAAAACAAATCACGCTGCAACAAATAATTACATATCTATCAAAATCCTTGCCTATATTTGGATTTTATTCATCAATGGAACCTTGTGGAACCTCCTCTAGGCTCTAGCCCTTATGTAACATCCCCGACCCTCCGACCGATGAAGAGGACGCTACCATAACATTAAACATCTGGGCTAAGAGCCCCATGAACATGCATACGTTATTATTTATCATACACAGCAGAAACAAACATACATTCATTCATTCAATCATGTTCATCATATTCATTAAACAATAAATATAAATACAGAGACGAAATGGTCAAGATTACTTATCTTATGAAGAACTCGTCCCACAACCAGCTACGTCGCTACAACGTTCCACCCAACCATAGGCTATCATGCTCCTAAATCACTCAGCAATGCTGCCACCCCTGAGTTGGGCATGATTCCCCAAGGAATAAGGAACAAGTAGGCTTACACATAGCCAAGGATACACAAAACACTGCCAAGCCAACACAGTTGGGTTTATCAGGCCATCAACAAGACAACCAAGCCAACATGGTCAGGTTTATCGGTCCATCAAGGAGCTAGGAAAAACTAAATGCTAAGCGGGTGAACCCATTACAGAGTTAGGAACATCTACACTAGAACTAGCCTGACTTCTAAGACACCCACACACACCCAACACAAGGAATCGGTCCCTTCTCTGCTACACAGTCCCTGAGGCCTTGACTTCCCTTCCAGTGCTATTCAGGGGTTGTGGAGAAGAAAGCCATCCCTCTAGCTCTATCTGTGTGGTTTCCAAACACACGAGGTTTACCAAGCAAACCAAGCCCCCATCCCTACTCCCAACACAGTCCGAAGACCAACCACTGCATACACGCAGTCACACAAGCGATTCACAGCTTGGGAAAAAAAAACAATTCCTGAGTCATTCTTGGCCCTATCATGGCCAAAATGACTCACAAGCAACTTACAATAGTCCCAAAACGTATCAGCAAACACAGTTCACAACGTGGGTAAAACAATAGTCCATCCTGGGCAACGAAGCCACTGGGAAAACTTACACAGACCACAATGGAGAAGAAAATCAGGCTCCCAACCTGTGTGTGAGGGAAAATTTACACCAGACCCCAAAATATAGAGGGAAAATACACCCAATCCCACTCCGTGGAAAATATGAATGACAACCGAAAAACGGCTCCCCTCCTAGCTGCGTGAGATCATCAGAAAGAATTATCTGCGTGAGGAACAGGACGTCCCTCTGTGTTAGGATGAGCGGCAATGGAGAGTTGCGAGTGGGAAGTGCGGGAACGTTTTTCCTTCAGCACCGTCATGGAGAGAGTGGAAAAAATATAGAGTTCGTTTCCTCTTCCCAATGTGAGGTTACATTCACTGGTGGAGTGTGCATGTGGGCAAGGACTGACAGTCCCGCCACACCCAACTCCCCAGCCATCACTACCTCAACTACCCAGCAGAACATTAAAATGGTGGTTGGATAAGACAAGGGAAGGTGAGCAAGTCAAAAGGGTTTAACAACTAACACATGGATTTTCCCCATAGGTTCAAAGTTTAACAATCCCCCCCCTATCCTTGTGAGAATCATGCCCCTCTTCAATTTAGTTGCCGCGAACATAGCTGGTTGGGTTATTTAATTAAAGATGCATATTTACATGATGACAAAACTTAATATATGCTATATACCGCGATAGACCATCGGCAACGATTCCGTTCGCCGAAACATAACATAACTAAATCGATGGTGGGGTTTTTTTCTTTAGCTCCACACCACGATTCATTACAATAGATACATCATGTACATTTAATGCAACGAGGTCAAAACCGGGGTGTTACATTCATATCCCCCTTCAATAACACTCTCCTCAGTGCTTTACAAAATTTGAACAAAATGCTACACTGGTACCGCCTCAGTGTTATGTAGAATTGAACAAAAATGGATGTGCCAACCGCATGGCATCCTCCAGCTCCCATGTAGCCTCTTTAGGTCCGTAGTGCTCCCATTGCACCTTTACCTAACCTATGGCCCGGTTCCAGAGGATTGTGACCTTCCTGTCGAGGATGTGCATTGGCTCGGTTCGGAACTCTCCCTCGGGTTCCACTTGAATCACATCCCAATTTATCACATGGTTAGAATCATGTACATATTTGGTAAGCAAAGAAATGTGAAAAATGTTATGAGCTCTAGTACTAGCAGGCAATGCAAGTCTATATGCAACTGGTCCTATTCTTTCAAGCACTTCAAATGGCCCACAATATCTTGGTGACAACTTGGCACAACTTCCAAGCTTCAAGGGACTCTTCTTTGCCCTCACTCTGAGGTAAACATGATCCCCAACACTGAACTCCCTATTCACCCTATGCTTATCTGCATAGCTTTTCTATCTGTCTTGTGCTGCTTTCAGATTCTACCTGATCTTTACAACCTCTTGCTCCATTTCTTTGAGCGATTCTGGCCCAAGCACAACCCTGTTCACTAGGTTATCCCAAGTCACTAGTGTCCTACACCTTCTTCCATACAAAGATTCATACGGAATTATCCCCAAGGATGCTTGCTATCCATTGTTATAAGCAAACTCTACCAAGTGTAAGTAATCTTCCCACTTGGTTGGTTTGTCCATTACATACATGCGAAGCATGTCTTCAAGCACCTGATTAGTTCTCTCTGTCTGCCCATCTGTGTGAGGATGGTATGCAGTGCTGAAGTTTAGCTTTGTACCCAAATCTGCAAACAACCCCTTCCAAAAGTTGGAAGTGAACTTGACATCTCTGTCAGAGACTATTGCCTTAGGAAATCCATGCAATTTGAAAATCTCCTTCATGAAGATCTTTGCAATGTCATCCGTCTTATGCATAGACTTCACTGGTATAAAATGCGCTTCCTTTGTCAACTTGTCTACCACAACCATGATGGAATCATGTTGTCTCCAAGTCATCGACAATCCTGTAATAAAATCCATGGAAATAATTTCCCATTTCCATTCTGGAACTGGCAAAGGCTGCAACAAACCTACAGGGTGTTGATGCTCAACCTTTACCTGTTGACATTTCATGCACCTTGAAATTTATTCAGCCATGTCCTTTTTCATTCCTGGCCAAAAGTACTGCTTTCTAGCTGTAGCAATTGTCTTATGATATCCTGGGTGACCAGAATACGGAGCTTCATGGATTTCATCCATAACAACTCTCCTCAAATCTGGTACATCTGGAATATAAATTCTACCTTTATAAGTGAGAAGTCTATCTTCTTCCAATTTATATCCCTCATACCTCTTCTTAAGACTTTGTTGTTGCAATTTGTCTTTTACCTACTCATACAGTTCATCTCCAGCAGTATGATTAACAATTTGCTGCCTCAAATCTGGTTGGCAAATACTAAGAGATGCCACATGCATTTCTTGTACCTTCCTGCTGAGTGCATCAGCTACTTTATTCTCTTTTCCTTTTATGTGCTTGATTTTGAAATCAAACTCACATAAAAATTCTAGCCATCTTGCTTGCCTAGCGTTCAGAGTAGGCTGATCAAACAAATACTTCAGACCACAATGGTCTGTTCTGAGCTCAAATCTTCTACCCATCAAGTAATGCCTCCACATATTGAGAGCATGTACTATGGCTGCAAGCTCTACATCATGAGTGACATAGTTCTTCTCATGCTCCTTCAGCTTCCTTGACTCATAACATATCACATGGTTGTCTTGCATAAGTACTCCTCCAAGCCCTTGTCCGCATGCATCAGTACACACCACAAAGTCTTTCTCTAGATGTGCAACTTTCAACACTGGTGCACTGGTGAGAAGATTCTTCAACTGCTAGAAGCTTTCTTCACACCTCGATGTCCATTTGAACTTCATCCTCTTCTTCTGCAAAGAAGTGATGGAATGTGCAACTTTGGAGAATCCCTCAATGAACCTCCAGTAGTATCCTGCAAGTCCCATAAAAGATCTTACATCTATCACATTTCTTGGAGTAGGCCAATTCATAATGGCTTCAATCTTTTCAGGGTCCACAGATATACCCTCCTCAAAGATAATGTGACCCAAATACTGAATTCTATCTCTATAGAAGTTACACTTGCTTAGTTTTGCATATAGCTGGTGCTCCCTGAGCAATTGCAATGTCAACCTCAAATGCTCTTCATGTTCTTCCTTATTCTTAGAATAAACAAGAATGTCATCAAGGAAAACAAGAACAAACTTGTCCAAATACCTGCTGAAGACACTGTTCATAAGGCACATAAATGTAGCTGGTGCATTTGTGAGACCAAATGGTACCACTACAAACTCATAATGCCCATACCTTGTCCTAAAGGATGTCTTATGAATGTCTTCATCCTTGATTCTCACCTGATGGTAACCAGACCTCAAGTCAATCTTGGAAAATACTTTTGCTCCTCTCATTTGATCAAAGAGGTCATCAATCCTAAGGAAAGGATATTTATTCTTCACAGTAACCTTGTTCAATTGTCTGTAATCAATACACAACCTGAGTGTACCATCTTTCTTCTTTACAAACAAAACTGGTGCTCCCCAAGGAGACACACTCGGTCAGATATACTTCTTTTTCCACAAATATTGCAGTTGCATATTCAATTCTAGCATCTCTGGTGTACTCATCCTGTAGGGTGCCTTGGACACTGGTGCTGCTCCTGGCACAAGTTCAATTGTGAAATCAATTTCCCTCTTTGGGGGAAGCCCTGGAATCTCATTAGGAAACACATCCTTGAATTCCTGTAACACCTGATAGTCTTCCAACCTCGGAGTTTCATCGTCTATTGCCTCCAAAATCTGAGCTACATACAACTGGCAACCTTTCCTACAGAACTTCTTTAACTGGATTACTGAAACCTGCCATACTGAAATCACCTTTGGAATACCTTTCACAACTACTAGGTTCCCTTCTTCATTCATGCATTCGAAAGTCTTATTGTAACAGTCAAGCTTTGCCCTGTGAGCTTCTAACGAATCCATTCCAATGAGAACATCATAGGAACCAAGTGGTAGAACATTCATATCTACACAAGTGATCAATCCATTCATGACCAATGGACATTTCTCTACCACTTCACTGACCTTTCTCTTAGTCCTAGTGGCTAGCTGAACTAACCAAGACTTCCTATGCTTTACTCGCTTAAAGGCACAAATCTCCACTACTCTAGGAGTAATGTAACTGTGAGTAGAACCAGGGTCAACCAAAATAGAAACAGATTGCTCAACAATCTTACCTGCTACTTCAACCATAGTTGACTGGTGATCTGCCTGGCGGTCCTCCAGTGCTGCATAAATCCTAGGGACCGCCCTTGCTACTTGACCCACTGTTTTTGCTTCTTGAATGTTGTAAGCCGGACTTGCACTCTCATTCTCGAGTGGACAATTTCTGCGCATGTGGGGTCCTCCATATTTCCAACATTGAAGTGTTCCTCTATTCTGTTGTGGATCCTTAGGCTTTTCTCCTATCACTCCAACTAGCTTACTCACAGCTTGGGATGGCTGCTTCGGCTGATTCCTGAAGTTAGAAGGTTTGAAACCTTTCCTTCTTTGGTCAAACTTCTCATTCTTCTTGTCCTTCCATGCCTTATGGTAATCTGGTTTACCTTTTCTTTTCTCGTAGCAATACTTATCCTTCCTTATTTCTTCTTCAAGAGTTCTAGGTTCATAAAACTCAATTCTATCTTTGTAAGACTGAGGTAATCCACTCAGAAAATGTTGGACCTTCACTTTTTCATCTCTGATGTACCGGACATACCTCAACAACTCCAAAAACTTATTTGCATACTCTTCCATTGTCTGCTGTCCCAATCTCAGCTCATGGAACTCCTAATCTTGTCATCATAATACCTGTCAGAGAGGTATTTCTGCTTGAAATACTTCTTGAACTGTTTCCACTTAAGTCTCATTTCATTGATCCTCTTTACTTGCTTGAAGCGTTCCCACCAAAAGGATGCTCTTCCATTCAGATTGAATATGGAAACTCTTGCCTTCATGTTTCCTGAATAATCATGCACTTGAAAGTACTTCTTTATCCCAAGGAGCCAAGCTTTAGCCTCTTGTCCCGTCTTTTCCTCACCATCAAATGTAGGAGGTTTAGCTTTCTTAAATTCATCTCGAGAGCGATCCCTATGGTGTCTCTTTCTTTTTCTTTTATGAGAAGAAGAACTTGAATCCCCGCTGGATTCTTCAAAGTCAGATGATCCACTAGAAGTCCTTCTCCTTCTCCTAGTACTGCTCTTACTGCCTTCTGGTCATGATGTACCCTGACCAAAGTTTATCTTTCTTTGCAATCCTGTCAAACTCTGCAACATAGCAGCATTCAACTGATGCTACTTTTCCCGGGCTTTGATCAAGCTTCTCATGGTGGCTGCAACATCTGACGGTGTCTCTTGGAATCTCCTTCCATTAGAATCTATGTAATCATTTTCGTTACAGACATTTTCTCCCATGGCATCTCGGGCACGCTTGTAAGAATCCCGAGCATCATATCCGTCATGGGTTCTCATAACTGAACCACCACTCACTTACCAAAATGCACTACCTGGAATAATTTCCTTGAAGGTGACTATGATTCTGTAAACGTGTTAGTAACATAGCTGTTAGATGCATAACATTGATATAAATCAGAATTACTTAACTTCTCCTGGAAAAATCATTAAATAACAAATTTTCCCAAACACAAGATTTTCTTCATCAAAGAACATCTGTTTGAGGGGGACGACGGGGGTCAAGGGGGCTTGCCCACTTGTGGCCCTCGTTTTTTTGTTTTGTTTTGTAAATCTATGATTTTTGCGCAATCTGGTGCATAATATCGCTGCCACTTTCTCCTTCTCAGCCCTGAAAATCCACTGAAAATCCCACAGAAAAACAGCTGAAATCTGCTGAGAAATCCCATGGAAAACTCAAAATTTCCTTTTTCCCAACTGAGTTTCGACATCTTGGCAGTCAAAACAACTAGCTTCCTCCGATGTATCAGTAGTCGGGTGCACTGTTCATCGGGAGGATAGTCCACTAAATAGCCGCAACGGCGGGTAGTGATCCCACTACGGGTTTCGCGGACCATAACCTCGTCGACCGTGAAAAGCTCTATCCACTATCGGCGGTCGAAGCCTCTAACCTTCGGAAGGATAGTCCATTAGGTAGCCACAATGGCAGACATTCAATCCATTAACTTCATCTGGTGTAGCTCATCGGTAACTAGGTGTCGGCAATGTGTTCAACTAACCATCGCCGATGGCTGATGATTCCAGGACTTAGAGAAAATTTTGAAATTTTCCCTTTAGTCTTCCTTTTCGCCACTTGATCGGCTCAATTCTCCTCTTTTCGTCAGTGAAATAGTTCCAAAGCAGCCGCAACAACGGCCCATCATCTTCGATATTCTTTCGATCGACGGCCCAATCTGCTGAGGCATAACCGGACCGGTATCGACAGTCTCTTCTCGTCGGAAGGCTAGTGCTCTAGGCTTCCGAAACAGTCGGGTGGCCTTCCCACTAAGTGCTCCACTACATCAGAAGAACTTGTCACTAAGTCTTTCAATGGGCCGATGGTTCCAGCACTTAGAAAAATTTTTGTGGAAGTTTTTCTGTCATGAATTTATGATCTCTGTTGGGAAGAAGGAAACCTGCCTCTTCTAGCTGATCTTTCATGGCCCATTCAGGCCCATGCTGCAACATGAGCTCTGATACCACAATGTAACATCCCCGACCCTCCGATCGGTGAAGAGGACGCTACCATAACATTAAACATCTGGGATAAGAGCCCCATGAACATGCATACGTGATTATTTATCATACATAGCGGAAACAAACATACGTTCATTCATTCAATCATGTTCATCATATTCATTAAACAATAAATATAAATACAGAGACGAAATGGTCAAGATTACTTATCTTATGGAGAACTCATCCCGCAACCAACTACGTCGCTGCAACATTCCACCTGACCATAGGCTAGCATGCTCCTAAATCACTCAGCAATGCTGCCACCCCCGTGCAGGGCATGATTCCCCAAGGAATAACGAACAAGCAGGCTTACACATAGCCAAGGATACACAAAACACTGCCAAGCCAACACAGTTGGGTTTATCAGGACATCAACAAGACAGCCAAGCCAACATGGTCAGGTTTATCAGGCCATCAAGGAGCTAGGAAAGACTAAATGCTAAGCTGGTGAGCCCATTAGAGAGATAGGAACACCTACACCAACACTAGCCTAACTTCTAAGACACCCACACACACCCAACACAAGGAATCAGTCCCTTCTCTGCTACACAGTCCCTGAGGCCCTAACTTCCCTTCTAGTGCTATTCAGGGGTTATGGAGAAGAAATCCAACCCTCCAGCTCTGTCTGTGTGGTTTCCAAACAAACCAGGTTTATCAAGCAAACCAAGCCCCCATCCCTGCTCCCAACACAATCCGAAGACCAACCACTGCATACACGCAGTCACACAAGCGATTCATAGCTTGGGCAAAAAAGACAATTCCTGATTTGTTCTTGGCTCTATCGTGGCCAAAACGACTCACAAGCAACTTACAACAGTCCCAAAACGTATCAGCAAACAGAGTTTACAACGTGGGTAAAACAACAGTCCATCCTGGGCAACGAAGCCACTGGGAAAACTTACACAGACCACAATGGAGAAGAAAATCAGGCTCCCAACCTGTGTGTGAGGGAAAATTTACACCAGACCCCAAAATACAGAGGGAAAATACACCCGATCCCACTCCGTGGAAAACGTGAATGACAACCGAAAAACGACTCCCCTCCTAGCTGCGTGAGATCAACAGAAAGAATTCTCTGCGTGAGGAACAGGACGTCCCTCTGCGTGAAGATGAGCGGCAATGGAGAGTCGCGAGTGGGAAGTGCGGGAGCGTTTTTCATCCAGCACCGTCATGGAGAGAGTGGAAAACCTGGAGAGTTGATTTCCTCTACCCAACGTGAGGTTCCATTCACTGGTGGAGTGTGCATGCGGGCAAGGACTGACAGTCCTACCACACCCAACTCCCCAGCCATAACTACCTCAACTACCCAACAAAACATTAAAATGGGGGTTGGATAAGACAAGGGAAGGTGAGCAAGTCAAAAGGGTTTAACAGCTGACACATGGATTTTCCCCATAGGTTCAAAGTTTAACAATTCCCCCCCTCCCTATCCTTGTGAGAATCATGCCCCTCTTCAATTAAGTTGTTACGAACATAGCTAGTTGGGTTATTTAATTAAAGATGCATATTTACATGATGACAAAACTTAATATATGCCATATACCATGATAGACCATCGACAATAGTTCCGTTCGCCGAAACATAACACAACTAAATCGATGGTGGGGCTTTTGCCTTTAGCTCCACACCACGATTCATTACAATAGATACATCATGTACATTTAATGCAACGGGGTCAAAACCGGGGTGTTACACCTTACCTCTACCCGCAATCTGGGATTTGGTCCTCCAAGGGAATTAGTCAACACCTCACAATTTCAATGAAACTTCATAATCCAAGCCTTAAAATAAGGTAAAGGATATTCCCAATCAACACATGCCCCAAATTACATATAACAAAGATGTTAAATGGCCTATGGAGTCCAAAAAAATCACGCTACAACAAATAATTACATATCTATCAAAATCCTTGCCTATTGGGATTTTATTCATCAATAGCACCTTCTGCCACCTCCTCTAGGCTCTAGCCCTTGCCTCTACCCACAATCTGGGAATTAGTCCTCTAAGGGAATTAGTCAACACCTTACAGTTTTGATGGAACTTCATAATCCAAGCCTTAAAATAAGGTAGAGGACCTTTCTAATTAACATATGCCCCAAACTAAATATAAACAAAGATGTGAAATGACCTATGTAGTCCAAAAAAAATCACACTACAACAAATAACTACATATCTATCAAAATGCTTGCCTATATTGGGATTTTATTCATCAATAACACATGCTACCATCTCGTCTAGGCTCTAGCCCTTTCCTCTACCCACAATATGGGTGTTGGTCCTCCAAGGGCATTAGTCAACACCTCACAGTTTCGATGAAACTTCATAATCCAAGCCTTAAAATAAGGCAGAGGAGATTCCAAATCAACATTTGCACATAGGACATTTATGTATGCATATGGAAATTGGAATTAATACAAATGTACGACATAAATTGAAGATGAAAAAATGTTAAATGTTTATTCTTTAGTGTAAAATTCAAGATCAATTTTAAAATTTAAAATTTTAATAGTTTATGTTGTTATTTTCCGTACATTAGTTTTACACTTTTCATTGCTTAGAGATGTCATTATACCATGTGTTTAGTGTTCTAATGATATTTTTTTGTATTTAAATTTGCAGTGGATATTATGGACCACAATGCAAATATTTTGAGAGTTATTGATCATTTGAGAGATATCGGTTCTGCTTGGAGGGGTGGAGATGAACTCCACTGCTCCTTGTCAACATCATTACTAACCATAATGGATACTATCAGTAGATCTAACGATTCTTTGTATAGCATAGCATCGTACAGAGAGACAAAACAACAAGAATATGTTGATGGATTGAGCTACAATGAGATTAAGAAGCTCAAAATAACCAAAGAGCATATATTTTCATTAATTAGAGTGTCAAGGACAGATGAAATTCTAGAGAGTAGTAGACCACATATTTCCATTGAGTGCTGCATCTATCAACCAACTAGAGACCATTGGAGGAACAGATGGTACATGGTTTTTGATATTCCCCTGCATAACAAGAGGGAAGTATTGTTGTACTTCCTTTGGAAACTTTATGCAGAGTTTGTGATGGGACAACATGTCAACTATTTTGGCATGTTGGGGTTCCATGGTGTTGGTAGGGGGATGACCCCAAACCGTCCCAATGTTATGCATAAAGATTCCAATCAACATATACCTCCACCCCGTGTCTAGCTATCGAGGCCATACATCCCTCGTGCACATGATATGATTACCTAGACACATGAGGCATTTCTTGTACTAGCTGAGATGATTTCTCGCCACACCACAACTATTGACCAAGCAGAGCCCTCTTCCTCTGGTGGGGTACAACCATCAGCTTCCAGTGGTAGACAACCATCTATTGGTGGATATAGACCGACATCACATGATACCCAAATCAATCGACACATGTGCACAACGTGTGGTCAACCTGTTATGGTCACGGGCCAACACATGGTACCTATACAATGACTGGTGGTCAGGTAAGGACACTGTAAAAACTATATTGTTGTTCAATTTAATTTTTTCATATTGTACACATATTAAAATAATATTAATATATTCCATTTTTAATCTTGCAAGAGGTTGATGCCACTAAGGGGGGTGGTAGTGTATCGGGTGTTGTCGTATCTAAGGCGAAAACAACCAACACCTAGGTAATATTTCAACATGTGTCATTTTGTTAATATATATCATTTTGATAATACATGTTAGTTCATTAATTTGTTAAATGGTCTAATATTTACAATTTTTGAAGTTGCAGGAACCACATTTTGAACAGGATGCGGGAGACATTGATCTCAGTGAATTCTCCCCAAGTGGCTTCTATGATTACCTCAGGAATGTAAGTACATGGTTAATGATTGAATCTTTTTCAAATTATTTATTTATTACTGTACTCTCCTTTATAGATTGCTAATATTTATAATTTTTAAACTTGCAAGTGATATCTGGCTTTGCAGAGGGGAAAGAAATCAGTAGCAGCGATCCCTCCCATGGGGGAGATATGTACCAGGCATAGGTAAGTATATTACAACATGTTATTTTTTCAATACATATTATTCCATCCATTCATGTCCATGTCTAACTATGGTAACACTTTATGACTGCAGACATCAACGCAAATCCCTGCACCACCTTTTTGGTTTGGCTCTCCTTGTAGTCCAAACATAAATAAGCATGTTGTCTACACCAGACAACCATATTCCGTAAAAAGAGTGGGTGTCCATTACTATGAACCTATTGATTCCATGGTAATGTAAACATAACCTCCAATGACATTTGTTGGTTAGCTTTCAATTCACTTCACAACTAGTTTTTCTTAATTTTATTTTCACATGTTTACAACATCAAGATAGAGATTCCTCCGTGACATACCTTAGTGGGGTTGTTGATGTTACAATCAATGCTGCATCTACAATGGGGATAAGTCACACAAAGGTATCTACTTGAATATTTGTACTTGTACAGTTCATTTGTATTGTGTATGGACATGCATGATTGTTGAGCCGCAAAAAGACCACATTTTATTCATCATTTCATATACTATTTATCACCTTATTTCATTATATCCTTCCATAAAACCATTAATATTCATCAGTTTCGTAATAAATATGGGTTTATATTACTATTTTCCAAATAATTTATTTTTGAGTATTTTGAGTGAATTTATGGTTAATCGTTGAGAAAAATAACATATTTTCATTATACTTTAAAGTTGGGTGAGTTTGGTGATGTGTATAGGTGTATTAGAAGACTTTAGCAAGCTCAAAAGTGGCCACCTAGCCTCAGATTCGAATTTCATCTTCTAGATATGAGATAACTTCAAGGAGAAGATCATGGACATGTGGAGAGAATGTCTCATCCAATATTTGGTTGAGGATTTAAAGGGATGAGTTGTAGATTTGTTGAGGATTTGAGGGGATGAGTTGTCTATTTGTTGAGAATTTTAAGGGATAGGTTGAGAAAATAGTGGATCTGTAATTGTGATCAGTTATCTTGGATTTATGTATAAATAGGAGGGCTCTCTCCTCATTTTGGTTAGAAGCCTCTCTAGTGGTTTGGAAGTAGAGAATAGTTCAAAGTTAGTCATAGAATAAGATTTCTAATTGTTATGTAATGGAGATGATGCTTAATGCACATCCTGTGATTCCTCCATGTTAATATAGATTTTCAGCAATTTCTTTTTTATGAGTTCTTAGTATAGAATTTCAGTTAATTTCTTTCTTATGAGTTCTTAGTATAGAATTCAAGTTATTTCAGTATTGATTTTATGTGAGCTCACAAGTTAATTTCGATTGCTTTATACCAGTTTATTTCATGCAATTTCAGTCTTGCTTTATTAAGTTAATTTATGCAATTTTATGTTTTCTGCAATTAGATTTATTTTCATGTAATTTCTTGTTTTCATAAACTAGATTTAATTTCAATTACATGTATTTCTAATTACAATTATTTAGAATTTTAGATTAGGTTCAACGACAATCTTCCCCTGCATATACTTTGTTTGTACCTCACAAGTTTACGCTCTCTCCGGGTTGACAATTAAATCGTTGGAATTCTATTATAAATTGTTTAATGTTTTTACCCAACATTTTGGCACCGTTTTCGAGGAGGTGCTAAAAAGGATTAGAGTTTAGATAGGTAGATAGCTCGTTTTTATTAGATAGAAAGGGGGAAGGGAAACTATAAGACACAAAGACGACTTCACCACGGAATTTCTGTGGTGTAACAGCCAAACGCATCCACTTTAGTGGGTTGCCCCAAAGCCTTGATTTTTTTCTGCAAAGTGTTTATTTTCCTGCAAGTTCTTTCATTTTATGCAAATGTAAGTTTGTTTTATGCAAGTTTTCATTTTTCATTTACAGTTTGTAGTTTAAAGTTTAGATTGCTTTCATTTTTGGGCGTCTTTATTTCATACTAACTTGTTTTAATTGTGTATGTTCATTTTTGTTTTATGCAGATTTTTGTGTGCTTTTTATTTTTCTATTTTTTGGTACTAACTCATTTCATATTGTTTGTCGCATTTCTCATGTACTCGTTTTTATCTCTTTTCTTTCTGCATTTGATTTGATTTTAGCTTTATGATGAGCATTAAGCTTAGAGAAGCTCAATCAGATCCTAGTAAAAATTAGGATCTCCTCTTCTTTAGAAGAGGATATCTTGACAGTAGTCAAGGATGAAATCACTCCTCCTGAAGCAAACAAGGAAGAATCGACAGTTGAAGAATCCTGCATATCAGACGAAGAACACTTGTTCGAACTGGAGATTGAAGAGGATGAAGAAGGGATCTCGGGTGATCGTCATGCAAATGAAAGCTGCATTGAACAATGTTTTCAAGTAAGTATGAGGTTAGATTGGCTTTGTTTTCACTTTTATTTTAGTAATTTTCATTTTCAGTATTTAATTTTTCATATTATAGTATATTCTCGATTTAGTTTTTCAAAATTAAATCTTAATTTTTGTTTACTTTTGTTAGATAGATGGCTACATTGGCAATTTCATTATACTCGGATACTCATAAATTTCTAATTCAATTAGATTAGGTAGGTTTTAGTTTTTATTTTATTGTTACTGTATGATTTTTGTTTAAGAAATTTTCATAGTTATTTTTTATAACTTTTAGTCTTGCTAATTTTTTTTAATGAGAAAAAAAAAGAGAAATTTTTTTCTTTGTTTTGAATTAATTTCTGAATTTTAAGTTTTCTAAGAATTTTTATAAATTAAAAAAACTGCAATTTTAAATTTCATGAAATTTTCATTTTTTCCAATTTTGATAGCAATTAATTTCTTATTTAAGAGTTATTTTTTAGAATTAATTTAAAAACATTAAACAATTAAATAATTTTATAATATTGATGTAATTTGATATAAATATTATAAAAATAAAGTAATGAAATAATAAAATTTACCATAGAGTTATTTTGAATCTTTTACTATAAGTAATGTAAAAAATGTTTTTGTTTTGTTTTAAATTTGCTAGTTTTAAGTTTTAGTTTTCCAAAATTAATTAGAAATAGGTTGTAAAAATTTAACTAAACCTATGTATATAAAATAATATTATATATATATAAATAAATAAAAATAATAGACTTTTAAAAATAAAACTAAAAGTACTAAATAAAATAATTATTAGTTTTAATATAAAGTCTCTTGTTATTTTACAATGTTGGTTTCAAATTTTAGTCTTTTTAAAAAATTCAAATTTAATTTATAAAAAAATTATTTAACCCTTTGATAGAACCTGCAAACAATAGACATTTAGATATAATAAAAAAAACCATGCAACATTGATATTAACATATATAAAATAAAAAATAAAAATAATACAATAAAAAATATATAAAATAAACAAAACAAAAAGATTGTTTCGACCCTTTATGCACACTTGCAAATAGTTGGCCATATGAAACCTACAAACAGTGGGCCATATGTAATCTGCAAACAATCTACCATACGCAACCTACAAACGCTTCACCCTTTCAGCCTGGAAATTAAACTTGCAAACAGTCTATTATACCGAACCTGTAAATGGCAGAGCCTTTCAGCCCATCTTTCGATCTAGCCTATTCCTTCAGCCCATTTTTTATCTGTTCATCCCGCCTAGTTCCAAAAAAAATACGCCCATGTATTTTCGTCCAGTCCAACTTCATACCTGCAAAAATAATTAAAAATCAAAATTGGAAATGAAATATTGCATTGAGCTAATCTGAAGCTATTCATGCTGATAGCGCCTTGTAGGATAGATATTTGCTTTCTCTACCTGATTCGGCTCATGAAGGGTTTTGGGTGTTGATCAGCTAGCTTGTTCATCAAGACTTCAATCGCTGATCAACCACGAATGTATTCATAAATAACTTTTTAAGAGTAAAACCCTGTCGCCCGATTGATGATTATCCTCGTAACCATCTGATCATAATTCACTCGTTAAATTTGGTAGGATTGGAAACAAACACCTACCTCCCAATTATATTTCCAAGATCCTCTGCGATTTTATTTGCAATCAAGTTGGCAATCCAACAATATGTTGATAGGCAGTCTACACGTCATTTTATTCTTCTTCCTTGATTAACATGTAGTCAACATACTTGGAGCTTCTCGTGTGCGGGTACAAACTCAACAATTCGTTTATAGAAAATTTCGATTTTACTGCCAACTATGTTGTCTTTATGGTCTTTTAGTTTATCACATCCGCATTACATCATTAGTTGATTAAAGTTCAGCGTGATTATCTCTGGGATCTAATGTATGCTTTAAAGCCGCATAAAGAGCATCAGAGTTATATTCTTTGCATATTTAATGACTTAATAGGTTGGAATTATAATTATCGGTTAGGTGCGGCACTAATAAAGTGACTTAAAAACGATTTCGGTTTGGGAAATCCGGAGTCCATGGATATCGTTTTTTTTTACCATAGAAAACATTCGAAGAGGGGAGTTCACCTTCGTACGAGCGATAGCAAGCGTTGCGAGATTTTGTTGTTTAGACATGGTTTGTTGCTGCCTAACAGATAATATTTAGTGGCGACTATAATGGTGTTATAGAGGCATTATTGTTACTTCCATTTTTCGCCAAGCCGATTCCAGTCTCCATGCAATCTTTTCTGATGTATTAATAACTTTAATTCGGTCACATCGAGAGGCTGCCAAGTACTTGGTCCCTGTATCCATATTTGAAACCTAATTAGCAGTGAAGTAATGATCGTTGAAAGGTTCTTGGTATGGTAAGTAAGTACTTACGGATAGTGAATTCCACCACAAAACGACAAGATAAAAAATAGTGAATATCATTGCGGGTACTGATTGAAGCTATCACACATGAGATCCTATTTTGATAGGTTTTACATAAAATTTCTGCAAAGTCTTACGACCAGATCGAAGTCAATGGCATGTTATCCCGATCAAACCATAATATGTAACACTTCTTCGACAATCTCTCGTATTCAGATGGTTTCAATTTTAGAGAAATTATTATAGTGTCTAGATAATTCAGCCATTCTTCAATTTGTTTTAATGCACTTACCTCCTGCTCAGACTCACGGCCATAGCTCTATGGCCCAAGGGCCAGGCCCGGCTATGCCATCATCGCAGCTTCCTTGGTTGGAGGAGCTTCCTTCCTTCTTTAAGTCGGATGGATCATGCGATCTCGCCATCCTCTGAGTCTACTCATGTTTTTTTTCTGGCTTCAATTAGTTTTTATCTGAAACAGCTCTAAACTCTGTTTGAAGGAGGAAAAGGCCACGTGAAGAGATCGAATCAATGCAGAATTCCATTAAAGTATGGATCAGAGCACGTTAAATACATAAGGAAAGGAGGGTAGCATAAAGATCTTAGTGTCCTGGCCTTGCGTACAGAAGCTAAGATGGAACCGTGTCAGGATATCCAAACGGGTGTTTCTCCTACTTATGCTAATAAGTGTTGCTTACACTCTAGTTGGATCAAACTATAGCCGATACAGGATGCCCTTCCATACCCCAATAACCTTTTCCTTAGTCACCTACCTGAAGTAGCCTTCGCAATCTCAAAATACATATAAATAGAACAAATCATCTTTCCTCCCACAGTGGTGCTCAGACTGACATGCATTTGGAATTACTAAAGTAAGATCGGGTCTGAAAATTGAGGAAATTAATATATAAATCAACTTGCAATTATTATCCAACCTCCTTCATCTGATCCAGTGCCTCTTGATGCTTGGATAAGATTGCATCTTTTGCAACCAACTCCCTCTGCAATTTCTCTATGGCTTAAACATTCTTATCTTCAACGATGTCTCTACTTAATATGGAGTCTCTATTTTTAATTAACAAAGCTCCACATTATTTCAGCTTGTTCGTGGTTCTCTCAAGGAGTTTTAATTGGCTGTAAAATTTCTTTTGCAACTCCTCTTTCTTATCATATGGGTGCTTGACTGTTTTATTAAGCTTTTTATTTATCTTTTTGAATCTGTGGATTGATCACAACAAATTAAAAACAAAATGAAAAATATTTTACCTATGTGTATAAACCCCCCGGACTCTTATGATACCGAATCCAAAGTATATAGTAACCCACTTTCTTCCTCCGATGGTGTTATATACTGCAACCTTCCTGTATTATTTTGAAATCTCAAGCTGGATGATTTTACCTGACTGCATCTTACATGCATAACTGCCTCAAACCCTTGAGGTCTTGTAACATTCCACCCCAAATCGTTTTATAGTTTCGTAGAATCAGCAATAGCCGAAAAGGGATATAGCCTGCTTATTTCTCAAGATACATCCATAATAATAAATGTGTGCGATATCCTCTTCATTAGTAATACTTTATTATGTGTCACGAATACAGAACATTGTATAGATGGACTAGAGATTTTCTACTGTCAGTAGTATAATGCAATATGTGCTTTCAATAGATTAAGTTAGTAAGTCATTTAGAAATTATATGCATCGATATTTGATCGTTTACAACATACATTCACACAATGCATTTTCTAGATAATATACTTAAATCAATAAAATCAGATTTCGAAGAAATGGAAACAATGTGTGGGTTATTTCAGATCGATACTCAGAGGACTGTAAGCCAATAAATGACCCCAACATTTTTCATTATGTATGCTATTTGAGAAAGGTAGGGTATTTTTTTATATGATCGATCTATTTTCATCTTAATATATGTATATTCACCTTATTTATTGTGTGCAATTAAATACAATTAAACTAAACCCAAATGCTTATATCGGGTTATCTATATTCGCTAGAGTGTAAATTTAAAATTATGCCATGCTAATCGTGTTCATTATGATAGGAATATATGGGGTTTATAACTTATTGGGAGATTAACAGATTGATATTTATATTCGAAGGATGGTTATGATGAGAATATATATGACCAATCAAATGAAGGCTTATATATTGTAGTATGGGATTATAGGATATATATAATTACAAGTGAAATAAGGTTTATGTCATGGTATGGCATGAAGCTACATGAACTTTTGATTGGTATAATGTTTTCTTAATAAATTTTAAATTTTGTGGTTGTTATTTTAATAATAATAATAATAATAAAACAAAATAAATAAAAACACATTAACATATATATATATATATATATATATATATATATATATGTTTGTTTTTACTATGTATAGTTAGCTATGTAAAAAAAAATTCGATTAGTATAATTTATTTTTTATAGTTAGTATGTATATAGTTAAAACAATAAATAATTAAAAATATTAAAATACAAAGATTTAGATTAAACATAAACATAAAAATTATAAAAATATTATAAAGATAGTAAAATAAAATTAATATGTGTCTTTAAAATAGAAGGCTTAACTGCTGTCGCAACCAAGCCTTCTTCTTAATTTTTATTTTTGCACAGTGGGACCTAGCACATCTTTAGTTTGGGGGAAGTAGGTAGGTTATTGCTTCAATTTTGTTATGATCTTCATATAAATCATGCCTCTAAATGATTAATCAATAATTATATATAAAGTAACTATGCATATA
>LPNX010593559.1:1423905-1444940 GCA_001517045.1 Pseudotsuga menziesii | reverse complement strand
CCCGCCCTCTTTTCCCTCTATTGCTCAATCTTTATATAAAGACGCGTTAATCCATTTTCTTTAGAAAAAAAACACATTGACATAATAAACACATAAAAATTTGTTTTTGTAAAATCAACTTTAAAAAATATACAAAAACACTGCAATAATACAAAATAAAATAAAATTAAAAAACAAAAAACGTACAAATAAATAAAAAGCATTAAGTAAGAAATCATAAAATTATAAATTATAAATGAACCTAGAATCTTCTTAAATTTTATGTTTGTTGCGCTAACTTGTTTTCGTAAGCCACTCAGAAACATGTTTCGACAAGAAGGGTCGCCACTTTCAGGTATAAAAGCATTTTATTTTTTAGCTTTGACTTGGTTCATTAAGCACATATTTTCCTGTATTTTTAATGCTCTGACAAGTTGGTTGCAGGAAAATGCTAACCTTTTGCAGATTTAAAGATGAACGAATGGCATGCAGAAATAATTTCCAGAATTGTAAAATATTTTCAGAAAAAATGTTCCATTGAAAGCTTGAAGAATCTGAATTTCCACTATGTCATGGCATTTGCTGTCACAACGGAGACTTTCAAAAACCAATTACACCATGTCATGATTACTTATCCTTGTTCCTTCCAAGCTTATTCGTCATTACTTATCCTTGTTCCTTCCAAGCTTATTCGTCATCCATGCCAGAGTCTACCTTTTTACTGCCTTATACATCATGATTTCCCGCATGTCTACCTTTCCGAGTCACACACATTTTCCTTATTTTCAGTTTATCTTTTTCCTTATGAATAAAACCATTCAGCTTCCTTTCCATGACTACATTGCTTTGTTATCCCTGCCACAAAAACTATCTGACCGTGAGATTTTTCATTTATAGCCCTACCATTCATTATGTACAATTCGTGTTGACTGATGTGGGATTCGTTAAGGTCCACCTTTCAACAAATCTTGCCCCATCGACCTCAGCACCTTATCTGGGATAGAGACTAGATTTCATTTTTAGTACCTTGAGGCTTGCATGCCTTAATGGCAAGTTCTCTCGCTGACAATCATGGGAATACATCAATGTCCCTTGATCGTTATATCTTGCAAGTGGCTCGACATCAGATCATTTATTCGCACTTTGCATGATGTAATTAGGTACCTTGGCACTCATTGACATTAATGGTGAGATTGCATCGCATTGGTTAATGACGTTCATCATTGGTCGATAATCCAATGACTTCTTTCCATGTTCGACATCAACACATTTATTCGCATGGTAAGAATTGTACCATTGGGTTTTGTAGCAGGTGAAGACTATATACCTTTCATGACTCCATCAGCAGTTTTACAGCAGCATACTTCCAGCCATATCAGAGTACCACAGCTCTACATTCAGCTCTCATCTTCTACTTCATCCAACCAAGTAGCAGTTCAGATCCTTCACATTCAGCAGCAGCAGCCACATTCCTATTTGTATAGTTCATCAACTTTTTGGGTAAGTGGAGGTATGTTGCTTTCTAATATTTAGCCATGTAATTCCTTAAATGCTAGAAAATGAATGAATTTGGAAAATTCCCTCACTACATTCCCTTTCTCCTTTTCATAAACCTAATACATCTTAAGTTGGGGGGGGGGGGTTATTCATTACCATTTTTTACATATTCATCATCTCATTTACCCTTAACCAACATGTCTTTCCCAAACTATGCTGGCATGATTCATAATATGAAGGAAAGGCTTTTAATACAAGAACCAACATTTGTTATGGTTGTTACACAAGACCCAACCACAAAAATATATATAAAAAAAAGAAAAAGAAAAAGATTTGCTGCCACTCATGCATTTCAAAATCATGGAATGATTTACTATTACATACCATCATCATGTAAAGCCTCAACTACAAGCTAAAAGTTTTAAAGGAATCAATGCATAGTTGCATGAGGACATGCAAACAGTCAAGTTCGGGGGTATGCTGAGCTGCAAAAAGACCACATTTTATTCATCATTTCATATACTATTTATCACCTTATTCCATTATATCCTTCCATTAAACCATTAATATTCATCACTTTCATAATAAATATGGGTTTATATTACTATTTTCCAAATCATTTATTTTTTAGTATTTTGAGTGAATTTATGGTTAATTATTGAGAAAAATAACATATTTTCATTATACTTTAAAGTTGGGTGAGTTTGGTGATCTGTATAGGTGTATTTGAAGACTTTAGCAAGCTCAAAAGTGGCCACCTAGCCTCAGATTCGAATTTCATCTTCTAGATATGAGCTAACTTCAAGGAGAAGATCATGGACATGTGGAGAGAATGTCTCATCCAATATTTGGTTGAGGATTTAAAGGGATGAGTTGTAGATTTGTTGAGGATTTGGGGGGATGAGTTGTCTATTTGTTGAGAATTTTAAGGGATAGGTTGAGAGAATAGTGGATCTGTAATTATGATCAATTATCTTAGATTTATGTATAAATAGGAGGGCTCTCTCCTCATTTTGGTTAGAGGCCTCTCTAGTGGTTTGGAAGTAGAGAATAGTTCAGATTTAGTCATAGAATAGGATTTCTGATTGTTATGTAATGGAGATGATGCTTAATGCACATCCTTTGATTCCTCCATGTTAATATAGATTTTCAGCAATTTATTTCTTATGAGTTCTTGGTACAGAATTTCAGTTAATTTCTTTCTTATGAGTTCTTAGTATAGAATTCCAGTTATTTATTTTTATGCATTTTCTGTATTGATTTTATGTGAGCTCACAAGTTAATTTCGATTGCTTTATACCAGTTTATTTCATGCAATTTCAGTCTTGCTTTATTAAGTTAATTTATGCAATTTTATGTTTTCTGTAATTAGATTTATTTTCATGTAATTTCTTGTTTTCATAAACTAGATTTAATTTCAATTACATGTATTTCTGATTGCAGTTATTTAGAATTTTAGATTAGGTTCAGCGACACTCTACCCCTGCATATACTTTGTTTGTACCTCACAAGTTTATGCTCTCTCCGGGTTGACAATTAAATCATTGGAATTCTATTATAAATTGTTTAATGTTTTTACCCAACAATGATGTCTAACTATTTTAGCATTTGGTGAATGTAGCCACACCATGGTCCATTATTGCATGCGATCAAGGTTGATGTTCAACTTACAACTTCGCTTGCTACTGAAGAAACCCAGTGTCATGCCCTAGAACATATTTTTTTCGGTGAGATGTTCATTATTTACATAATTGGTTAGTACTTTCTCGTGCATGTACATGTTGATAATTGTTGAGATAATTGACATAGTTTATTTTATTCACAGAGAAGCATTGCAGAGAGACTCTTTGCAAGGAGGAGGACACTAGAGGAATCTATTCCCCGAATGGATTCAATGAGTGTTTTTTTATGTACAATTGAGTCGTATTTTAAATTTTCAAACTTTGTTAGTGCTGGAAAGTATTAGTTCAGTTACCTGATCAAGAAATGTGATCCTTTATTTGCAGTCTCTAGAGATGCACAGTGGTCGTGGACAGAGGCAATAAGCATCACAGTTAGGAAAAAACAAGAGTAAGTTAGAGTTTTTATGTGTTAGTCCAAGACAAATATGTACTTTTGTGTACAAGAGGAAGTTAGAGTGTAGGGGAGCAGTCTAGGACAAATGTACTTTTGTTTGCATGTATATCATTGATGTTTTTGATATATGTGCATTGGCAAGCCATCTAAGGACCTTCTATTTTTGTATTATAAATTTCATGATATAAAAAACATTTCATGTTGGTTCTTGAGATATTCATAGTTCAGTCTTATGTGCAATCATACATGTGTGGCCAAGAATGTTTCTATGTGTAATGTTCCCAATTTTTGATATATTTTATGATTGCATGGAGATATCAATTATAAAGTTGAGAACAATGCACATTTACAACATTGCATAATGACAACAATGTACATTTAAATTGTTCTGATCACAATCCAATTGCATATACAATGTTAAATTGTATTCACAACAATGCAACATACCTAACACACAAAATCACCCAACACACCTAAAAAACTGACCCAAGTAAGTGGATTACAAAAGCACCTTATCCACATAACAACCTAACAAATATTTAAAGGATGCACGAAGTTGACACACCTAAGTGATGCACTTGGTGGCCCACATAAATGAAATTGGTGTTTGGTATGATTAATTTCATCTAACAAATATATGGGATACACATATATCATCTACAAAAAAAAACACAGAGTTCATGCATGAAATACAACACAAAATAAACCATGTGTATGAATAGTTGTATACCCCAAAAATAATTACAAATGAATTGAATACTTTAAAGGACCATTCTCGAGTTGTTAATTAGTTCCAGTATTACTCATTGTTATTGTTCTACCTGTTTTTAAAATGGAAGTGACAAACTTGACTCCATAATTTTGTATTTGATTGATTTGGACTTGAACACAGAGTTCTTATATCCAGGTATTGTATGGAAAAAGAGTATGAGCAACACCCTGGTTCTCTAGCTCGACCCTTTGCATGACTAATACATTTCTGTGATGAATGTGACTAATAATGAATGTGATAAAAGTATGGTGTACTTTATTGGCACTATTATTTCCATAGCATTATTTTATAAATTTCTCTATTATATTTATTGTATGCTCTAGTGTAAAACTTTGTGGAGAACCTCCTGCAATAAACAATGAGAATGCACGATATAACAGAAATATTGGAGCACAAAAGAGATTTTATAGATTGCGGGCCACTTCAAGGGGGTAACCTCCTTTGAGCAAGCTCAATAGAAAAAAACTCTTGGATGCTTTCATTAGCCTCAACACATACTTACATACTAATTCTAATCTAAACAACTATTACCCTCCATGAATGTGGGATAATGCACATAATAACTAGACAACTTAACAACTATTAATTACTCCCCATGAATGTGGGATAATACAACATACTGATGGGATGACTTACAAAGCATATGCGTCCGATAAAATATACTAACAAAATGAAGAGGAGGGTTGACATGGGTTCTTAACATCCCCTCCCTCTTAAAAAAAAATCTTTGTCCTCAAAGCTTTAGATGTGGAAACTGTTGTTGAATCTGAAGGAGCGGTTCCCATGTAGCATCCTCTAGTTGCATGTGCCACTGAATTAAGACCTCTGTGATGGACTGAGAACGAAGCTGACAAGTGCGCTTATTGAGGATGGTCGTCGGATCTGAAATGATGGATCCTTCATTATCTCGTTCTGGTAAAACAATTTGTGCTCTGATGTTGGTGCCAATCACTTGCTGAATGTGAGAAGAAGGAGGAAGTGCCAATTTATAAGCAACAGACCCAATCTTCTGAAGAACTGTATATGGACTAGAGATCTTTGGAGCGAGCGTTTGATTCCCCTTGAGTTTCAAGGAGGATTTCTTGTAAGGCTACAGATGAAGAAAAACCATGTCACTAACTTGAAAAGTGCACTCAAAACAGTGCTGATTAGCTTGGTGTTTCATGCGGGTTCTAGCCACGTGAAGATTGTCCTATAGAAGGTGAAGAATATGATGTTGGTTTCGAAGAACCATGTCAACGACCTGAACTGGTGAACTGCTAGGGGTGTAGGGAAGGAGTACTGGAGGTGTGTGACCATAAATTGCTTCATATGGAAGCATTTGAGATGCAGTATGGTAGGAAGTATTGTACCACCATTCCGCGAGAGGGAGCCACTTTTCCCACAAATGTTGTTCTTCAGAGGTGACACAACGAAGATAAGTTTCCAAATAGTTGTCGATGACTTCATTTGGACCATCTATTGGTGGGTGATAAACTGAACTCATATTCATTTTGGTGTCAATAAGGAGAAAATGACTTGTGAAAGGTGCGTTGCGGTATGAGACAATGGAAGAAGGGATTCCATGAAGAAGGAATATCTTGTCCATGAAAATTTGTGCGATTGAGGAGGTGGTATATGGAGGTCTGAGAGCACAAAAATGATGAGATTTGGAGAGCTTATCAACCACAACCAAGATTACGGTCTTCCCTCCATATTTAGGGAGCCCTTGAAAGAAATCCATCGAAATATATGTCCAAATCCTTGTAGGGATGGGCAAAGGTTCGAGCAATCCGGAAAGGAGTGTAGTTTCACCATGGTGGCACTGATAGTTGATGTATTTGTAACTTCAGAATGTATTCATCTATGTATATTATGTCTTGTAACCCAATGTTTATTCCGGGATGTGTCTATAATGTAATTGAGTCATGATTTCATGCCCCGATGTTCTGATCGGGAGGATCTATAATGTAAACAAGTCATGTCAAGTCATTGTGGGTAACCCTCCTATTGTCTAAGTGTTAAATTCCCCACCGTTTCAGGGCACTAGGGTTATCAGACTCACTTAGTGAAGTCACCCCTAGTAGGGTTTCAGTCATGCCGGGAAGCAGTATAAATAGAGAGGTGACTTCTCTATTTAGCACCCATCACATACACACTCAAGTGTAGCGCATAGTTGAGGAAGGAGAAGACACTGAGGCTAGATAAGAAGAATATTACTATTGTCGGGAGATCACTTACTATTTTGGGCTTTTCTATTTTGGTGTTGATTCTATCTCTGAGGAAGTTGCGGGGTTTTCTCCATTTATGGTTTCCCCAAGGAAAAACACTGTGTTCATTGTCTCTTTTGTTTGATTGTTGTGCTTATTATTCTCTCAGTTAAAGATCCTAATAATGCTAGCTTAATGTTGAAAAACTAACATGGTATCAGAGCTAACCTGAGAAGAAGACACTGTGCAGCAATGGGAACTAGGGATTCCTAGTTTGTGGACCTTCCTCCACAGATTTTCAGCAAAAGTAAGGTGGAATAACTCTCCTCCTTAGGGCACATCTTTCTATCAAAGTAGAATCCAATTCTGAGGTTTTTCAGTTTTGGACCTGACACTGCTGCCAAAAATTAGGGCTTTTCATAGAAGAGGAATTTTTCAGTGAGCCCAGGCCTGGATTGATCTCCTTCCCAAAATCGAAGTTAGGGATCAATTTCAAAGCATTTGGTTGGACAGAACTCTGGAAAAGAAAAACCATAATTTGCTCCTGAACCAGTACTACAGGATTTCAGCTCCAAATCCATATCTGACATCTTGACCTGGTAAGATCTAAATATTTTGTATTTCCATTTGAGGTTCTTAGTTAAGATGTCTCATCATACCAAGCTTGATGAAAAGCTTAAGGGAGATGATAACTTTTGATCTTGGAAGTATAGGATCTCCCTGGTCCTGGAAGAGAATGAGTTGGACTCCTACATAAATGAGGAGGTTCCAATCCCAGAGGGAGATGAGGCTAAGGCCTTACATAAGAAGAAGTTGGTTATGTCAAAGAGGATCATTGTTGATTCTATCAAGGATCACATTATACCACTGGTTTCCTCCCTCAAGACACCTAAAGTTATGTTTGATGCCTTAACCAAATTGTTTGAATGGAAGAACATAAAACGGAAGATGACTCTGAGGAATCAACTGAAGAATGTGAAGATCCAGAATGCAGAGACCATCCAATCTTACTTCACAAGGGTTTCTCGGATCAAGGAACAATTAGAAGCAGTAGATGAAGAAGTGGAGAATGCAGAAATTGTGATGACCCCCTTGAATGGTCTCCCTAGGACATGGGACTCCTTCATTCAAGGGATTTGTGCTAGAAAGAAGTTAGTCAAGTTCAACAGACTGTGGGAAGAATGTTCTCAAGAAGAAGCTCAGATAGCTGCTCGAGAAGAGAAGATCAAGCTCTCACATTACAATCCAAGAAACCCAGATCCAACCATCACAAAAGTAAGTACTCTCATCAAAGGAATAACTCTAGAAAAACCTTGAGATAATTCTAAGTTCATTTGTTATATATGTGATGAAAAAAGACACTTTCCTAGAGATTGTCCTAAGAACAAAAGTAGCTCTCACAAGAAGAAGGGAAACAAAAGAAGACATCATGCTCATGCTGTAGAGGATGATGAACCTTCATCGAAGAGAACCAGATATGAAAGTGAAGATTCTTCAAGCGAGGATGAATATGTTTTGATTTCCTCTCTCACGAGAAACATTACTCATGGAAGTGATGATTGGATTATAGATAGTGGGGCTTCCAAACATATGACTGGATTCAAGAAATCCTTTGTGAAACTCTCAGAACATGAATCACCTCACAAGGTGAAGCTGGGAGATGGCTACCAGTATCCAATAAAAGGTAGTGGGGAATATTCCTATAAGCTAGACTCTGGAAAGTCTATGACAATGAAGGAAGTATTGTTTGTGCCAAGACTCAAGAAGAACCTTCTCTCCATATCAGCATTAGATGCAAAAGAAATGAGGGTTGCATTCATAGATGGTCAAGTCATCATGTGGCCAAAAGGAAAGACTATTGATGATGCAATAGTGATTGGTGAACAAGAAGGAGGTTTGTACAAATCGAAGGGCCATCCAAAACAAGCCTTGGTCCATGACACAGTAGAGCCAAATGAACTTTGGCATAGAATGCTTGCACATGTGCATTACAAAGCACTAGCTCTTGCAAGCAAAGTTGTTGAAGGTCTTCCAGAAATACAAGCAAAACATGATGGGGTCTGCAAAGGATGTGCAAAAGGAAAGAACACAAGGAAGACATTTCCAAGTAGCGAAAGCAAAGCAAAAGGAATCTTGGAAATCACCCACTCCGATGTATGCGGTCCTATGTCATCAAGATCACTAAGCGGGTATGCATATTATGTTTCTTTTATTGATGACTTTTCTAGGAAGGCATGGGTTTACTTCATGAAGAAAAAAGTCGAAGTATTCAGCAAGTTCAAGGAATTCAAAGCCTTGATCGAGAATCACACTGAAAAGAAGATCAAGACCTTTCGATCAGATAATGGCGGAGAATTCACTTCGAATGAATTCAAAGAGCTATTGTAAATATTTGGGGATTAAAAGGGAGTTGTCCACTCCTTATAATCCACAACAGAATGGGATTGCAGAATGGAAGAACAAAACTATCATGGAAGTTGCAAGAGCTATGTTTCATGACCAAGATCTTCCTATGCATCTTTGGGCGGAAGTTGCTAGAACAGCGGTGTATGTACAGAACCATAGTCCAGATAGAGTACTTGAGAACAAGACTCCTGAAGAAGTCTTCTCCGGTAAGAAACTAGAAATCGGCCATCTCAGAATATTTGGCTGTCCTGTTTACATACACATTCCAAAAAGAGAAGAGAACAAAATTAGATCCTTCAGGAAAGAAGAGTATATTTGTGGGATACTCGAAGGCTTACAGAATATATTTCCCATGATACGAGAAGATTGACATCAGCAGGGATGTGACATTTGATGAAGACACAACTTACAAGAAATCCAGAAAGAGACCTACTGAAGAACCTGAAGAAGCAAAAGCACCCAGAATTCATGATACAACCATGAACAAAGAAACTCAAGTAGAAGATTGAGAATTTGAAGAACCACAAAGACCTGTAGATCCACCTCTGGAGAAGAATCCTCATAAGAGGAAACCTGCTTGGGTACGTGAAATTATCCAAGGTGCGGAAAGATATGGGGCTCCAGAAGAAAATCACAGAGAAAGAAAGAGGACCAGATCCTGCTCCGGGTATGTAGCTTTACTATGTGATTTCATTGATAAAGAACCTTCCAGTTATGAAGAAGCGGCAGAACGGAAAGAATGGAAGGATGCTATGATCGAAGAAGATCAATCGATCATGAAAAAGGATGTTTGGGATGTTGTCCCATGACCAGAAGGGAAGTCAGTTGTAACTTCCAAATGGATCTACAAGATCAAGCATGCTGCAGATGGTAGCATTGAAAAATATAAAGCAAGATTTGTGGCTCGGGGTTTCTCTCAGAAAGAAGGAATAGATTATGAAGAAACCTTTGCACCTGTAGCCAGATTCACTTCCATCAGATTAGTACTAGCTTTGGCTACAGTGATGAAATGGAAGATACACCAGATGGATGTCAAGACTACCTTCTTGAATGGTGTAGTGGAAAAAGAAGTCTATGTAGAACAACCTCTTGGTTTTGAGACACATGACAGAGAGTCTCATGTGTGCAGATTGAAGAAATCCATGTACGGTTTGAAACAGGCACCTAGGACTTGGTACGGCAGAATTGACAGATTTCTATCCAGTTTGGGCTTTACCAAGAGTAAAGTAGATTCCAACCTATACTACAAGGTTGAAGATGGAAACCCAGTGATGCTCCTACTATATGTAGATGATCTGTTTGTTACAGGTATGGATGGGTTGATTGCTGATATGAAGAGAAAGCTTGCTGTCAAGTTAGAAATGAAGGACTTGGGTATGATGCATTATTTCCTAGGCATGGAGGTATGGCAGAGTGTAGATGGAATCTCCCTTAGACAAGGGAAGTATGCAGTAGAGATCCTGAAGAGTTTTTGGATGATGGACTGCAAAGCCATGGCCACACCTATGGAACAAACCTGAAGCTATTGAGTGATGCTTCATCAGAGTCGATTGATGCTACGATGTATCGTCAAATGATTGGGTCCTTGATGTACCTGATGAACACGAGACCAGACATTTTCTTTGCTATGAACACCTTGAGCTAGTTCCTGACAGATTCGAGAAATGTTCACTTGATTGCTGCAAAGCATATTCTGAGGTACCTAAGGGGTACAATTGATTATGGGCTCAAGTACGAGGTGAATCAGAAGATTAACCTAGAGGGTTATGTTGATTCAGATTGGGAAGGCAGTGCCATCGATAGGAAGAGAACTTCAGGGTGTTGCTTCAGTATGGGATCAGGTGTGATCTCTTGGTTTAGCAAGAAGCAATCCTATGTAGCACTGAGTATAGCTGAAGCAGAGTATGTTGCAGCTTGTTTAGCTAGTTGTGAGGTAGTATGGCTGAGGAAGCTACTGTCTGATTTATTTGATCTCCAGTTGGATGCTACTTGTATACATTGTGACAACCAGAGTTGCATGAAGTTGTTAGAGAATCCAGTGTGCCATGACAAGTCAAAGCATATCGAGATCAAGTATCACTATATCAGGGATATGGTGTAGAGGGGAGCATTGAAGCTCCAGTATGTTGTGACGGACGATAAGATAGCTGATGTGTTGAAGAATCCATTGGCTAGGGTGAAGTTTGAGTACTTAAGGGAGAAGCTTGGTGTTCTCCAGATCGAGGTTCCCTCCAAAGGGAAGTGATGAGTCCGTGAGCCATTCTGACATGGGAGAGGATTAAGTTCCTTCCATGGTCAGATGTAAGAGCTGAGCCATTCTGTCATGGTGAGAGGATTTGGTTCCTTACATGTCAGATATGAGTACTGAGCCATTCTGATGCGACTGTAGGATTGGTTCCTAAGTGATCAGATATAAGGGTTGTTGCCATTCTGGGAATGGAGGTGCCTGGTCAGTTACCAAGAAAACTCAGTCTAGGACTGAGAAGCCATTCTGATATGAGAGAGGGATGTGTTCCCACTTGATCAGATGTAAGGGATGAACCATTCTATCATGGCTAAAGGATTAAGTTCCTCCCATGTCCGATGTGAGTGTTGGCCATTCTGACAAGTAGGTCAGATGTAAGGGCAACTACCATTCTCTGGGAGAATGGAGGTACCTGCTCAGTTACCAAGTAGCTCAGTCTGGGACTAGGGGCCATTCTGATGCGATGATAGGATTAGTTCCTTCATGATCAGATGTGAGTGCACACCATTTCGATGCGATGTGTTTACACATGGTCGAATGTAAGTGCAGAGCCTTCCTGATAGGATGAGGTTGGATATAAGTGCTGAGACATTCTGGCGCGATGTGTGTAAACATGGTCAGATGTGAGTGTTGTGCCTTTCTGATAGGATGAGGCCGAATGCAAGTGCAGAGCCTTTCTGATGCAATGTGCTTGCACATGATCGGATATAAGTGCTAAGCCATTCTAGCACGATGTGTTTACACATGGTCAGATGTGAGTGCTGGGCCTTTCTGACAAGATGAGGTCAGATGTGAGTGCTGGGCATGCCTTTATGACAAGATGAGGTCAGATGTAAGAGCTGGGCGGGACATTCTGACTTAAGTGTCAAATATAAGCACTGATGAAGACCTACATGAAGGGTAGGCCTACAGGATTGACTCTGTAGAACTTCCTATGACGATAAGAATCAAGATAGCACCATTTTGAGATAGCATGTGATGATGATCCAGACTTGATGACAATCCAGATCAAGTGACGTTCCAGATGTGATAATGATCCAGACTTGATGATGATCCAATTATGATGATGATCCAGACTCGATGATGATCCAGATCAAGTGATGATCCAGATGTGATGATGATCCAGACTTGATGACCATCTAGATCGAGTGATGACCTAGCAATGATGAGCAAGTAGTCATGATGATGCAGATCCCATGATGAAGAAGACTTTAAGAAGAAGATGACTTGAAGACTCGAAGACGAAGATGACTTGAAGACTTGAAGATGAAGATGACGAGATGATCTAGTCGATATAGAGAAGAAGACTAGTGCCAAAAATTGTGTCAAAAGAATATCTTCCTAGTTAAGAGGGAGTGTTGATGTATTTGTAACTTCGGAATGTATTCATCTATGTATCGTATGTCTTGTAACCCGATGTTTATTCCGGGATGTGTCTATAATGTAATTGAGTCATGATGTCATGCCCCGATGTTCCGATCAGGAGGATCTATAATGTAAACAAGTCATGTCAAGTCATTATGGGTAACCCTCCTATTGGTTAAGGGTTAAGGTCCCCGCAGTTCTGGGGCACTAGGGTTACTAGCCAACGGTTGGATGATTTCAGATAATGATGATTCATTGGCATAGCCTTGCTGAACAGAGTGTAACCAAGTTGGAATAGGCATAGCAATAGTTGAAAGAGAGACAAAGGCATCAAATGTGCGGGAAAGAGTATCCACCACAAGATTGTCCTTAGCCTTCTTGTAATTGATCTCATAGTCATAACCCCTGAGTTTGCTAACCCATTTTTGTTGTGTTGGGGATGAGACCCATTGTTCCAGGAAATATTTTAGACTCTGGTGATTAGTCTTGATGTAGCAAGGATTCCCGAAGAGGTATGGCCACCACTTCGGTACTGGGTGCAAAATAATCATCATTTCCTTCTCATATGTGGAGGTGGATAAATTATTTCTAGGAAGGGATTTACCAATGAATGCCATGGGATGTCAGCTTGAAAGAGGACAACACCAATTCCATTGTCGCAAGCATCACTCTCAAGAGTGAAGGGCTTGGAAAAATCAGGCATCTGAAGGGTGCATCGGAATGAAATATCCAAGGGAGTATTTGAGACTACTGAAGGTTGCATCTGAATGAAATGGAGCTAAGTGATGACACCATGTGAATTCTTCTTAAGGATCATTTCCATGCAATGTGAACTGATGATGTTGAGAGACCCTGGTTGTAAGCCATTGAATGTGTGTTTTTTCCCATTGACTAAAAAATGCATCCACAATTCAACGAAATCCCATAAGATGGGTCTAAGTGTGCGTAACCATTGAGTGCCCGAAATCACAGAACAACCTCCTAGGGGTATGGGAAACATGTTAGACATCAAGTTATAATATCCAATAGAGATACACACACTGTGACACTTTCCTTTGTAAGGTAAGGTGCTCCCATTGGCAACCATGACTTTAAAGCTAGAGAAAGGATGGACAAAACAATCAACTTGTTTAGCAATCTGAGGGTCAATAAGGGGTTGCAGAATGTCGACCTGATCATCTATTGGATCCTGGGCAACTTCACAAATGTCAAGTGCAGGCGGAGAAGCCACATCCAAGAAATAGGGCTTGTGTTCAATACATTGATGTCCACGAGTGAATTTATCATCACAATTATAACAAATTCATTTTTCCCTATGTGCCCGCATCTCGGCTTCAGACAAATGCTTGATAGGAGTGGTTCAAGGAGTCAGAGGGATTGGATGTCTTTGGGGAACCATATTTTTTAATGGAACAAAAGTGTATTTGGGGCATTGCTGAGCCCTAATATTGTCCTCCAACAACTTAGCCAACCCTAGGATTTCCATCATTGTGTTGGGACAGAACATTGTAACGTCAGATTGGATTGTATCCTTAAGACCATTGATAAATCAACTCCTGTAGAATGCATCAGAAAGTCCTTTCATGTGCTTGACTAAGTTCTCAAATTCTGTTTGATACTCTCTCACAGTGCCAGTCTGGCGAATTTTGGTGAGTGCTCCTGTGAATTCATCAAAACCACTAGGGCCAAATCGGTGCAAAAGGAGTTGGCAAAAATATGTCCATTGGGGCTATTCATGATCTTTGATGTACCAATAGAACCATTGAAGGGCTTCACGTTCCTAATGAAATGATGCAAGTGGGACTTTGGTGATGTCAAAAGTGTTATGCATATTAAAGTATTGTTCTATCTTGTGTATCCATCCACTTGGATCATCACCATTTAAGCAAGGGAATTCAATCTTCGGCCCACAAAAGTTACTGGAAGCAGAGAATGCAGTGCCTGCAAAAGACTCAGGCTGTTGCCGGTTGCTCATGGCAGAATACTGAAGATGGAGGTTGAGAAATATTTGATCCAGATCTTCGAGTTTGGTCTTGAGGGTGACAAGTTCTTCTGCCATTTGTCTATTTTCTCCTGTGCGAGGGAAAACCATAAGCAATTTTATTTTTTTCAAAAATGGGTGGAAAAACAAAAACAGAGAGGGTTTTAGAAAAATAAAAATTTGAGTTGGGAAAAATGTGAGTGGGTAACTAGGTTGTGGACACTTTCTGAGGGACAAGGAAACAAAAAATGTGAATTTCAGAAGCGGGGTGAAAGAAGAAGATGGAATTTCGGGCTTCAGGAAGTGGACTTGGGATAGGGTCCTCAATGAATGAAATATGTAGAATGGAATGACATGGGTTACAATGAATTTACAAGGGAAACGGGAGCTAAATCAAGGAATATATGGCTGAATTTTTTTATTTTTTTTTTGAAGAAATGATATGTGGCGTTGCTAAAAAGTTGTGCTTTATCAACTTGAATTGGAGTAAATGATCAGTGACAATTCTAGAATTCTGCGTGTTATCACCTGTAAATAGATATGGACCCCGGGTATATTCAGTAGATTCGGCTTCCTAATGGTTCAAAGGTAGTCACTTGGCCACCAAGGCTGTCTCAGGCTTGAATATTGGGGCAGTACCCCTCACTTCACGCCGCAGGTAAAACTACTAACCCCTTGGCCAAAAACAATAGCTCTTTGGTTTTCCTCATAGAGGGACATCTAGTCAATCTGGTGGGGGTCGTTTCCCTTTTCGTTTGGTAGGTCCTCTCAATGGCCAGCTACTTCAGGGTTCCTGTGATACTCCTCATAATGAGTTTTAGGGCTATGCCCAAGTACTTCCCACAGTTAAGTAGATAGAGTTTATTCCCTGATCCGAATGAAAAATACCGTTGCAAGAAGCAGAACTACTGCAATAATCACAGTGCCGGAAAAAATGCGGCAAAAATTCTACCCAATGCTCAAAAACCTGTAATTAGAGCTAGGGTTTTGAGACAAAACTTTTTAAATGAGCATAACCCAATCTATATTGCTCAGAATCACTATTATAGCCTGTTTATAGAACTGAAACAACCACTTTGCTTCTACCCATGAGATTGGAATAGAAATCTGGGCACCCGGTCAAAAGATTTTCGCTCTGCAATTTCCACGACCGTCACTGAAATTCTGAAAAATTTAAATCCGCGATATCTCCACTTTTAGAACTCCAAATGAGATGATTTTTTTTTTGAAACTGCGTATTTTTGAAAGAGAAATTCAGATATGCAACTTATTTTTATTGAATCTGCATAGAAAGTTTAAAAAATGGATGTGAAAGTCACCGCCCAATTTTGCCCCTTTTTTTCCAAAAAAAAAAAAATCCCACTTGTGCCAAGGAAAGTGCTCTGATACCAGATGTGGAGAACCTCCTGCAATAAACAATGAGAATGCACGATATAACAGAAATATTGGATCACAAAAGATATTTTCTTAATCGCGGGCCACTTCGAGGGGGCAACCTCCTTTGAGCAAGCTCAATACAAAATAACTCTTGGATGCTTTCATTAGCCTCAACACATACTTATATACTAATTCTAATCTAAACAACTATTACGCCCCATGAATGTGGGATAATGCACATAATAATTAGACAACTTAAACAACTATTACTTACTTCCCATGAATGTGGGATAATACAACATATTGATGGGACGACTTACAAAGCATATGTGTCCAATAAAATATACTAACAAAATAAAGAGGAGGGTTGACACGGGTTCTTAACAAACTTTAACCAGTAGTACGGTAGAACAGTTCGATTATAAGAGGAATACTAAGAACAAAATGTATTAATAAGGTAGCCTTCTTCTATGTGCTTCCAATGTGTAACTCCTATTCAAACATAGATATCTGAGCCAAGGTCATCATTCTATGGCACAATGAAGCTCACCTCCTACAAGCTTTCAGGGACACATGTTGAATCCCTACCAAGGGTATAGAATTCAAAATGTGCATCAAAAATTCATTATGGGGTGCCATGCAAGTGTGTTTAGGAAGGTTCCATATGGGAATGCTAGCCACAAGTTCTCGGTCGAGGAATTTGCAAAGTTGACCCCTAAGTGCCAAAATTTCGCATTCCCTTTCTTAGCAAAACCCTAGTTTCCAAAATTGACCTAAAAGAGGATCCCTCGTCCATGGATCCAGAGGAGAGGGCCACCCCTAGCACTATCCTGATATCCTAAATCCAATCAAATTTAGTTGTTCATCGATCTGATCCATAGTCATCATTCTATGGAACATTGAAGCTCACCTCCTACAGGCTTTCAGAGACACCTGTTGAATCCCTACCTAGGGCATAGAATTTCAACTGTGCATTAAAATTGGGTTATGGGGGGTCATGCAAGTGTGATTAGGAAAGTTCCATGTGGGATTGCTAGCCATAATTCCTCGGTCAAGGAATTTGCAAAGTTGACCCCTATGTGCAAAATTTTTCAATTCCCTTACTGAGCCAAACCCTAGTTTCCAAAATTGACCTAAAAGAGGATCCCTTATCTATGGAGCCATAGGAGAGGGCTACTGCTAGCACTATCCCAATGTATTGAATCCAATCAATTTGATGGTTTGTCAATCTGAGCCATGGTCATCATTCTATGGCATGTTCAAGCTCACCTCCTATAGGCTTTCAAGGACACATGTTGAATCCCTACCTGGGGCATAGAATTCCAACCATAAAACAAAACAATATTCCAGGGGGTCATGCAAGTTTGTTTAGGCAATTTTCATGTGGGAACACTATCCAGAAGTTCTCAGTCGAGTAATTTTCAAAGTTAACCCCTATGTGCAAAAATTTTACATTCCCGTACTGAGCAAAATCCTAGTTTCCAAAATTTACCTAAAAGAGGATCCATTGTCCATGGATCCATAGGAGAGGGCCATCCTTAGTACTATCCTAATGTCTTGAATCCAACGGAGTCAACGGTTCATCAATCCAATCCACAGTCATCATTCTATGTCACATTGAATCTCACCCCCTACAAGATTTCAAGGACACCTATTGAATCCCTACTCGAGGCATAGAATTCCAACCGTGAAACAAAAATAGTTTTGGGGGGTTCATACAAGTGTGTAGGCTATTTTTCATGTGGGATTTCTAGCCACAAATTCTTGGTCGATGAATTTTCAAAGTTAATCCCCATGTGCATAAAACCACATTCCCTTAATGAGCAAAACCCTGGTTTCCAAAATTGACCTAAAAGAGGATCCCTTATCCATGGAGCTAGAGGAGAGGGACAACCCTAGAACTATCCTGATATCTTTAATCCAACAGAGTTGATGGTTCACCGATCCAATCCATGGACATCATTCTATTGCACGTTGAAGCTCACCTCCTACAAGCCTTCAAAGACACCTTGAATCCCTACCTGGGGCATAGAATTTCAGTCGTGCAATAAAATTGGGTTCTTGGGGGTCATGAAAGTGTGTTTAGGTAGTTCCCATGTGGGAATCCTAGCCACAAGTTCTTGGTTGAGGAATTTGCAAAGTTGGCCCCTATGTACAGAAATTTCGCATTCCCTTACTGAGAAAAACCCTAGTTTCCCAAATTGACCTAAAAGAGGATCCCTTGTCCATGGATCTAGAGGAGAGGGCCACCCCTAGCACTATTATGATGTCCCAAATCCAAAAGAGTCGACGGTTCATCGATTAGATCCAAGGTCATCATTATATGGCACGTTGAATCTCACCTCCTACAATCTTTCAAGGACACCTGTTGAATCCCTACCTGGGGCATAGAATTCCAACCGTGCAACAAAACTGGGTTCTGAGGGGTCATGCAAGTGTGTTTAGAAATTTTTCATGTGGGAATGCTAGCCACATGTCCTCGGTTAAGGAATTTTCAAAATTGAACCCTATGTGCAAAAAAATCGCATTCCCTTACTGAGCAAAACCCTAGTTTCCAAAATTGACCTAAAAGAGGATCCCTTGTCCATGGAGCCAGAGGAGAGGGCCACCCCTAGAACTATCCCGATGTCTTGAATCCAACAGATTCAATGGTTCATCAATCTATGCCATGGTCATAATTCTATGGCATGTTGAAGCTTACCTCCTACAGGATTTCAGGGACACCTGTTGAATCCCTACTCGGGGCATATAATTCCAACCGTGCAACAAAACTGGGATCCTGGGGGTCATGCAAGTGTGTTTAGGCACTTTCCATGTGGGAATTCTAGCCACACATTCTTGTTTGAGTAATTTGCAAAGTTGACCGCTATGTGCAAAAAATTTACATTCCCTTACTGAGCAAAACGCTAGTTTCCAAAATTGACCTAAAAGAGGATCCCTTGTCCATGGATCCAGAGGAGAGGGCCACCCCTAGCACTATCCCGATATCCTTAATCCAACAGAGTTAATGGTTGGTCAATATAAGCCACAATTTTTTTATGTATGTTTGCAAGTAGGTCCCAATATCCATTCAGGGACACATGCCAAATTGAACCTAGGGAAAAGATGTAAAGGTTTGAATGTTTGGTATGAGATATTGGTCAGTTGTGACATCGAATAAATGGTACTAGTGATCTATATTAGATAATAGTTAGTGGCTACAAACTATGGTTTCTAATATTTTGAACACAAACTATTCTCTAGGTTATTAACTAGGGTTTCTAGGGTTTAGAATTCAAAGTAGGGTTTAGGGTTACTAGGATTGGCTATAGAGTTTATAGGCTAGGATTTCTAGGCTAGGCTTGGTCAGCGTTATTAAGCATGGAAAGCTTTTTATACCTTATTTTAACACTTGCATTAGGAATTTCCATGAGAAATTGGGGTGTTGACTAATGTCCTTGGAGGACCAACTTCGAGATTCAAGGTAGATGCATGAGACATCCCAAAGGAGGGGGATGCAAACCAGGGTTCCAACTTCCAGGGTTTAGAATACAAACAAGGGTTTCTTGGACTCTGGTGCATATGTGTAACATAAGGTTTTAGACACACATGGATTGGGCTAGATAATGGTCTAGGGATATATGGCATGAGTCATGTAAGTATGCATAGAGTACAACAAATCCATGATGAATCTTGTGCAATTTATCAAGTTGTACAAGTCTATGCAATGTATCAATCTATCAAGTTGTAAATAATCAATGAAACCATGAAACCAAAATCATGACATGTGCACATACATCACATACTTATAACATATTACACAAATACCATGCAGATCACATACCCAACTACCTACCTGTGGTCATTCGACTATACCATCGGGATTGTGTTTAGATACTCCACAACAATTACCAGTGAAATATTGCCTTTGCTAGCTCCTCATTTGCAAGAAAAACAACACTAGAGATGCTCTATGGTGCTCCTCAACGGGAGATTCTCCAAGTTTGGTTTCTTTCTTGCTCAATTGTGTCTAGATACTCCACCACAATGACCAATGAAATGTTTCCTTTGGTAGCTCCTCAATTGCAATAAAAACAATGGTGAGATGATCTATGGTGCTCCTTAATGGGAGATTCTCCAAGGTTGGTTTCTTTCTTGCTCAATTCTGACTAGATACTCCACCACAATGACCAATGAAATGTTTCCTTTGCTAGCTCCTCAATTGCAATAAAAACAATGGTGGAGATTCTCTATGGTGCTCCTCAATGGGAGATTCTCCAAGGTTGGTTTCTTTCTTGCTCCATTGTGTCTATATATTCCACCACAATGACCAAAGAAATATTGCCTTTGCTAGCTCATCAATTGCTAGAAAAACAATGGTGGAGATGCTCTATGGTGCTCCTCAATGGGAGATTCTCCAAGGTTGGTTTCTTTCTTGCTCAATTGTGTCTAGATACTCCACCACAATGACCAATGAAATGTTTCCTTTGCTAGATCCTCAATTGCAAGAAAAACAATGGTGGAGATGCTCTATGGTTCTCCTCAATGGGAGATTCCCCAAGCTTGGCTTCTTTTTTGCTCTTATTGTGTCTAGATACTCCACCACAATTACCAATGAAATGTTGTCTTTTCTAGCTTCTCAATTGTAAGAAAATGATTGGTGAATAATTAGAGATGGTTTATATTGTTTTTCTATTGACTGATTGACCCTTGTCCAATGTATTTGGTGCTCCAATCAATCCTTAGACACTTTTGATGTAGATGGTTAATGTAATCAACATTTTGTGTGTTATTATGGTGATGAAGAGAATGAACGCATTGTCCGCAACCTAAAATAGCACATGGACTGCGTAAATTGCTTGAAATCTATTAGAGTGTTTCTTAGACAGGGATTGTTGTTGTTTATACATAGAAATACCGTGCATGTGATATTATCAACAAAAATGCATGCACATTTTTTTCATCTATAATGCGTACACGTTATGTTCGAATAATGTTTAGAAGCATTTAAGAAGGTGGTTCCATGGTTGTAGGATCATTCAATGTTTAGGGAGAATTAACAAGCACTCCCTAAGTCTTAACCCCCTAACACCCCACCTCTCTTCCCCCTAACTATTGTTTTAAAACTCTAAGGTATCTGTGGGGGTTGTTAGGGGATTGGAGGGATGG
>LPNX010593559.1:1391663-1417118 GCA_001517045.1 Pseudotsuga menziesii | reverse complement strand
GGGTGGTGGTGTGTTAGGGAGATAGAGGAGGGGGGATTAGAGGTAGGGAGAGAAGGTGAGGGAGTTAGTAAGAGTAATGGGAAGAGGGGGGTTGGGGGGGACATAAAATAATAAAATGTACAATTATAGTCTTACACGATGTGCACGTGTTAGAGTCTTACAATACGCATGTGTGTTTTGCATAAATATAGTGTGCACACATTTATGTTTGGAAGGAAGGCAAATTTGAATTTAAACAAAATGTGTGCACGTTTAGTGCCACTATGGCTGAACCTCCACCCATTTTGGCATGGACTTCTTATGCCTATGTGTCTACTTCAGACTTTGCTTCAAATTCATCATGCCTATGCCTTGGAGTATGATAAACCATGGCTAATTGAGCATTACGTCCAAATTTTCAATATGCTCCTATTTAGTTGTTGGTTACAATATGATGCATACCATCATTTTTTATGAAATTTTAGAAACATATATGGTCTTTTTTGCAGATTCCAAACATGTAATTTTTAACAAGAATCCATATATTTATTTTTTCTTTTTTTATCATGTGTCATCAATCCTTGACTCAAAAAACACATTGTTAGTGTTTCATCCATAACTCTTTTGTTTCTCAACCCTTTTAAATAAAAATTGTATGGTGGACTAAAGAACATTGACCTCTACATGCTATTAAAAAATTGTTTCCAAATAATTGCATTAATACCTTCAAATGTTGCACCCCCAAATGACATATTATTTTCGAGGTTTGATCACTCAGATAACTATAAATAAATAAATAAATATTATTTTTATTTTTGGAAAAATAGTCATGCACTAGTGACTATTTGTTCACTACATGTCTACCAATTTTCTTAAGTTGATCTCATCATTTAGGCACTCAAACGTTGCACCCACAAAAACACATACCCTATAATTTGTCCCAAAAATAAAAAGTGTCAATTAAAAATGATCAAACTTTAGATAGTTAAGAAAAATTTCAATAGAAAAAAATTATATATTTGGAAAAGTCATTCAAATTCCTACATTTCAGTTTTTTAACTCATCACGAGATTCATTGTGTAAGTGTCTCAAAATATCCATGTAAGTTTATGGATTCCTGTTTTTTCAATTTTGTATTCCATCTAATGTGTCAAAAGAGACCCTCATTAGCTTGCACACACCCTTAAAGGTGAAAATATTTTTTATTGTCTATATTTTATTGGATAGGTTTGCACCTCAAGGTATTTGATCTCACTTGATGCATGGTAGATCCGGAGTTTACATGGATCTAGATTGGTTGCAGTTCAGGGTGATCACATTAAATTTGTAGATGATCATTATTATGCATATGAAGTATGAAAATGCAACTTCAATAGTTAAATGAGAAATAATATGAAAACAAATGTTTAATGATGAAACTTGTGAATATTAAGAAAGTAAGAGGATATATATAATCAATAAGAAATATATTATCTACAAATGCTATTGGTAGCATATTTGCAAATTCTATTGGCATGTTATCCTCATTTTGAATTTATTCCATTGGGGCTATCTCAACAATTATTGCATCATTTTCCTCTCTGAAATATACATGTTCATCTTCGGCATAGATGTCAGAATATTTCATTCAGATTCATTCATGTTGTTGGTCAATCGCCATTTATTGTGATCATTTTTTGGCAATATGATCTTTGTTTATGATAATTTATTTTACTATATTTTTGTATTTGGTCCAATGTTAGTTGTTTTCATGCTCTTTATTATTAGTTTTTTGTCTCATTACTTCTTCTTTTTGTTCATCAATGATATTTGATAACTTATTTCTACGTCTCTTAACACATTTTCTTGTCTATCTTCTTACTTCCTCAACATGCATATCATCAATATCTCCATTGTGATAAGACATGATAACATGAATTACTGTACCACAATCAATCACCATAGTCAATTTTATTGAGTGAGATCAAACTGAAATCAATGCTCGTTTGTACTCAATAAAGAAACATAGTCGATTGAATTGAATTGGATAACACTGAAATCAATGCACTTTACTCAATCAAGAGCCATAGTCTATTGAATTGAATCAGATAACACTGAAACCAATGCTCTGTACTCAATCAAGTTCAATAGTATTCTGAATTGAACTCGTTAACACTTAAATCAATGCATTATAGTCTATTAATACCCATAGCCTATTGAATTGAACTGGATAACACTAAAGTCGATGCAATGTACTCAATCAAGAGCCATAGTATATTGAAATGAAATGAATAACACAAAAGTCAATGCATTGTACTCAATTGTGATCCATAGTCAATTGAATTGAATCAGATAACAATGAAATCAATGCACTTTACTCAATCAAGAACCGCAGTCAATAGAATTGAATAAGATAACATTGAAATCAATGCACTGCACTCAATCAAGAGCCATATTCTATTGAATTGAAACAAATAATATTGAAATCAATGCACTATACTCAATCAAGAGCAATAGTCATTTGAAATGAATTGTATAACACTAGAATCAGTGCACTCAATGTACTTTACTCAATCAAGAACCATAGTTAATTGAATTGAATAAAAGAATGAAAAAATACTAGAAATTAATGCACCGACACTAAATTCAATGTAGCAGTCACCGTGATAAAGGAATAATTGAAATCAATGTAACAGTCTCAAACATCAATTCTCCAACACTAAATTGAATGAAACAATAATTACAATAAATACAACATTGAAATCAATGTGTATATGAAATCAATGCACTAACACTAAATTTAATGCAACAATGAAATGGATGGAAAGATGTTAGAAAGTAATGCACTGGCATTGAATTCAATGCAACAATTACTCCAATCAAAGCAACATTAAAATCATTGCAACAGTCTTAGAAATAATTGTACCTACACTAAATGCAATGCAACAATCATTGCAATCTATCCAACATTGAAATCAATGCACCAAAATTGAATTTAATGGAACAATCAGTGAAATCAAATCATAATTGTATATTATAATTGGGAGTGGGATATTCTCTCGATGATTTGCACCCAAGGCTCATCAGATGCCATCGAGAGAGACCTCACAGCACTTCCTTCCTCTATCGGGACAAGGAAAAAATTTGGCTTATTTGTTGACTACACTCATGTCGATGGAAAACACCAAAGTTAGGTAGCAGGACCCCCATGTCATCTTTGTCAGTGACCCTACTGCACGTTATCCATGTAGTTAATGCATGGTGGAATTTTTAATTTTTTAAATGTAGTCACTATGCCTCCCCTACATATTTAATGCAAAATCTCATCCAACATCCAACCCCATGTCTCAAACCCCACCTTGTTCAATCTCAAATAAAAGTCAGATAGTTTTCCTAAGTTCGTGAAACTTTAGTTCATGAAACCAACAGGAGTGTGCAATCCTGATGTCACTTGCCCCTGAGTCTTAGTGAGCGCTCCTTGCACCTAGTGAGATTCACTTCAAGGCTACATACAACCACCTAGTCAACTACTTCGAGGCATGGGACAACCAACAATTCAACCACGTCCAGGTAACACCGCTCTTAGAACACTAACTAGTTTCTCGTCTATCTACAATAATCTTTATGACGTAGAATTATTTTGAACCTTTACCAAGGGGTATTGGTGGAAATATGTCAATTCCCATAATAATTTTAACCAACACCATTCATTATTGAAAAATCAACAAACATGACATTTGTAATCTATACCTTGCAATTTGATTTGCTAAAATATGGTTGGAGTAGCATAGTATAAACATGGCATAAATGCCATGACAATGAAGGACACTTATTCTCAAAATGATGTTTCCATCCTAAAGACCTGCTCTTTAATGACCATATCATATAATAGATATATTTCCTTGGAGTGAGAACAATTGACATGGTCAAAATTTATCAGCACCTCAAAATATTATAGCAAAATCACATACAAACTTCCCAAGTTTGAGTGGGGAAACTATTGATATCCAAATAATTTACTTTTCTTTATTGACTTGGCATAGATGTTACTTTTTTATGTTCATGGAAATTCATCCAATGTCTTCTTTGGAAGAAGAATACGTTGAAATAGTAAGCCATGTCATGTTTAAATTGATGGTTTTTAAATTCCATGACTAGATTCAGAGGTCAACTCCCATTCTAAGAATTGAATCCACACTCCCTCAGATTCATAGACATCCCCAAGAGAAGCAAGATGCAAGTGGGGGAACCCTTCTGCTATTTGCAATATGGAGTGCTTTCATGTTGGCTTATATATTAAAAAATTAAATGAATAGGAATGTAGGCATGTTAAACCGCCACTTCAACTCTTGAACTCCCATTTTAAATTGACTACAGGATATCATTCCATAAGAGATATGCATTGAAATAGGAAGAATGATGGATTACATAACACAATTTTATTGCACTGTGGTTAGAAAATGAGGATGTTTCAAAAGATTTGTTTTGAAATCATAGAAACCCTCATCCTTGAGCTATAAAACTAGTAAAATTCACTTTGAAATGAAAATAAGTATGTGTGTGTGTGTTTGTTCCCTTGAACAATTTCAACATGATGAATATCTCATTTTGTATCACCTCAAGACAAAAAATTTGACTATAAATAATAAGTACAAAAAATTTAATGGTAATCATAAGGGCTTAGATAGATGCACTTAACTAGCCCACTCCCTAGAGGAATAGCTCCATAGATTTTTTCATAAATAACTATCATACTCTTTTGCTGTAGTAAAAAGACAACAAGCATTACTTTCTGTATTCTTATCCCAAGTGTTTGCGCATCTTTTGTAGGATTTGATACAGCGGGATGAACATATGGGAGACTATGATGGGCCCAAAGTTGCAAGATCTCAAATAAAATATCATTTGTTTTAGTAAAGATCTAGTTTGGTTGATATACATCAAAGGAATGGAACCATTGATCGAGTTTCCAACATCTCATCATATCAAGTTCCCCACTTTATTAAAAGGGAAGAAATGAATCCTAATGCTCCTTGTGATTTCAACCGAAGCCAAAAAAAATCCCCAAGAAAGAGGGATAGTGCAGCCTTGCGTTATGAACTGTAAGTATTTCAAAATTTCATTGTTTGGATGTGTGTAATCATAGGACATTCATCACTTGCCGTATGCATTAATATTTCGAAAACAATTTATGCATATATACTTGTTCATGTGGCTCGAACGATAAAATGGGAGAAAAACCAGCTAAACAAAGAGTCAATTAATTTGTGAAAAGAGGGGTTTCCAATGCGATTTTATTGTTAAGGTTATGGTTAATACTCCCAAGGTAGAAAATTTTAACTTATAACAATTATGAGCATGAATATGCACAAGGACAGCCTTGTCATGGAAGACATGACACTTTGGGTGATCCTAGATCCATGCATAAGCCAAGGCTTTCAAGGGACATTGTTTCCTTTGTGGAAAGTTGTTTCTATTTTTATGTGCTAGTCAATTTAGTGTGTAAAATGCACATTAACAAACACATTGACATGGATGCGGCATACCAAGATTGGAATTTTTCTTATGTAGGAAAGATGTCGTAAACATCTACAGTGATTTGAGCAAGGGAGAATATCAACTGCACCAAAAAGACTAGATGAGCGTGAATCTTTGGTACCAAAACCATAAGGATGATATTTTTTCTATCAAAATCCCTATGGTGGAGATGCCCCATTTATAATTGGGATTCAAACAAAGTGGTTGCTACAAACAATGGTTAAGCTATCTCATAATAGCTTAATAACAATGGATTCTACATTCGGTACAAATAAATACAAGGTAAGTGGGATGTCAATGATTGATTTAGCATGATCATTTGAGTTGTATCCATTCAACGAGATTAATGGCATAAATTTAACTGCAATATGTTATATGAATACAACAACAACAATTGTACACACTTATCACATTTTATGAGCAAAAAAGTGGGGTGCTAGTGGCATGGGTTGCGGCATCTCATAATACATCACAAGACAATGCACTGTGGTTCAATCCACTCATGTAGAGGTGTTACCAAGCTCATCGAGACTAGAAAGTCAATGCCTTCATGGTTGATGATGCACTAGCTGAAATAACATATTTTAGGTAATTTCAATCTTGTTATTTTGCAATGTAACTCTATGGTTGTCACATTTAAACATATTACATATGGCAGGAAGATCACACGTTCCAAAGTTATCTTATGTGTTTGGCACATATGAAGGGCATGGTAAAAAAACAGAACCAGTTGGCCACCAGTCTAGAAAGAAGAAAAGAAATGTTTAAATACTTAGATGGTATCATCAAATATTGTTCCATTGATGATGTCACTAATGCAATTAATGGATTTTTTCAGCAAATATGCAGATGAAGAAAATTTCTTTGACTATTTCCACAAGAAATGGGTTTTTTGTGATCAAATTTATAAGTGTACATACTCTTGTTTGTATTTTTTTTTGTATCTCATAAAGATGGGATATATGCACTAACTTATTTTTTACTTGTAGGGATGTGGGTAAAAGTTTGGTGAGATTTTTTTCACGCAAATAAAGTGACAAATAATGTAGTTGAGTCATACCATTGCTACTTGAAGACAAAATTTCTTTCTGGTAGAAGGAAGAAATGTTCCCATAGAATGGATTGGTTTCTATACGTACTCCTAATAAATGTTGATCCATTTTATTGATTCAAATAAATTTTGAGAAAAAAAGGACATTTGAACAATTATAGGAAAGAGAAGCAACTTGAGTCATCAACTGAAAGAGATAAAAGGATCCTAGATAGTGATTGACGCCCTCATGAGAGAATATCTAATGTTTATTGGGTGAGGATTCAAACCACTCCTAACAAGCGGTACCTTGTCACTTGGTATTGCCCAAATTTTATGGCTTGTAATTTACCATGGTCTATTCGTGGTAACATTTGCAAGCATGGTATAAAGGTTGGTTGGTTGTATTTCTCCTCAAGGAATTTAGATATTTTATTGGTCGATAATGATGCAACACCTTGTTCATCCAATGCTCCTTCTGACATAACTATAGATGAAACAAGCCATGATGTAGATGCCGAAAATACTAGTATGATTACTAACAATGTTGATCATGATGTTGATGCACTCAAATTAGCTAGAGAGGAGTTTTTTTGTTACCTTGAGTTGATTCAAAACAACTCCTATCACTTTGAGGAAAATTGAACAAATGATTGGTCTTGTTTAAAAAATGTTGGATGAGACCAACAATCTTGACATATTGGACTATGAATTCACCCTTAGATTGGGTGCATATGAGTCATCTTTGAAGAGGAAGAATAGTTTTCTTAGCCCTAAAAAGAAAAAGAAAATGGCATCTCAAATGTTGATATGAATGTTCATCGATTTGAATATAAACCATATCAATTTTAGTACCTCAATAAGTGGGGGTATCCTCAATCCAACAATGCATCCTCCATTTCCCTAGGTTAGTTTCATATAATAAAACAGTGCATGTGCTTAGAATAGTATATTTGAATGACCTATTTTTTCTTGCATTCTTACAAGGTGATATCATAAATGAGAGAACAAAGTATAAACTCTCTAGTACTATCGAGTGAATTTTCAGTGATTAGATTAGATATTCATTAATTAACATATTTTTCTATTGAAAGCTCTTGTATATGAATCTCAACATGATATCATTTTTCTAGTGTATGATGTTTGATCTAGTTTGATGTTTTTACTATTAAATCGGTATAAGATTCTTATTTTTTAACAAAATCCATGGATCAATATAACCAATTTCATTATGCAAATGTAAATTTATGATTCAAGATGTTGAACTAAATAAAGATGACAACTTTATAATGAATGGTGAGAATCGAGATAAGCCACCTAGACACATGACATACACTTTAAGAATCATTTGGAAAATCAAGGGTGATTTAGGTTTCTGCAAGCGGTTACATGCCCAAATTTTGAAGACAATATTGACTGTATATTTATTATTAATGTTCAAAGAGAAAACTTCTCACAACACTTGGTTTATAATGGTAATATTTAAGAGGTATATTTTGGCTGCAAAACAAACAATCAAGCAATCTTGATTTCGCATTTTGAAGGACAACAGGTTTTCAAAGACTGAAGTTATTCAATTTCTATGGGAATGGCCCAAGTGGGTACCAAGAATCATCCAATCCTGTACATATTAGTGGATAAAACCAACAACACTTGTAATTGCAATTTACTGAAATTTTTTGAACTTATAAGCGCTTGCTTCATATTTTATTATTTCAAAATGTAGCCAAGCATTAAATATGAGCATCTGCTCTTTTTTGGCTTATTTAATTTTATGAAAAAATTAATAAAATTATTTCCTTGCGAGATATGATGTGGATAATAATATTTGGAAATAGAAAGTATATATAGATCCCTACTTCTCAAGAGTTTATGTACTCTAAATAATACTTCATTGACATTCAAAACTCGAATGTGTATTTGACATCTTTTTAAGGAATCCAATTTCATGATGGAAAGGAAAATAGTGTTCATAATCAGGTACACTATTAAATTTTATACTTTTATAGTTTTAGTGTGGTTTTCATGTCCCCAATTAAATAATTTCCAAATAAGACTACTTGCAAATAATTTTCTACCAACCTACTAGTTCCCTAGGTTGAGATGGATACATAAATTTTGTAATAAGGGGTTATGGGACCCAAAAGGAATTTATTTTACCATATTCACATTTAAATGGGTCACATAAATGAAAATTATAATAAAATAAGGTGTCATGGGTTCATGAAGACACTTGGAAGCTTGTAGAGCCTTTGGATTACTAGATTCCCCACACACTTGGCATGATCTTCATCCAAATTTGAACACATGGGTAATGTAACGTTATTTGAGGGTGATGTGGTGTCGAATATCATATAATGAATCGAGGAATTCGAATGGGTAAAGGAGAGTAACTCCATGGAAGATTAAGAGACTATAAGACAAGGTGTGTCATTTAGAAGGAGATTACATGCACTCTAGGACAACAAATGATGAAAGATTATATGACAAGTATGACAAATTCAGGCCTGATTGAAGAAATATGACAAATATGACATGACAAGGATAAAAATAGCCACCAAGAGGTCAAATTTGGGAGTTAGAGGCAGCCATTCGAATTGGGGAAATAATTGGAGCATGAAGAGGAAGACAAGTGTCATGAGAGTTACTAAACCACTAAGATGAGTTGGAGGAATCCCATGGAGGGAAATTTGACCTTGGGAGGCATCATGAAGTTAATAAAAAGATGTCATGAAAAATTATAATGGATTTTTATCATTTTCTAATTGTACTTGGGCATTTTGGAGAGCTTTTGCTTGTCAATTGCACGGTGAGTGTTCACTCTCCCTGCTTGTGAACCAATTTCGAGGGAGTTGGATTCCTTTCCATGTTGGTTCATGGAGAGGACATTAATAACTCACATTGGAGCTTAATTAAGGAGTATTATATTCATTTTGAAGTACCATACAGTCAAATTCTCATATATTCCCCAATTCTCTCATTCCTTCTTCTCCATTCCCCCACGCTCTCATGTTGAGGGCGCACTTGTTGGAGTGGTGCTTGTGCTTTGCTGAGTATATTTGGTGCCCAAGATATTAAATATGATTTATGGCTATGTATTATCATGTAAATATCCTCTGTAATTCTAAATATATTAAATACGTGTATGAAAATATTGCATTCCCATGCTCTTGAATAACTATTTTTCATGGATTTGGCTTCAATATTGAAGTAGTTTTATATCATATTTTTATGAGTTTGATGATATTGGGGAAGCCATATATTATTTAATGATCTATTATTTCATTATTATATTCTATTCATCTCTAAATCCAAGAAACTCATGAGTGAAAAGCTTGCATTCCCATGCTATTGTATCACTAGTTTTCATGGATTTTGGTTTCAATCCTGAAGTATTTTTATACCATATTTGTATGAGAGATATTATCTAAGTTTGATGATGTTGTGACAGACATATATGATGTATTACTCTATAATTTCATTTCCATATTCTATTTGTCTCTAATTCCAAGAAACTCATATGTGAAAAAGCTTGCATTCTCATGCCATTGAATCACTAGTTTCCATGACTTTGGCTTCAATCTTGAAGGAGCCTTGTATCAGAATTGTATGATGGTTTTCCTATGAGTTTTATGTTTTTGGGGAATAAATTTTTATTAAATATATTAACACCATGTTTCATATTACTCTCATAACCTTATATTCTACTTTTCATGTGTCAAAGTCGAGCTAGTAATGCAATTTCCCTTAAGCAATTTCACTAAAAGTTATCAAACGAATGTGGAACTCTATAACCAGTTTGAAGAAATTAATAAACGTGATTAAGGACAGCCATTGGTTTCCTATAGTCATTCCAATACTATGTTCTTAAATTTTGTATGGTCATACTTTATTTGGAGGGCTAGTTTGGTCTTCGCCCTTGGGGGGATTTCAACACAATCTCCTAGTAAAATTGCACTGTTTCTCCTTAGCCCCAAAACAATATGTAGAGTTATAAAGTATGATACAAAGGTTCCATAGACCATTTTTGGATGTTTTAATACTCAACATACCCTTACATTTAAAATTTGAGACCATTTGGAGTCAGTTGGAACCCCCTACAGTCTTGACTAATAAAGCTCAAAAATTGCCCAAATTGCACTTTTCTCCAAAATTCCAAGTAGGGACATTACAGTGGTATCAGATCATGGTATTGGAAACTATTTAATTTATGGATTATATATATGAATTTAATAAACAAATTAATTCATATTTTTATTATACGACCAAGCAGCTTAAGCAAGGGTTCAAACTGATGGCTAGCCAACTTAGGGGTAAGCTGGCAGCAGGGTGTAGTAGTAGTTTCCATCATGGAGAGACACATAAGACAATTATTTTTTAATACTTTGATTATTTGTTGTATGTATTTATACAAAATAAGGAATATTTGAACTCATTAAGGAACAATCAACAACCCACAAGTATAGAGGATACCAAGGAGTCATCAAGTTATGTGGGTGGTGAAGTAGAAAACGTATTACCTTAAAAGGATTGAAAGACACTCCCAAGTGAATTTGAAAAATATGAGGAAACATCACATGATCATGAATATTGTTACCTTGAAACTATTGAATATCATTCCAAGACACATTATACTATGAACATGGACCAAAGGGAATCTACTGATGGATGCTTGAACTGTGAAGGAGTACCTACTAATGGGTTCTCACAACTCTATGTTGGTGACATAGAGATCAGATTTGAAAATGTTTCTTCAAGCAAATTTATCATGAGCATAAATATGAATACCTTGTAGAAGCTAATAAATAACCAAGGTCAACTTCCCCATCACCATTTGAGCTTCGAGAAGTTGATCAAATCAAGAAGAAAGAAGAAGAGGAGGTCCACTCCCATGAACCATCCTTCATTGAAGGGTATTTGAAGATGAGTGAAATGAATATCCATGAGGCCCTTAGCATACTCCATGACACTAAATAATTGGTATCAAATTCTTGTTGGAATTTTTCTTCATTAGATGAGCCATCCTTCCTTGAATACATGAGGAATATTCAAAGAGCAATGTGCACAATCGAAGGTAATTTCATGTCTTTGATATTTTATAGAAACAATTTGGTTGAGATTAATGAATGGTTACAAGAAGCATACTTGAATAATAATTAGGATATTCATAAGCTCAAAACGCTAAATGAGCAACTTCTTAAGAGGTTGCAAGATATGTGTTCTTCCTCCTATGTTTCAGATTGTCATATGGTAGATTGCTTGGAGGATTCTCATGAAATGAGGGATCATGAGAAACATGGAAAATTACAGGTTCTTGATGAGTTTGAATATGGGATTGATGAGAGCCAATCACTTATTGTGGTGGAAGAGGAACTTGATTTTCCTCTTGAAAATGGTTACACATGTTTTGAAGAAGTATGATGATTCCACTACCTTGGAACCAACATATGAGGAAAGTATCACACTTTTGAGGAAGATGCATGTTCCTACCCATATGGATCCTTCACATAATGAAAAATTTTCACTTTCTAATCCTTTGGGTGAGTTGGTTCTTTCTCCTACATCCTACACTTCCACATTTTGCAGCATTCATCCTAACGAAGTATGGGTGAAAGGTTTCTTTTTTATGGTGCCACATGAGGAGTATGGGATTCTTATCTCTCCTTTTGATGATGGCATGAATATACTGCCATCTTATTTACATTTTCAGCAGCATCCTTTGTTACATTGTGATGGTATACATATTCATGGGTCTATTGATGAGACTTCTTTGAGCCACTTGAAGTATTCATGTTTTCTTTGCTCCTTATTTGGTTCAAATTTTGGTGGAGGTTCTTCATTCACTTCTTGGATGAAAGAACACATGTTTGATTATTATTTTGATGCATCTTTTATTATTTTGGAGCAGAATTATAGGACATGGGATCCTCACCTATGTCATTGGAGAAAGTTTGATATAATACTTGATGCTTGTGTGTATGGGCCACATGATGATATAATTACTTGGATGTACAAGAAATGCCATGATCCTTTGATGAGATATCTTCTTGATGTACAATTGTATGATTTAGTTATGTACTTTAATGATCTATCTTGTGTAATCACAGTGTTTGGAAGGGTGCAATACAAGCAATGGGATATAGGTATTGCTTGGTTTCAATTTTGGGGGCAACAAATAGTAGGGGATATTGAGTCACCACTTGAGAAGGTGATTGTAATCAGAGTAGAACAGAAAAAAGAATAGTGGTTCCTCTTTGAACTTTCTTGGAATCGTGGAAATTCAAGTTTGACAACTCAGTACCAACTTCAAAAATTATACAGAAGCAAAAGGGGTTGAAAGTTCAGAAGAAGAAGAAATTCAAAAGATGGAGGTAAAGATTATTTGTGAAAAAAAAATATGATGGATTTTATTAATCCTTTTGGTGTTAGTGGTGATGTCATGGGATATATCAATATTCAAATATCCACATATATTTAGTTTTGTAAACACGCAATTGTAGTACATGAGTGCCCCTACTCAAATTGCAGCTAAGGTTTGAAGCAAAGTTTTGGAAGGAAAGAAGGTTATTCAAAATCCATGTTTGAAATTTCTTGAGGAAAATAAATATAGAGTGGGGAGAACTGTCATTTCCCCAATTAAATAATTTCCAAATAAGGATACTTGCAAATAATGTTCCACCAACCTACTAGTTCCCTAGGTTGAGATAGAGACATGAATTTTGTATTAAGGGTCTACGGGACCCAAAATTACTTTAGTTTACCATATCCACATTTAAATGGGTCACATAAATAATAAATTATAATAAAATAAGGTGGCATGGGTTCATGAAGACACTTGGAACCCTGTGGAGCCTTTGGGTGACTAGATTCCCCACACACTTGGCATGATCTTCATCCAAATTCAAACACATTGGTAATGTAACGTTATTGGAGGGTGATGTGGTGTCAAATATAATATAATGAGACAGGGAATTCAAATAGGTAAAGGAGATTAACTCCCATGGAAGAGGAAGAGACTAGAATACAATGTGTTCCACTTGGAAGGAGATTCCATGCACTCTATGACAACAAATGATGAAATATTATATGACAAGTATGAAAAATTAAGACCTGATTGCAGACATATGACAAATTTGACATGAAAGGGATAAAAATATCCACCAATAGGTCAAATTTGGGAGTTATAGGTATCCATTCAAATTGGGGAAAGAATTGGAGCATGAAGAGGAAGACAAGTGTCATGAGAGTTACTAAACCACTAAGATGAGTTGGAGAAATCCCATGGAGGGAAATTAGAACTTAGGAGAACTCATGAAGTTAAAAAGATGATTTCATGAGGGATTACAATGGATTTTTCTCATTTTCTAATTGTCCTTGTGAATTTTGGAGAGATTTTGCTTGTCCATTGCACTATGAGTGTTGACTCTCCCTGTTTGTGAACAAATTTCGAGGGAGTTGGATTCCTTTCAAAGTTAGTTGATGGAGAGATAATTCAGACCTATAATTGGAGATTAATGAAGTATTTTAAGTTTTCGGTTGAATTACCATACATTATAATTCTTATATATTCCTATATTCTCTCATTCCTTCTTCTCCATTCCCCCACACTCTCATGTTGAGGGCACACTTGTTGGAGTGGTGCTTGCACTTTGCTGAGTATATTTGGTTCCTAAGATATGAAATATGATGTATGGATCTGTAATATCATTTCCATATCCTCTGTAATTCTAAATATCATAAATACATGTATGAAAGGCTTGCATTCCCATGCTCTTGAATAACTAGTTTTCATGGATTTGGATTCAATATTGAAGTAGCTTTATATCAGACTTGTATGAGGAAATTTATATGAGTTGTATGATGTTGGGGAATCCATATATTATGTAATTATATGTACTTTAATTAATATATTCTATGCATCTTGAAATCCAAGAAACTACTGTGTGAAAATCTTGCATTCTCATGCCATAGTATCACTAGTTTTTATGGATTTTGGATTCAATCCTGAAGTAGTTTTATACCAGATTTGTATGAGTTATATTCTCTGAATTGGAAGATGTTGTGATAGAAATATATTATGTATTATTATTTAATTTCATTTCCATATTCTCTGTGGCCCAAAATCCAATAAAAGCACATGTGTAAAGCTTGCATTCCCATGCCATTGAATCACTAGTTTCCATGACTTTGGCTTCAATCTTGAAGGAGTCTTGTATCATATTTGTATGTGGGTTTTCGTATGAGTTTTATGTTTTTTTGGAATACATTTTGATTCTATATATTACCACCACATTTCATATTACTCCCATAACCATCTATTATAGTTTTCATGTGTCAAAGTTGAGTTAGTAATGCAATTTCCCTTAAGAAATTTCACTCAAAGTTATAAAAAGAATGTGGAACTCTATAGCTAGTTTGAATAACTTCATAACCATGATTAAGGACAAAAATTGGTGTCTGATACTCATTATCATACTCTTTTCTTAAATTTTGGAGGGTCGTACTTAAGTTGGAGGGCTAGTTTGGCCTTCACTCGTGGGGGGATTTCAACACAATTTCCTAGTAAAATTGCATTATTTCTCCTTAGCCCCAAACCAATATGAAGAGGCATAAAGTCTGATACAAAGTGTCCATAGACCATGTTTGTATTTTGTATGACTCACCGTACCCTTACATTTAAAATTTGATACCATTTGGATTCAGTTGGAACCCCCTACAATCTTGACTAGGAAAGCTCAAAAATTACCTGAATCGCACATTTCTCCAAAATTCCAAGTAGGGAAATTACAGTGGTAAGGAATTTTTTTAGATAGAATTCTTTAAACAAGAAAGCATAAACCAGGCTAAAATATATTTTTCTATTAAATATTTCAAAAATAATTGGATTGTACAATTTAGTTCCCATCCTCTTGCTTTAAACAATAAGTTTATAAGAATTAAAGTCATTTTAGGTAAGTTATGGTTTACTAGTTTATATCTCCCAATGGAAAGATGACGTGTATTTGGAAGCAATTGCAAACATGTGAGATCATTAGTAAATGATTTTATTAGATTATGTGATTGGATATGCACAATTGTTTATATGTAGGAATCCCTGTCATGTTAAATCATTTGCTCTACTCAACTTTCTGGTACATATTGATAATAATTTAGATATTTAAAAATTATGGGATAGTTAGTTTTGTATTATACAACTTTTTTCTCTAGTCTAATGGAAATATATTTAAGTGTAGGTATCCCTTTCCCAATCCATTTAACATTTTCATGTTACATGACATTGTTGCATCAAATAGATAGAGTCGAGACTCGGATGATGAGATCCCATGATAGTCCTAGAGAAATATTCAAGAGATTTATAAAAAATAGTCAGCAACTGGTTTACAATGAAATGGAATGCATTAAATATTGTTGTGTGCATGCTGTAGGTGATGCTTGATTTGCTAACAAATATCTCATGTGGTTAACACACTATATTTTGATTAGCAAGTAGGATAGTCTTTTCTCACTACTAATTTTGTTAAACTACTTTAGTCTGATGTTGGCTATGTTTCCAGTATTAGATCCATTTTGGGCAGACTTTAGCTATTCTATTATTTATTCTTTGTATTGAGTGAAAAATGGAGGAATTATAGAGTACACTAAAAGATAATGGGATTGTATTGAATAGAAAATGGAGTTATAAAGTGCTTTAAAAGATAATAGTATGGAGGAAAATATACAATACTTTAAAAGGATAATGGTATGGTTGTCGGCGGGTCTTTGATTTATTGGTGAGTTTGTCAAAGTATTAATCTTTCCACCAATCTTCCATATTTATTGTGGTTTGGTTAATCTTAATGGAATGTAAAAAAGGAATGAGACCAGCGACAAGTTCTAGGTGTATTTGGGGGGGCATATACCCTCGGACATGTAACCTAAGCTACAGGAATTTTATGTTATGTGGTGCAACACTTCTATCGAACATATATGTTTTTTTTTCAACACTCCTAATGTGCCATTTCATTTACAATTCAAAGCATAGAGATGCATTCTAGTGCCTCCTTTCAACTATTGCACTTATTTATTTGATCTAATTCAATAAAGGAGAAAGAAAAACACAAGTGGATAGGAGTATGTAGCCATGTGGATAAGAGTATGTAACCTATTTTTTGTGAAAAACCAAACCAAATATTCATCCAATTATTAGACATAGTTCTTTTGATTGAAATTCATTTGTTAAAAAAACACATAGTTAATCTTGTAGCTTTACAAAAGTGTATGTATTGATTGTATTATTTTCTTAATATCAATTGATTGGTTGAAAACACTTCCACTCATTTAAATATTACTAAAAAAGTGTTTGAGAAATCAAGAAAGAAATTCATGTTGATATTGATGGGAGTTTAATAGATTCCCATCAAATTCCAACATAAGAAAATACAATTTAAAAGGTTTCTATGTGGAGCAAAGAACAATTGAAAAAATAAATGCAACAAATGAAAATGTTGTCTTAAGTGACGACAACAAGAAACTAGATTTCTACTAGAAATAAATACAATTTGTAATAAAAATGCATAGTGTTTCAAAAATAGTTTGTGGAACTGGCGGATGTAGTAAGTTAACAGTATCTTCTTTATTGAGTTTCAACATCTAAGGCTAGTAGACTCAACATTACAACATTTTTTCCCATTAATAGAACTTAGTGTATTTGAATTTGAAGATAAATATTCAACTTGGAAGATACTTCCATTGTAAACCTTATCCCAAAGCTACAACCTACAAGAACATGCTAATCAATTTTGAACCTAGGAAAGGCTCTAATATTGATTGACTAAAAGCCTTAATGCAGAGAAAAATAATATGAGCACAAAGATAGAGAGAGCACTCGAATTTCCCATGTATACCTCCAAGTGAACTCGAATTAATAAGACATCGATTGAGTCTTAGTTGTGATAAAAACAAGTTTAGTTAATTAAGCAATCAACTCCTTAATTTATGCAAGTGTTTGTTGAAGATGCCACTCATCAAGAAGCACTAGTTATATTCAGTTTTTTTTAGTTACATTTAGTTAAATTCAATTACATTCAGTTCTATTCAGTTACATTTAGTTAAATTCAATTACATTCAGTTCTATTCAGTTACATTTAGTTTTGTTCAGTTACATTCAATTCAGTTCAGTAACAGTTCAATTACATTTAGTTTTGTTCAGTTCTATTTAGTTCAGTTCAGTTACACTCGGTTTTGTTCAGTCACATTCAGTTATGTTCAGTCACATTCTATTCCATTCAGTTACATGCAATTCCATTCAGTTTAGTTTAGTTCATTCAGTTAACAAATATATTAGAGACAGTTAAACTCAGTGAATTAATGGAGGGTTCATATCATCAGTGTGGGAGATATTTATGAAGTGCCCAATTGGCACCAAGTTTTTGGGGGTGCATGGTTGAAGATGAGATACAAGTCTCAGTGTTAACAAGTTGCTGAAGCATGCAAATATTTTCTACCTTCTTTGTACAATTGATTTTGGCTTGTTATTAAAGTGTTATGCACTTGGAAAGACCATCACAGAGTTCCATTTGATCTCTCCTCCCTTGTGCTCTCAAAAAAGCAATATGCTGTTGTGTTGTAAACATTCTCTGTCGATTACCAATCATACTCTAATATTGTTTATTGGGTTTTTCATCCTTCGAATAAGTGGAGAGTTTTCCCAAGGTATATCCTGTGTTCTATGGTTTGATTTATTTATGTCTTTGGATTATTGATGAGATTTATCTTCACTGTAATTTTGGATTAAAGTTTTAAAGTTCAAGTTTCTTCATATTTTCTCAAACACTAACAGTTGTTTGTGGCTTCCCCGATGCATTCACAACTGATATGAATCAAGGAATTAGTCAAGGAGTTCAGGACCCATGCAGTCAAGGAAATATTCGGGAAGTATCTACTTACGTCGTCAGCGTAATCAACATAAATTGCAGGATAGGGATCCATCTCATAAGTCAAGGAAACAAACCATGAGGCTCTTTTTTGAAAAAAAGTTAAAACAAAAAAGGGGAAAAAGAATTTGTACAATGAACATATGGTTTTGTTAGGTTATGCATAAAATCTCTTGAGATACAACCCATTACAGGGTTTTTCAAGAGGTAACCTTCCAAATCAGCGAGGATATATGGCCCCTTTCCAAGACAATTCTTGACAACATATGGTCTATTCCATAGGGATTCCATCTTTCCTTTTCCTAGTTTATCACCTGCTTGGCCATAGATAAGGACGAGGTCTCCTTACTTGAAGGAGTGAGGGTAGATGTGAGATTCATAGTGGTATTTTGATCAATGTTTGATGTCTTCAATTTTTTGGAGTGCCACACGATGATTCTGGTCTGCTTGTTCAACGTTGTCCTAGAGCAATGGTCTCTGGTAGAATTTTGACAGTGAAATGCAGGGACGATATTTGGAACTCAATGGGTAGAAATTATTCTACTCCATGTATGAGGTGGAAAGGAGTGAATCCTAGCATAGTTTTTGTTGAGGTTCAGTAGGCCAAAAGCACTGGAAAAAGCATATGATTCTACTTGGATTTGTGCTTAGCCACCGTGAGTTGGAGTATTGTTTTCAGGATTTTGTTGCCGGCCTCCACCTGTCCATTACCCTGGGGGTTATAGGAGGAGGAGAATTGGTGTTCAAACTTCAATAGGTATGACAACTCTTTCCAAATAGTTTCTTCAAAATGGAACCATGGTTAGAAAATAGCTAGCTAGGGACACCTAATCAAGCTATGACATGGTTAAAAAAGAAACGCATTGTTGTTTCAATGGTACAGTTAAAATTTGGCATGGAATCAGTCCACTTGGTGAAGTATTTGATATCCACAATGATATACTTGTGGTTGCTATTTGAGGGAGGACTAAAATTTCTATACAATCGATGGCCCATTTGTAAAAAGGGATGACAATGAACACTGAAAGTAGAGGTGCGAGGGGGCTTCTATATTTGGGGGAAAAGAGTTGGCAATTGTGACAATGTTTGGCGTTCGTAGTGAAATCTGTAAAAAGAGTTGGCTAGAAGTAACCAATGTGAATGATTCTTTTGGAAGTAGCCATCCCAGATAGATGACCATCGCAAGCTCCACTATGACAATCATTAAGGACTTTCTCAGCCTCCTCATGAGTGAGGCATTGCCGCAAAATGGTATTAACCCCTCGATGGTATAGGACATCACCAATGAGTAAGTAGAGAGGTGCTTGTTTATGTATGCGACGACGATCATTGCAGCTAGGGTGTGGTCCAAACTTCTAGGTTCACAAGTAAACAATGATGTCTCCATACCATGGGTCATCCACCAAAATGGTGAACAAATGATCATCTGGGAGCTCATCAATGATAGGAGATGGATCATACTTAGGTGGAAGATCTATGATAAGATGAGACAAACCTAAGGATTTGGTGCTTTTGGGTGTTATTAACTTGAGGGCATACTCGTGAAGAATTACAATCCACTTTGCAATGCGACCTTGAATAAGGCATCAGTTTAGGAGATACAACATTGGGTTTGAGTCGGCAATGAATTTGGTTTGGATCAGAAAGATGTAATGGCGTAGCTTTTGAACCAAGAAGATGGAGGCAAGTACCATATTCTCCTCATGAGGGTATCTAGGCAGTGGACCATATAGGTTCTAACTGACATAGTATATGACATTCTCTTGACGAGCAACATCTTCTTGGACTAAAACTCTAGCAATGTCATATTCATATGATGAGATGTAAAGGATAAAATCCTTTGTGAAATATATTGGAGATATCACAGGAGCAGAAGTAAGAGCCATTTTTAACACGTCAAAGGTTGCTTGCACCTGATCATCCCAAAAAATGGAATGTTGGATTGTAACAAGCATAAAAAACATGGATGGTCATTGCGTAGTCTGGTACAAAATGACATGAGAAATTCTCCCTTCCTTGAAGACTTTGTAGTTGGCGCAAAGTTTGCAAAGGGGGAAGGTTGATTATAGTTTGAACCTTCAAGGGATCAGTGATGATTCCTTTTTGGGAAACAATGAATCCCAATAGTTGGCTCACAAGTACACAGAAAATGCATTTGAGGGGGTTCAAGTGGATATTGTACTTCCTGCAACTAAGGAACACCTAGCGAAGGTCTGCCAAATGTTATGAGTGTTTATTGGATCACGCAGTAAGGTCATCCAAGTAAATATGGATGATGTGAACCAAGTCATGGAAACAATATGACATGGCACGCTGAGATGTGGTGCCAATATTCTTAAGGCCAAACAACATGACTGGGTAGGTGACTGTGCTCCATGGGGTGGTGAAGGAATTTTTGTACTAATCCTCTTTCTAAATCTAGATCTGGTTATACCCCAAGAAATCGTTCATGAAGGAAAGGATCTCATGGCCAGTGAAAGCATTGATAATCTGGTCAATGAACATGGTGGGGAAATTGTCTTTTGAACATGTCAAATTAAAATCCAAAAAATAGATACATGCACGGATGGTGCCTTGTTTTTTGTTCATGTGGAACTGGGTTGGATACCTAAGTAGTATAAGAAATTGGATAAATAAATCCTTCTTTATTTAAATTGTCAATCTCAACCTTAATGGTTGGTGGCTTTGAGGAATTGATGGGTCTTTGTCGTACTAGCACCATATCTAGCCATGTATCAATCTTTTGTTTGGCGATGGAAGGATCATCAGGAATTTCGATGTATGACCATGCAAATACATCTTGAAATTCCTGGAAGAGTTTGTTATATGCAAAAATCTATTCAAGGGTGAAATATGCACCTAAAATGATACTTTATGTGACACCAGGTTTGATCAATATATACACTCTAATAATGGGATAGATGTTGGCCATATTTCCCTCTTCAAAAGTGTCGGGGGCCGGAATCGAGTTTTTGAACCAACCGACATTCTCATGAGGAATGAAGTCATTTGACTCAATAGAGAATTTGTCTGAAGGAATAGGTGGATGGGTTGGTTCTTTGGGAATAATATATATGTGATGGTGCATGACATCCCAAGGATAGGACAATTTTGTGAGTGCTTCTAGGATTTCTTCATTGCTTCGAACATTTTGAATCATCAAGTCTTAGGGACTCGATGATGTCATAGTGGTCTCATGAGAGGGTTCAAAAGGTTCATAAGAACATGAGATTAAACAAATAGTGTTTGTTGTGGAAATTGAACCCAGTGATAGAACAATTTTACTCACAACAATTATCAATTGATCATGCAAAATCACTCACAAAAGAGACTAAATATGGAGCTGAACACTAAACTAAATTAACTCAGTGTACAATAGCCAACCCTGTAACATAATAGGTTGCTGCATTAAATAATTACATAGGATATTCAAATGCATGAGGAGGCAATTCGAATCTAGTCAAAAGCAGGCTTACTAAAATTAAGCAAATCCCCCATAGGTGCATAAAGTAGTTTCCAAATCAGTCATGGAGCTCACGAATTGGAAAAAGCACTTAGGCAAGCTAAAGAGTGATGGAATAAAAACTCATACATGCTTTTCAAAGGAGAAAAGAGTGGAGGATGTGGAGGACAAAAAACTAGTTAACCTTGCCTAGTAAAACTTTCCCAATTGCCTTAAAGCACTGAAAAAGAAGTCAATAAAGCAGAAAAAGAAAAAGGGTGCCTAGGAGGCCAGGAATAAAGCAGAATTGATTCCTTGAGGTTTCCCAAGCGCTACATGAGTCAAAATAGGAAATTTTGACCATTATGGATAGGTAAATGACAACTTGCATAAGGTGGGACACATGAAGTAGGCAAATAAGACAAAAATAATTAAATTAATGTCTAAGGTAGATAAATATGGGTTGATTATTCTCCCCCTCTTAAGCCTGACTTATGAGTAATATATCAAAAAATTATAGGGCCTAGCAACAAGGCTTAGTCACCCTTTACATACTGCATGTCCATTTAAACAAGGAAAGAGGCAAAAACCACATGGGAAAATCCTCCCTTAAACATGGACTGTAAAACAAAATTTGGAAATATTGTCTTCACTCATGCTTCACAGCATGATCAGAAATCCCCAGCAGTTATTTGAGATTGCTGAAGGTCTTCTCACAAAATGCTTTGGTGAATATATCAGCTACTTGTTCTGAAGATTAACAGAAGAGTAGGTGAATGGTGCCATCATGCACAAGCTCTCTGATGTAGTGCATATGGATCTCAATGTGTTTGGTTCTTTTCTTCTGAACTGGATCTTTACATATTCGAATGGTACTCTGGTTATCACAGTATATGGTATTTGAGTACTCTGATTCGAAGCCACACTCTCCATGTAAACCCTGCAACCATAAACATTGAGTTGCTGCATTAACAACTCCTCTGTACTCTGCTTCTGTAGATGAGAGTGCAATTAATGGCACTCTGTTTCTTGCTTGACCAGCTGATTGGCCCTTTTGCAAGCATGAACACATATCCTGATGTGGACTTTCTGTCTATGCTATCACCTTCCCAATCACTATCAGTAAATCCAATCAAATCAAGATCATATTTTGCTTTATAGAAGATCCCATGTGTCCTTGTTCCCTGAACAAAGTTAAGGATCCTTTTGGCTGCTTTCCAATGGATCTCATGAGGATGATCCATGTATCTAGAAGCCACACTTACTGCATAAGAAATATCAGGTCTAGTATGTGTAAGATACAACAAACATCCAATCAATTGCCTATACAGTGTATTGTTTACCATAGGTGAAGAATCAGCTTCTTCCAGCTTCACTCCTGAAAGGAAAGGAGTCTTGCTTGGTTTGAAATCCTTCATTTTGAATTTTTTCAGCAATTCCAAGGCATATTTGGACTGGTGCACCTTGATTCCAGCTTTGGTTTGTGCAATCTCAAGCCCCAAGAATTGGTTTAAGAGCCCCAAATCTATCATGGAGAAGGCTTGGTTCATTGCACCCTTCAAGGAAGCAATCTCATCCTTTGAGCTTCCTGTAATGAGGAGGTCATCAACATATAACACAATGATCATTAATGAACCATTAATTAACTTCAAATAGAAATCCAATAATAGCAAGAAGCTATCAATCTTGGCATACCAAGCCCTGGGGGCTTGCTTTAGCCCATACAATGACTTTCTCAACCTGCACACAAGAGAAGGGTTAGTAGAAAATCCTTGAGGCTGCTGCATATATATCTCTTCAGTGATATTTCCATTCAAGAAGGCACACTTTACATCCATGTGATGTACCTCCCATTGCTTTTAGGCTGCAATGGCTAAGGCTAGCCTGATGGAGTCCATCTTTGCCACTGGTGCAAAGGTCTCATTGTAATCTATGCCATGAACCTGTGAGTAGCCCTTGGTTACCAATCTGGCCTTGTACTTCAGAGTTGAACCATCAGCATCAAATTTGGTCTTGTAGACCCACTTACACTGAACTAACTTCCTCCCTGGGGGAAGATCCACTAGCTCCCATGTGTTGCTCTTCTGGAGTGAGTTGAACTCTTCCTTCATGGCTGCTTGCCATCTTGGATCTCCTGCTACTTCTTCATATGTTTGAGGATCTGATTCCACCATCAAATAGCATTTTTCAACAAACATAGGATCCTTCATGCACAAACCACTCTCAAATTGAGATCTAGTCCTCCTTGGGTCATTGGGATCCCTAGCTAGCTCTCCTGCTGCATGTAGTGTCTTGGCTGCCCATTTTGGCCTTGTAGGGATGTTAGGGTCTGCAATAAACTCATCACTATTAGACATATCAGAATCAGCATGTTCAACAAACTCTTCACTTACTTTCAGAGGTTCAGGTGGTGAAGAGGTTTCTCCAACTTCCACTGCTGCAAGGGGTTCTTCTTGAAACTGAACACACCTTTCAATGAAGGCTTTGTTTGTGCTCAAATTTATCAGCTTGTACCCTTTTGAATCTTCAGAGTACCCAACAAATAGGCACTCTTGGCTTTGGGGCTGCAAAGCCTTTCTCTTTTCTGTTGGAATTCTAGCCCAAGCCCTTGAGCCAAAAATCCTGAAATGGGTCACATCTGGCCTGTGCCCACTCCATGCTTCGAAAGGAGTCATACCATCAAGTTGTTTATGAGGCACCCTATTATGAATATAGGCTACACAGTTGATAGCTTCGGCCCAGTACTTTGGTGGAAAAGTTTTGGCCTCCATCATACATGTTGCCATCTCCTTCAGTGATCTGTTCTTCCTCTCAGCAACACCATTCTGCTGTGGTGTGTAAGGGATAGAATGTTGCATCTGAATACCTCCATATGCACAATAATTAATAAACTCAGACTTGACATACTCACCACCATTTTTAGATCTGAGGACCTTGAGTTTCCTCCCATACTGGTTTTCAACCAAAGCCTTAAAGACTTTGAAGAGGCCAAAAACTTCAGACTTGTGTTTCAGGAAGTAAACCCAGCAATACCTAGAAAAGTCATATATGAAATTCAATGCATATTTGGCCTGACTCATGGACATATGAGGGAATGGGCCAGCAACATCACTGTGGATCAGCTCGAGGGGTGCAGAGGTTCTCTCATGACTAGCTCTCTCAAATTTATGCTCTGGGTGTTTTCCTAGTATACAACCTTGGCAGACTCCTTTGGAAAATTTTATCTTGGGCAACCCTATGACCATCTCTTTTTCACTAAGATCAGAAATATACTTGTAATTTAGGTGGCTGAATCTTTCATGCCAAAGCTTTCTTTCCTCATTAGCATGAATCAGAAGAGAAGAGGGGTTTGAGCAGGGTAGGAAGTGTGAGAACATGTATACCTTTTGAGCATGATTTGCAACTCCTTTTGCAATGACTTTACCACTTGATATCTCTGTGATCTCAAATTCATCAGGGGAGAATATGACCTTCTTTGGAGACCCAGTGTGAGTCATCCGGTACACTGATAAGAGGTTGGAAGCAAGACCAGGCACATACAACACATTGTTGAACTGACCATGATCAAGATGAAT
>LPNX010593559.1:1257112-1391358 GCA_001517045.1 Pseudotsuga menziesii | reverse complement strand
TTCTTCTTGGAACCTTGTGGCTCCTCTGGAGACTTGTTCTTGTCTCTCTTTTGCTCAGGTGGCTTTTTAGCTTTATTTTTGCTTTTTGAATCCACCTTCGAATCTCCAGCAACCAAATCTTGGTATTTGGATGGTTTGATGGTGCCCATCATCACCAGCTTGTCCTGTTCTTGTGTGAGAGATTCCATGAAATCTGGAAGGCTAGGCATCTTCCAGGTTTGAGCTATCAACTTTGTGGCATAGAAGGTCAAAACAAACACTGAATAGTCAGGGCCAAGCTTCAATAGAATGACCAATACCAGCTGATCATCCTTCTTTTTGATCCCACATTGTTTTAGCTGCAAAACAAGTGCTTTGAACTTGGAGAAATAGAGTTGCAGTGATTCAAAGCTATTGGGACTCAGGGAAATCAGCTCATTTTTTATTTGATGTCCCCTCATCTCATCTATCTTTCCAAAAAGATCAGTAAGCTTCTCCCATACTTCATTCGGTGATGTCAATCCATCAAGATGGAAAAGGAGGTCTCTGGAAATACTCAGACACAAGAGACCATAGGCCTCATCCCTCCTGTTGTGCCATTTTATATTCTCTGTAGCTGCATTGGGCTCTGCTTATATTGCCATAGTCACCCTGTAGAGGCCTTCCGCTCTCAACAGTATCTCCATCTCTGCTTTCCATTCAAAGAAGTTGAAGGGAGTCAAGATGATCTTCTGAGATTGATCCATAGCTTAGAAATTGTCCCGGCTGTCAATAGAAGGCTCCCAGTCACTGATGTCGAACCTACAAAACAATTTTGAAGGAGAGAAATTGATCTACAATGGCTCTGATACCATGTGGAAATTGAACCCAGTGATAGAACAATTTTACTCACAATAATTATCAATTGATCATGCAAAATCACTCACAAAAGAGACTGAATATGGAGCTGAACACTAAACTGTATTAACTCAGTGCACAATAGCCAAACCTATAACATAATAGGTTGATGCATTAAATAATTACATAGGAGATTTGAATGCATGAGGAGGCAATTCGAATCTAGTCAAAAGCAGGCTTACTAAAATTAAGCAAATCCCCCATAGGTGCATAAAGTAGTTTCCAAATCAGTCATGGAGCTCACGAATTGGAAAAAGCACTTAGGCAAGCTAAAGAGTGATGGAATGACAACTCATACATGCTTTTCAAAGGAGAAAAGAGTGGAGGATGTGGAGGACAAAAACTAGTTAACCTTACCTAGTCAAACTTTCCTAATTGCCTTAAAGCACTGAAAAAGCAGGCAATAAAGCAGAAAAAGCAAAAGGGTGCCTAGGAGGCCAGGAATAAAGCAGAATTGATTCCTTGAGGTTTCCCAAGTGATACATGAGTCAAAATAGGCAAGTTTGACCACTATGGATAGGTAAATGACAACTTGCATAAGGTGGGACACATGAACTAGGCAAATAAGACAAAAATAATTAAATTAATGTCTAAGGTAGGTAACTATGGGTTGATTATTCTAACATTTGTATCACTGGAAGAAGTCACTAGAGGGTGAACTTATTCAATTACTATGACTTGGGGCTCCATGGAGAGATGTCGCAAACCGGCGATTATCGAACGATACTCAAGAAAATATTGGCAATGATGTGAGTAATGGCCATGGAGGCCACACACTGCACAAGGATGGTTGGTCCACAATGACTTATTGCTTGGTTTGGGGATGTCATTCAGATGGACTGATAGGATATTCTCATCGATATCATCATCTAATGTTTGCATATGAGTGTGTAAGATAGGAAACTCCTAACAGTTTTGGGTAGCATGACCCAAAACATCGCACAAAGTACAAGGCGGTGGGGCTCGAGCTGAGGAAGAAGAGGAAGGTTTCATGGTTTTTTTATGGTTTGCTAGTGGTGTTGCACTCACTACATTTCCCCCAACCTTCTTTTGGGAGGAGGTGTAAGGTATCAAATGGAGAGGCCTAATGTCAAAATAGAGAGGTTAAGAGTCACCATGACTAGCACGCTCACAATTCCATATGGTGGAAACAAAAAGGGGATTTTTTGAATAGGAATTGCTCCCCAATGGTTCCCAGGTAACTGAATGGTAGAGGGGGTTGGTTGGGGTTATGGTTGTGGTGAAGGTTGTGGTTGGGATGTGGATTTATTGGAAGAAACCATGAAGAGCTCACAGATTCCCACTTTTGAGGTTGGAGGTTATAGAGCCTGAAAGGCTCCAATCATGAGGGAATTTTAAAAAATGTCGGGCCTAGCACTGGTAAAAGATGGGATGGAAGCGCAACCGATAGTGCTATTGAGTAGAGGCAAGACATTCTCTTGACAATTCGGCCCCTTGGTATCATAATATATCAACTGGTCTAGCTTGACGATATTACCATCATAAGGGAACATCATAAGTCAAAATGCAGATGAGGAAACCGCTTTCATCTCATACATATAGCTACATACAATGAGGAGGTTGTAGTCTAACTAGGCGTTGACTACTTCAATTTTTGTTAACACCATTTTTCTAGATAACTCTATAGGAACATTTAGGAGAAGGCCTTGAGATTGAGCTACGTGACCATCATAAGCATGTAAAGTCATGAGTTGGCATGACACAAGTGGAAGCACCCTCGTTAACAATGCACCAGTGACTGACTAAGTTACAAATGATAACCATGATTTGGAATTTTATTGAGGAAGTCATATGTGGCTCTGCTTGGTCCAAATAAAATGTTATTAGGAAGGAGTCAGAGGGATCGATTGCACCTAAAGAAGAGAGTAAAGCTTTTTGTTGTGCAGGGAAATTTCTAAGGACTTATAGGGTTGACATGGCAGCAGGGGACTATGCTAAGTCATCCACAACACTATAATTGGGAGCAACACGAGCATTGGGATTATTCACAATGCAACACAAAGCAAAATTAGGGACTTTCATAATCCCATCAGTAGGATTCCTAGGAGGATATAAGGTATCATCCATAGGAGTTGTGTCTTTCCCTTTATTACTAGTTGGAGTTTCAGTTGTTGGGCCATATTGGTTACATCAAGTTTGGAGGTTGAGATCAGAGGACATCATAACAAGGTGTTGAACCCCCGAGTCCGGTGATTGACTTGGTGAATTTTATTGGCTTGCACAAGGCGCCATTTTCTATCCTATTACAACTCCTTGCACAAGGAAAGAGTTCTGTAGAACCATATGTTGAATTTTGTTGGTTTGAGGCATGGGTGAGATATCTTGCCCTGGAGGGGTTCATCATCACTTCACATTGATTTTCCTCATTCTATAGTTGGAATGCCTTAGCCAAGTGGGGATAATGATGGGTATAATACCCATACACACCGCAGAAAAAGCATGGATGGTTTACCCATGGTTGATCATTCTTGGCATGTTTAGGTGGATTGTTGGGGTCTTGGTTTATAGGATTTTCACCAATGTTGTCAAGTGGGTTTACAGGTTGGTTTCAACCTCCCTAGTGTTGGTTATTTCCCTTGTTCTTTCCCCACTTATTTTTTCGGGGCTACGCTTCTTGGGTATTCGATGCAGCTTGAGGGGGCATGTTTTGTTAGGTGTAGAATTTCACCTTTGAAAAAGGGGGAGCAACAAGGTATGGATGAATTAGAGAGATTAGCAGTGGACCAGGAAAAGGATAGTATGGATTCATGGTTGGAGGGGCCTCGAAGGGAGTAGAAGAATTGTCGCACATAGTGACATTACATGAGGGTCCATGAGCATGGGGAGTTGAGGCAGGAGCTGAGTATGAGGTACTCGTTCCTACTTGTGATGAGGCACGTAAAAAATTTGGACCGTAGATAGGAGTGGTGATTGGAACCTGATTAGGACGCATTACATTTTGAACAGCTCTATATGTATAACCACTCATTGGGGGAGGGTAAGGCACATATGGGTTGGGTCTCTAGGATATATTTCCAATGACACCATCTGCAACATGGGATGCCCCTAGAAGATCATTCCAATAGGAGTCTCCACGAGGAGCATCGAGGATGATGATATATAAATACCTGGATATTGCATACATTAGGTCAAACTACAAATCTTTTAGAATAGCCTCCTCCTCAATTTGAGGTCGTTCAGAGGCCACGTCCTTGGAAATGGAGGGGAGTAGGGATTTCGAGAACTAGTCTAAAAAGATATGGTCATCAAGTTTGATCTTGCATGGACCTCTATGTCTATGCCACTCATGGATATGGTCTATGATGTGGGTGGCAGAATTATGTCAACAAGAGAGAAGGATTTCTACTTAGTCGTCATATCATACGGTAAACTGAAAGAACTATAGGAAGGTGGATGCCAACAACACAAAGATAGGATGTGTTCCATCGGGTTGGTCAATATACCACTTGGAAACGACACTAGTGAGGGTCCATTGAAACAAGTGTAGTATAATGGAATCATCTATGATGATATTTAAGAAGCACCATAGGTGAAATGACATGATATCATTTTGGGGGTCTTCCCAATGTTCCCTTCAAACTTTGTGATGTCTAATGGGAGCTTGGTCGGTATAAGGGGCTAGTTGGGATCATGGAGAATCGGATCGTTGGTCAAACTTATCAAATTAGGGAGTTGAGGTTATCCAATGAAAACTCACAGTCATGGGACCTCCAAGTGGAATATTTGTTAGGGGAGGAATCCCCATAGGTGGATTTCCTATATGGGGGTTACTAGAAGAAGGGTTTCCCATTGAAAAGTAACATTTGTATGGGTTCCCCATTATGACATGCCTGATGTATGGGTTGCTGATGGGGGGATTTCCAAGAGGACGGCCTCTAGAAGGTCGATTTCCTATGGAAAGGTTCCCTGGAGGTGGGTTCCCAGTAGACGGGTTTCTGACAGGGAAGGTCCAAACTAGGTGGGTTCCCAATGAGGGAGAGTATGGATGGGGGATTTATCCCACTAGATTCTCCTCCAATGAATCCTCCATAAAAGGCATTGGGGATTTTTCCACCAAATGAAGGAATGTAAATAGCCATAGGACTATGTGTGGGTCAAGGATCTTAGTGGTAATTCTCAATCTCAACTATAATTATTTTGGGAAAGGGTTCCAGAGAGAGTGAACAATATCAACTAGGGGAATCATGAAAACAATCCAATGAACCAAACTTTGGTGACTGCCCCTGGAATCTATGAGAGTACCTCGAAGGAGTAATGATGGTGATGTGATGTAAGCGCAGAAGATGGCTATGAAAGGATCAAAAATCCAGCTACAATCATGTGTGCATAAGGATATTTCTCAATAAAAGTGACACACACACAAACAACACACTCTAAAACTCTACTGCAATCCCGTGTCGTAGCAAGAAAGTAGCAAAAAATGGCCAGAATGCCAACAAGCAGTCACTACCTAGAAACAAAGAGACCCAATAACTTATGAGGTATGAGAGCATGTAAATGTCTAACTAAAGAAATGGAATCCCTCACAAACCATATCCTCTATAGGGCGATGAAATATGAGTTAGTAAATACAGCCTCGAAGAGCAATAATGGATAAGGGATATCCCCCTACCGAGAGGGGTACCAGGTAAAATATCCATAGAATAATGGTAATTAGGCTCCCCATTCATGACATGTCTGAGTAGGTGAATATGCCACTTTATCCTTTGGTCATTACACACCTGGTAAGGTGGATTGGAAATACAACAAGGACTACGAGTAGGTGTCCTTTAGTACATAGTGGAGTGCATCATTCCACCCAAACCTCCGAAACTAGTATTGTGACTTCAACCCTCCTAAGGGAGAGGCCTACCCAACAAATTAGTTGTAACCATTTGAACAAATACTAAGGGATTTTGGTACCCTAAGAGTCAACAATTATATCTCAGATGTAACTGATAAAGGGAATAATTCAAATGCCTTTTTAGTTTTTACAAGATTACATCATTATAACTTAATTTCAAATTAAAAAAGGATCTCTAGAAGAAATACAAAGAGCAGAAGCAAAGAACACACAAATTTATTCTAGGAAACCCAATCGAGAAAAATCCAACAAACCTTCATAGAGAGATGATAGCTTCTAAGAATAGAGAGTAGAAGAGAGAGAGAGAGAGAGAGAGAGAGAGAGAGAGAGAGAGAAGTATCTCTAATATACAACCCCAAAAAAACACTCATTCTGGATGCATTAGTACACCTCCTTATGCTAAATAGAAATTGAGTGAGTGAATAATGAATTAGGAGAGGCACCTCCTATTCATATTGATTTTCCATGTGACTTTTTACTGTGGCCAACTTGTCTTGGGGAAATACAAAAATAATATTTATTTTTATTTTTTTCTTTACTTAGTCTTCCCCTGGGTTTACAGTAATTATTTCTAGGCTTTACATGAGTAATAACATCAGTATAATATCCCATAGGAGGTACAAGGAAATACAATACAAGTACAATAACAGTAACTTCTGAAGTTGCACAATTTCCAACACTCCCTCCCAACAAGGAAGGTATTCTTCAAATATGGTCATCATCAGCATCACAAACATCTGGGTCTCTTTTATACATCTCATCTATCTCGGTCATCTCTATACATACTGAAGGTTTTCTACACTATCTCTATCTATCGAGAGGTGTCATGATGTATCTGGTCCACTCAGTCCATCGGTAGATCCATTAGTTTTGCAACTCTACACAGTCCATCAGAAAGTACAGCAATCAACATCTCATTTACTACAAGTCTATCTCTAACCGAGAACTAGGACTTGCTTCACATGACCATCTACTACCTATTCCTCTCAAGTGTTGATGGGATTTCTCCCACACCAGGGTGAATAGTAGTCACCAGTGTACATGACCATTTATTGAATGTTCGTCTCTATTGCCGATGGGATTTCTCCCACACCAGGACAAGAACCAGAACGAGTAGTGGTCATCAGTGCACACAAGTGTCTACTTCCTTCCCATGTCAATATTCCAACGGGATTTATCCCATACCAGGATGAGAACTAGGGTGAGCAAAGGCCACCAGTGTACATGACCATCTACTACATGTTTGTCTCTATTGTCAATGGGATTTCTCCCATACCAGGGTGATAACCGGAATGAATAGAGGTCATCAATGCACACAATTGTTTAATTCCTTCCCTTCTCAATATGACGATGGTATTTTTCCCATACTAGGATAAGAACTATGGAAATCAAAGGCCACCAATGTACATGACAATCTACTACTTATTCATCTCTATTGCTAATGGGATTTCTCCCATACCAGGATGAGAACCTGAACAAGTAGAGGTCACTAGTGTACACAATCATCTACTACCTACTCATCTCACAATGTCAATGGGATTTCTCCCATACCATGATGATATATGGAACAAGTAGAGGCACCAATGTGAAATCAATGTAGATTTCTATCTCAAATTTCCCTCTCCATGAGGGATGCATTTTCTTCTACTCCAAGTCTTATGTGAAAGTAATCAAACTTTGTACTGAGAAGAAGCTTGGTAAGAATATCTACAATTTGGTCATCTATGGGAACATATTGTAATTCGACTACACCATTTTTCACCATATCACAAATTCAGTGATATTGAATGTCTATATGATCCATCTTATCATGAATTACGGGATTCACTGACATATGTATACAACTCTGATTATCATAGTGAATCACAATTGGTCCTAGAATTTAAGCAAACAATCCTTCTAGGAGTTTTCAAAGCCATACTGCTTCGTGGGTTGTTGTACTAGCCCATATACTTGGCCTCTACAATGTTGAGTGATATTGATGTTTGCTTCCTATATCTGTGTCAATCTTATCGAATCCCAAGTTTATCAGTATCCGTCTATTCATCCATACCAAGCACGAGGTGCTTTCTTAAGTCCATATAATGCCTTTTTCAATTTACATACATGAGACTCTTTTCCAAGGACAATGAACCCTTTTGGTTGTTCAATGTAAACTTCTTCCTTGATAATACCATTGAGGAAAGTGGCATTTACATCCATCTGATGCATATTTCATCCTACAGCTGAAGCAATAGCAATGATGGTTCTGATGGAAGTATATTGATCCATAGGAGAAAATGTTTCATCATAGGTAATTTCCTCTTTCTGAGAGAACCCTCTAGCAACAAAAATGGCTTTGTGTTTTTCCACACTACCATTTTCTCAGTGTTTAATCTTGAAAATCCATTTGGGAGTCACTACTGACTTCCCCTCAGGTCTCGATACAACCTCCCATACATCATTATTCATGATGGGCTGGAATTCCTCTATCATGGCATCCTTCCAAACTTATTGTATGGATGCTTCTTCATATGTGGTCGGTTTTGAGTCAATGATGTGACTCATTAATGCTACATAACTCAAGAACCTATAAGGTCTTTTCTTTCTCAGTGACATGTGGATAATTGTGCCTCTATGAATCTTGCAATGTCTGTTGTGCCCATCTAGTCCTTTTTCGACTCACTGCCATATCTGTGGGAGCATAAATTGGCTCAATTGGATCAATGGAAAAAGGTTAAATTCCCTCTTCACTTCTGGAGGGGGAGATTATCTCATCTCTTCATCATCATCGATCTCCATATCAGATCCTCTTCCTTTTTGGATAGTTATATCCTCTTCAAAGGTCACATTCCTGATGACTTCGATCTGCCTCAATCCCAAGATGTATATTCTATAAGCCTTTGTAGACTCGTTGTATCCCACAAATGTTCCCTTCTTTCCTAAAGGTTATAACTTTGTCATTTTATCCTTGGGAATATGAATGGAAACTAGACAGCCAAAGATACAAAGGTGGCCCACTTCTAGCTTCACTCCTGTGAAAGATTATTTTGGAGTCATGTTGTTGTGAAAGATTCTTTCAGCTTCAACCAAAGATACAAAGGTGGCCCACTTCTAGCTTCACTCCTGTGAAAGATTCTTTTGGAGTCATGTTGTTGTGAAAGATTATTTCAGCTTCAACCAAAGATACAAAGGTGGCCCACTTCTAGCTTCACTCCTGTGAAAGATTCTTTCAACTACAGTAGTTTATCATTGATAAATGAAATCAGACTTTCAACATTAACTTGGACCTATAGATTTCAGTGGAAATATTTCCTTGAATGTGGGTGAAGTTCCCTTATTTGTGGTCATGATTTGCTCCATAATGTTCAGTCAGCCCTTCAATGAACAACAGTTTCAGAAACACTGTTAGGATGCAATAATCACGTGATAAGTCCAATGGAAAGAGAGGAACGTAAGTGAGATAGACCGTAGGGTTCGAGGAATAAGGAGAGTAGGTCACATGTGGAGAAGAGAATAAATAAGACATTGGATCAGTGCCAGATTAGACTAGCACAGGAAAGAGAGTATATCTAGCCAATTTTGCAGCAGAGGGAAAATATAGGTTGCTCAGAATAACACATCATGAAAAGTCTTAGTACATAATTTTATCACAGGCCAAGGACTTATAAAATCGCTAATACCATTGTTAGGTTTCCACTTGGGAAAATAGAGAAATTGGTTGACACAAAGTCAAATACACACAAGAAGATAACCACATAGACAAATAGAATAGTGTTAAAGCATGATCTTCTTATTAGCAAAATTACATATTAATACATGAGAAGGTGATGCTTGGGTTTTAACTTCCAAGCTGTCCCTTTGGACTCCAAAATACCATTTGGCTTCACCTAAACCTAATATATTAGGTTCCAACAAGAAAAAATATACATCTTATATAATGTAAGGAATAGATATCCAAAGCTCAGATCTCAATCCAATACCCTTCCTACTCCATGGGCTTACTAATCCTCTAATAATTTGCTCTAAAATATCGAACCCCGCCCGTTAACCCATCATGGAGTTTTATACAAAATATAGTGGTAATTTCTTACCATGTTTTCTTGACCTTTTGTTGCATCCTCTAACACAAGTCTTTATGTGTTTACTACTACATCCAACATTCATAATCTAATCTTCAAAAATGAAGGGACCAAGAAGGCCCGACCACAACCATTGACTCCCCCTTAAGTGAAATTTGATGCTCTTCCAACCCTTGAAAGGAAGGAGCCAACTCAAGTACCACTTCCAGATATTTCTTGTGGAGCTCATCAAAATTGTCAATTTGGGACTTCCACTTGCCCAATAAGAGTGTAGCACTAGCTATAAGTACTTTTGTTTTACTTGTTATCTAACATGTTGGGTTTTTTCTTATTTAGTGTGGTCCACTCATAGTCTACAAATCAATCCATATGTTGCAGTGTAATGTATGTGGGTTGAGCCATAAGTTGAAACTCTCTTAAATCCTTCTTATCAATGATCATTTCCTCGTGAAGTGCATCCAACGTGTCATCGAAAACTATAATCTCCTTGTACTTCTATTGTCGCTCTAGGGGGTTACTCATGGCATGCGCCTCTGTATTGATACTCTTAATACGATCTTGCAAGTCCTCAAATGGTTTTTGGTGCTTCTCCAATAGACTCATCCAATCCTACATTGTTAAGAATAATACATTACTTTTCTAAGTTATTGTGTGTAGGCAAGCATGAGTTACGGTGACTTAATCAACTAGAGGAGGCAATCCATCCATGAGATCCTTCTGCTATTGATTGTCTCGATTCTAAGCAGTGTCCAACTATAATTTTAAGTCATCAATAATATCATGTAGTTGTTTCTAATAGTAGCATAAACACTCCACACTATCCTCTAAATAGTAAAATGAAACAGAATCAGACAATGAAGGGTCCCTTATGTGGAGCTCTGGCCACATTCCTTCTAACTTCTCCCCATGCTACCTCTATCCTTTTCTTGATGGGCTACCTGGATTTCATTTCCAATTCTCTTTCAATATAATATCGATTAGTTGTACCTCCAATTTTCGATGAGTAACTTGTACATCTTCATGGTTGTGCTCCACCTTGACTATTCTTTGCTAACCTCACTAGACAATACCCTCGTCATATGGTGATCTGAAAATTTCACGATCTTTTTAACCATATAAATTTCATATGAAACTTGTATGTTAAATGTCATAAAAAGGCCTATAAATGACAAATTTTAAATGCTTAAACAAATCACATTAAGCAAATAAACAGTAAGCAAACCATGAAATTTGTAGATAGCATATGATAACGAAGTTCAACCCTCTTGGGATACATATCTAGGTCACTTCCAATGAGAAGGACAATCTTATTAAGTATTCAAAAGCTTACATACATGAGTTCTGGAAACACCTCTATTTTTTGTCAGTAAAAAATAGAAATAGACAACACCACTATGATATTGTGATCCTCTGGAAATTTCAAGAAAAAAGAGTATAAACTCGACCTGGTTTGCTTGAGACCTCATATGGCACGCAAATTGAGATGCCTTCTACCTACGTTGTACAGATTCATATAGAATCCCACCTCAGGAATCATGCATGTACATGTCTTGGGAATCGTGCAAAAATGCGTCGAACCTCTGCGTTCTCGTGGCTCCAAAAGGGGTTTATAAAGGTTTTTAGGTGCCAAACATAGGGCACATGACCCCTATTTGGCCCCAAATCCCACTTGTAATTTTTAAATGGAATCTAATGTTTACCGCATTAAAATGGGCTTTGGCCCAGAGATAAAATGTTGCGCTTTTGGGGCAGAGGTCTTGGGATCAAACCCGCGGGCCTCTCCCCTTTTAACGTTAATGTTGTATGTGGTGGCATACCATGTGTTGGTGGTTTCATTGATGAGTTGGCTTGTTCATTGGTGTTGGTTCCATCGGTTTGGCTTATGACATGGTGCTCCACGATACTGTTTGTTGGTTTGTTACATGACTCCATCGTAATACATGGCAGCCTCAGTGTTGACCCCACCCTTTTTCCAATCAAATGCTCCTCCAACTTTATATACAAGTTGTGAACTATATAAAATAAGTAACGATTGTGGGATTCTTGGCTAGGAGGGATATGTGGAGTATTTGGAGGACCTTGAGGTCAAGGGTTTGATCCCCACAACCACCATATTTTTTATTGAACCGTAGTTTCCAACTTCCAACGGGGTTTCCACATGGCAGTCCCTGATTAATCCAATTCATTGCCATGTCACCAATCCTTGTCCATGTGGCACTATTGTTGACCTGCCCGTGCCACATGGAACCCTGTGGGTGTTCCACATGACCCCCCCTTTTTTCCATTTTTACATCAATTTAACCTCTTTTGCTAAAATTTCCAAATCCCATAACTTCTACATACAGAGGTCGTTTCACATGAAACGAACATTGTCAGAAATATATTAATAAGCTCTACGCATCTATAATATTTTATTCACCTTTTGAAGACTTTCATTTTGATCAATATTTGATATCCTCCTAGATCAAACCTTCCCATTGGAAAGATTTTGGGCCACCAAAAGCATGGAATCATTCAGAAAACAAGTGAGGGTACAACTCCCTCACTATTTCGGTTTCTACCCACCGTGATTTACTTGGATGCATTCCTTTAAGCCCCATACAAAGAAATTATAAGCCACCCCTTCATGAAGATCTGACCTTGTTATCAAGTAGAACATATTCTTGAAGTTCATTGAGATTTTTAGGAGTAAGCTCATCAACATAAGATACTTGAACTTGTACATCTTGGTCCACAATCATAGTAGGCTCATAGAATTTCAAGTTTTCCACATTAACAATGGAATACATTTTCATATAAGGAGGAAAATCTAACCGAAAAATCATTATTACCAACTTTATTCAAAATTGTAAAAGGTCCATACCCGATAGGTTTTGACATTCTACCTTCACCTTGGAGTCGGTCTTTGCTGATATGCAGCCATACTCGATCACGAATTTGGAAATGATGATACACTCAATGCTTTTCATGTCTTTCTTTATACTTGGCCCAACTTGATTCCAATTGTTCCTATACTGTTTGATGAATCAAATGGATCTATTAAATAAACTTCAAATATTTATCCACATCAACTTGTCCATATCCCACTTAATCTTTCCAAAAAACAAAGTCTAAGGGAGACTTTGTCATAAGTCCAAATCATGTCTCGAATGGAGACTTTTGTGTTGAAGAGTGTGTGGCTCTGTTGTAGGCATGTTGAACATAATTCAACTGCTCATCCCAAATCTTAGGATGCTTGGCACAATACCCTCAAAGAAGATGTACAACAGTCTGGGTAACCACATCAGATTGTATGTCAGTTTGTGGATGGAATGTTTTGCTTTTCTTTATCTTTGTGTCCATAAGTTCCTATAAATATTACCAAATTTTCCCAAGGAAGTGGGAATCTCGATAAGATATAATAGAAGTAGGTAGTCCAAAATGGAACCATACATTTTGGAAGAACAAAGGAGCAGTCAACTCAGTTGTGATCTTCTTTTTACAAGGCATTAGAATGCATATTTTACTAAACCTATCCACAACAACATGCAAGTAATCATGTCCCTTTCTAGACATTGATAACCCTCCTAAAAAATCCATTGAAACACTTTCCCATGGACAAGAACGAATTGGAAGTGGAGTGTACAAGCCTAACTTTTTGTTATTTGGCTTACTTGTTGCACACATAACACATCCTCTTACATGCTTGGACATGGTATCATCCATTTGAGGCCAATAACAAAGCTTTTGTAATTGTGATACAGTTTTTGTTCTCCAAAATGTCCTGAAATGAGAGAAGTATGAGCTTCCCTTATCACATGCACTCTTTCACTTTGTGGAATATAGATTTTTCCAAGATGATACAACAACTTGTCATGAATATGATAATTCAATTATTCATTTTGATATCCATGCCTTAGTGATTCATATACTTCTTTAAAGTATTCATCCTTAGTATATTGTTCAACATAACTTGAATGTACCAAAGGACTTTGTTGAATGACAATAGAAGCACTTATTGGAGGTCTAGATAACATATTTGCAACTTTGTTTTGAATTCCTTTCTTATACTTAATAACCAAATGAAATTGTTGTATAAAACCCATCCACCTAAAATGCCTTGATTTTTGTAGCTTAGTTTGTGATTGAAGATATTGTAGTGGTTGAAGATCAATGTGTATTATTGTTTCTTTACCCATTAGGTAATGTTTCCACTCCTTTACACTTTGTACTAATGCATACAATTCTTTATCATAGGTAGGATAGTTGATTAATATTTTAGATAAGGTTTTAGAATGATAGCATATCACTTTTTAATGTTGCATTAAGACTAACCCCATGGCATAACCACTAGCATCAGTCTCCATATAAAATGGTTGTTGTAGATCCGACAGTGCAAGTAGTGGAGCTGTGCTGATCTTTTCTTTTAGAGTGTTGAAGGATTTTTGTTCTTTTCCTTCCCATTGAAATACTTTTCCACACTTTTCAAAGCATGTAATGGAGGATATATGAAGGAGAAGTTCACAATGAACTTCCTCCAATATTGGGCTTCCCCCAAAAATCTTCTTACATCGGTTACATTATTTGTCTCAGGCCAATTTACAATGACCGAGTCCACTTTAGAGGGATCAATTTTCAATTCACCACCCCCTACAATGTAACCTATATAAACTAAAGATGTCTTTCCAAACTTACATTTGGACATCTTTAAGTACAAATTCTCCCTTACAAGTACATCCAATGCTTGACATGTTCTTCCCAGGTACGACTAAAAATCAGAATATCATCTAAGTAGACTATGACAAAATCATCAATAAAGGGCCTAAACACATCATTCATCACCCTCTTGAATGTTGCAGGTGCATTACAAATCCCAAAGGGCATTACCATCCATTCATACAATCAATGTTTAGTTTTGAAAACAATCGTCCAAATATCATTGTCATGAATACGAATTTGATGATAGACAATTCGTAAGTCTAACTTAGTTAAAAGGATCACATTATTAAGCTGATCCAATAGATCATCAATTCAAGGAAGAGGATACATGTTCTTAATTTTGATTTTGTTTAGTTCCATGTAATCAATACGCATACGCCATGTGCCATCCTTTTTGGAACCAAAACAATTGGTGAACCACACAGAGAGGAACATGGCCCCTCTCTCAAGCAATTCCTAAACCTGCTTCTTTATCTCTGCATTCTCAATTATTGAAGACCTATACATACCAATATTAGGAAGAGGTGAATCATGTTGTAAGTGAATTTCATGTTGAATTTCTCTTTTAGGAGGTAACCCTTTAGGTTCTTGAAATGAAATATCATAATCAGATACCACTTTAAGCAAGTAATTTTTAAGTTTTAGATCACATCTTGTAAAAGATTCAGTTTGTTCAATGTCCTTTGTTTTAAATATCATAAGGACAAAGTTCTTACTAGAATTTACCAGCCTCTTCATTTGAGTTTCAGAAACCAAAGAAAAGTTAATTTTCCTGCAGTGTGCATGAACAATGTATTTAACACCATCTTTGGTGAGCTGATAGCTATTATCTTCCCTGTAAAAGATAGCCTTCATGTCATAAAGATAAGGACTACCCAACACAGTAACACGGATATCCAACGGGACCACATCTAGATAAACTTCATCAACAAATCTAGAATTAATGGCAAACCTAGGTCTACAGTGTTTTGTAACTTGTAAATGTGCATTATCACATACCTATCCAAGTGGATATGGTTTAGGGTGTAACTTAGTTTCCAAATGTAATTTCTTAACTATCTCTTCTAAATTGAAATTTGCTTATGATCCACTATAATAAAGAGTATCATTTTTTGTGTGTTGAGAAATTACCCTAATATGAAATAGCTCACTTCTCTTTCTTTCATCAACAACGGGTTCATTCTTTGAAATGGAAATAGAAGGATTTTTACCTTGAATGCTTGTAGCAACAACTTTAGTTTCATCCCTAGAGTCATATCCCAAATCATGTTATATTGTTGCAGCAATAGTCTTTTTATAGTCCTTGTTCCAAAACTTCTTTGGATTGAGTTTCGAATGAAGTTTCCAACATTTGGATGCATCATGACCCTTTTTCTGACAATGAGTGCACGTAGGTTTTTCTCCTTCTTTCTTGACAATAGTTGTATGTTTACCTTTCCCTTTACCTTTGAACTTGTTTACCTCTAGTTTAAAAGGTTTATTGGAAAAGTTTTCTTTTGTATTCTTCCCCTTGGACTCCATATGATTTGCTTGAACTCATACCTCATCAAAGTTATTCGAGCTAAATATAAGTAGCATATGACATAAATAACTATGTAATCCTCCTCTATACTTGAGAACAATTTCTTGAGTGTAGAAAGGTATACCAAGTGTTATTACCCAATAATTTTCCTATGGTTGTGGTAGGAAAATCACTGGGGTAACCATTTCAAACCAATATTTAGACTGTATTCTAGCCTATACAATCAGAGAAGGCTCTCTCTTTGTCACAGGTTCATTCACATATACATATGTCTTTAAACAAGCATTCAGAAGGCTAAATTTCTAAGGGGAAGGGTTGTTGAGATTTTAAAGAGTGTAAGACAGAAAAACAGAAAGCACCATTGGGAAATGGTTTCAAAACCTAAAATATTCAAGGACGTACAACAAATAACGACTGGTGATAAGCTTCATAGTCTGAGGAAAAATCGGTGTTAGTATTCAGAAATATGTATTTAAGAGATGGAAGGGGGAAATGAGAAGAATCCCAATGAGACAAGAGGCATTTATCTGTGGATGAATCTCCTAAAATACCTTTAGTAGAAGCAACAGTAAAGGACGATAACTGAAATGGAGCATCTAACAGAGGATGAATTCAAAGACATTTACGATAAACACATAACAAACACATTATCTGATGTAGGGAGCGCTAAATAGAGAACGAATTCCTTGCATAACACAAGAACTGCATTAGCAGAAGCTACACAAACATGGAAATGAAGCATACAAGAGAAACATACAGAACATTGAACACCGTGATGAATCTAAGACATTTAGGGTATACTTTACTTTAATTACTTCCAAGAAAAGTTGTAGTGCTACAAAACCAAGCGCAGAGGCTTCAAAATGAATGTCGAACCCTTTCTTTCCTCCATAGAGGTTACATTTATAGTGTCTTGGGCTCCTGATATTAAACTTGCAACAGAGACAAATTCAGTTACGGCGTGGGAATCAAACCCACACACATAAAATCCTAACAGATTTTGATCTGGAAGATTTTCCATGATCACAAAACAAATCAGGGAAGCATGTTGGGTTGTGCATGATGGACAAAAATGGAAAACTAGACACCTGGGACACAAGCCCGCCTGATTGAAAATGATGGTTTAGATCACCTACAACGGCCTGCAACAGTTTCAATCATACTTGCATCTTCCACCTGAGAAATATTTATGGACTATTGATCTGGATCGGAACTTAATCTGACTCGCAGAAAGACAAAGCTCATACCCAATTTCATAATTTTCCAACTTGAATTATCGCCAACTATTTCTCATTGTGAAATCATCTTGGGCCGTGAATCAAGAATCTGCTAAGATCTCCATCGTTCATCCTTGTCGCGCCTACCAAATTTCGTATATTTGGAAACTTTGTTTGTCCTTGCATGTTGTATCAGCGAAATCAACCTCCATCATATATCAATTTCTCCTACATATCGTCACTGTTGAAATATGTGTGCCCTAAGAAATTCCGCAAATTTTAAAACTTAATTACCTCGTGCACTTTCAATCTGCGGAATCAACCTCAATTGTTGATCTTCCACATCATCAAATATAAACGGTCGAAACCTACGCCTCGTACTGAATTCTGCAGATCTACAATGTTCATTTATCCGTACATGTTGGATTAGCAAAATTATTTTCCACCGTAGATATGATTCTACCTTTGATTCAAGTCATTGAAAACTGCGGGGTTTTTCAGATTTCATAGATCGGGAGAGCTACTTATCCTGTGTGCATGTTTCCTTTTTCCGCAATGATTGATCTTATGAAGACACTCTCTGAGTCGTTGATCTGAGGTCAAGCTGCGGGCTACGGAAAGCGAAAAATAGGATTTCAACTTTTTATGACCGGATTTTCACCCTTTTCGCTTCCACCCTTATGCTCCTTTCAGAGTCATTGATCTTCGCAGAAGATTTATGGACCGTCAATCTTGCAGAAAGTAGAAAGTGAGATTCCAATATTTTTATAACCAATATTTTGTATTTTTTCTTTCTGATTTCTTCCCTTTGGCTCTTTTCCGAGTCGTTGATCTTCAGTGGAAGCTCTCCAGATCGTTGATCTTACGGAAAGTGGAAAGTGAGATTCCAATCTTTTAATAACCAATCTTTTGTATTTCCACTTTATGATTTTTTCCCTTCATCTCTTTTTCTAGTCATTGATATTCGCCATAAACTTTTTGAACCGTCGATATTGTGGATCACGGAAAGTGAGGAAATTTTGTATCTTCTGCTTTTTTATTTCCTCCATTATGCTCCTTTCTGAACTATTGATCTTCAATGGAAGCTCTCCATACCGCCGATATTGCGGAAAGCGGGATTCCAATCTTTTTATAACTAAACTTTTGTATTTCCGCTTTTCGATATTTGCTCTTCTACTCTTTTCCGAGTCGTTGATCTTCGGCAGAAGCTTTTTAAACCATCGATCTTGGACTACGAAAAGCGAAAGTTGGGTTTACTAACTTTATAACTAAAATTTTTCCTTATCTGTTTTTCTGCTCCTGATTTTTTCTTGGCATAAATGATTTGTGGCCTTTAATTTTTCTCCGCTATGCATCCAGGCTGTTTGTTGTGGTCATCTTTTGACTTCGATCAGATTTTTCATATTTAGGCATATTTGTAAGGTTAAGACTCGGTAATTTTCATAATTTTTCTCTTCAAAGAACTAGATAAACCCCTTAGAACATGTAGAAACCCCATCAATATCCTTCAGAGTCACGTGATATGGAAAATTTTCAGACCTTACTCTTTCTTTTACTAGTATAAACCTTTGCGAGGGAATTAGTGCAGATGCCTATGTGAAAATCTTCAAATTTTAGCACAAGTGCTAACACCAAGTACCAAAGCTATTTTTCTAAACCCTTGTGTCCATTCTTGCATGCTTTGTCCCTTACCTTGCCTCAAGTTCTGCTAGTCCATCATAGCTTCTTGCATATACCGCAACGGATAGAACTATTTTTTTAATGATGGAGTGAACTCATACCAAGAGGATATAATTTTATCTTTTGTTTCAAAATCCTCTTGAGATCTGCTCTCCCACCATATGAGAGTGGTCCCTCCAATTCTGAGAGAATCCAAGTGAATTTTGATGCTATCTACAGTAAATTTTTGAATCCTACAATAAACTTATATTTGATGGATCCAATTGTCTAATTTATCATCATTAAGTTCTCCATTGTAAAAAGGTAATTCAAACTTAATATCAAGCTTTAATTCAGGCACATTGAAATCATTTTTTTCATCCAGTTTCTTTTGCTCTTAAAATGGAGTATGTAAAGAACCATCAAGATAAGACGATGAAGATGGTGGAATTTTAGGAGGGTCCTGACCACCTCCTTCTTTTTTACCTTCATTATGAGATGGTCCACCTTGTTCACCTCTCTTCTGATCTTGATAAATATCCTCCACCATTGTTTCCATCCTCATGAAAGCTTTAAGAAATTCCCCTTTAGATGGGATTGAATATTTTGCTTCTTCTCCTTTTGGTAAAGCCATTCTACCTCTTCTTGAACCAATTCCTGGGTCAAATTATTCAAGTTCCCCTCCACCACGTTGAAGCCTTGATCTTGTTAACATTCACAAACTCACAATACAATGGTTAAGCTTCTATAATGCCAAACTTGATCTGAAAACTTCATGATCTTTTTAACCATATAAATTGCATGTGAAATTGGTATGTTAAATGTCATAAAAAGGATTATAAATGACAAATTTTAAATGCTTAAACATGCATTAAGCAAATAAACAGTATGCAAACCATGAAATTTGTAGACATCAGATGATAACGTATTTCACCCCTCATGGGCTACGTCCCTCGGCCACTTCCAATGAGAAGGTCGATCTTATTAAGTCTTCAAAATATTACATACATGAGTTATGGAAACAACTCTGTTTTCTGTCAGTCAAAAACAAAAATACACAGAACCCTTTGATACTGTTATCCTCTCAAAATTTCAAGAAAAATGAGTATAAAATTGACCCGGTTTTCCTAAGGCCTCCTCTAGCACACAAATTGAGAATCCTTATTCCAGCACTGTATGGATTCATACGAAATCCCACCTCGGTAATCATGCATGTAAATGTCTCAAGAATCGTGCAAAATGTGTCGAACCTCTGCATTCTCATGGCTCCAAAAGGGGTTTATAAAGTTTTTTAGGCGCCGAAAGTACGGCCACATGCCCCCTTTTTGGCCCCAAGTCCCACCTACGATTTTTAAATATAATCCATCGTTTACCACATAAATAATGGGATTTGGCCTAGTGGTAAAATGTTGTACTTTGGGGGCAGAGTTCCTGGGATCAAACCCATGGACCTCTCCCCTTTTAATGTTAACGTTGTATGTGGTGGCATATCATGTGTTGGTGGTTTTGTTGATGATTTTTCTTGTTCGTTGGTGTTGGTTCTCTCGGTTTGGCTTGTGACTTGGTGCTCCATGATAATGTTTGTTGGTTTGTTACATGGCTCCACCGTAATGCATGGAATCCTCGGTGTTGGCCATTTTTCTAATAAAGTGATCCTTCAACTTTATATACAAGTTATCAATTATATAGAATAACTAACAATTGCAGGACTCTTAGCTATGGGGGATCTATGGAGGCTTTGGTGTACCTTGAGGTTGTGGGTTTGATCCCCAAGACAGCCATATTTTTTTATTGAACCATAGTTTCCAACTGCCAACAAGGTTGCCACATGGCAGACCCTAATTGGTCCAATTCATTGCCATGTCACTAATCCTTATCCATGTGGAACCCAATGGTGTTGCCATATGGCACTAATTTTGATATGTCCATGTCATGTGGAACCTTGTGGTTGTTCCATGTGGCCCCCTTTTTTCCATTTTTACATCAATTTAACCTCTTTTTCTGAAATTTCCTAACCCCATAACTTTTACATCTGAAGGTCGTTTCACGTGAAACAGATGTTGTCAGAAATATATTGACGAGCTCTACACATATTTAAGATTTTATTCGCCTTTTGAATACTTTAATTTTGATCTATCTTTGAGATCCTCCTAGATGATATGGATCAACTACGTAGTGGACCATGCATGAAGCTCTATGGGACGGGTTCCATGACCATTAATTAGCATCCAATTTAGCATATGGTCTTTGGTAATGGATGGGTATGACCTGTCAAAAGTTTGTGCTTCAACTTCTAGCTAAGGGTGTGTTGCTTGATGATGTTGCAAGACTCTATCCTACCTTTTTAGATACAAAAATAATACTACATTATTCTTCTATTGGCCTAGTTGTAACATCATCCAACAATGCTTGGGATCTTGCAGTAGAAGTTGCAATTACACCATCACCTAAAGGTTTTCTAGAATGTGTAAAGGGGAAGGGGGGTTACTAGGGGTGTTCTTTTTTATTTCCTCCTCTCCCACCACCTCCACCTCAACATATTGGATTCCACCCATGCCCCCTTAACATTTGTTGTGAATATGGGGTTGTCGTGGGGACTCCTCACCACCATTATCATCTACCAAACTAATGGAATGTTATCCTAGTTTCCCTTATGTGACAGTTTTTCATTTTCCATAATTTCCCTTTCTTATTTCTCTATATTTTTCTCTAGGGGAAAAAATGCATGATTGTTTGAGGCAGTAGGAAATATTCCAATAGAATCATTATGAACTAGGATGCCAAGAACATTCTGGTAGGACCCTAAATTCTCATCATCGATGGTAATGATGGGTACTGAGGACCTATATTTCTTGAATACTTAAAGAGACTTGAGATACCCATCACCTTAACCCATATCATTCTTAGTACTGAAGTCCTTAATATCCTCCAATAAATAATCCACTAAAATCTCTAATATTGGTGTGATAGTGGCAGATGTTGTAGCCGCTTGAGATGTGACCGTTGAAGATGCCAGGACAGTTGAGGAACCTAAATATAGATTGTGATATGAATTGGTACATTAATTAAATTTCATGCCACTCTGGGATTATTGGGAGTACTTCCCTTTATAAAATGTGCCACTAAACCCAAATAGTCCTTGAACTCCTTCCTTGTGCATTACATCAAGTCTGGAATAGGCATGGTGAGCATGGTGAGCAATTCTAGCATATAGGCATGGTGAGCATGGTGAGCAATTCTAGCATATAGGAGGGTTCAGCAGTTTCAATGACAGAAATTAATTCAAGGCCATCTTTACCTTCACCTATCTTCATCTTCTATGAAATGTATTCCTTGTATATTGTTTGCCTTCTTTCATGGAGCTCTAGTAGTTGTCTCGAGCAAAATATATGCAGTGCCATGAGTGGTCTTTTATTTTCTGACTACGGACTAGAGGGACACTTCCCTTAAAATATTTGCTTCGTTAAATAGTAAGGGATCATCACAACTTTGGATAGTTGAGGGTCAGACCCTGAATGTCGCACAAAGGTGTTATCTCTAGTCATTATCATTATAAACTAGATCTTGCCTCCATGTGCATTCAAAAGGACCCATGGGATTCCTAAAATTAGGGTAGTGACCATAATCATTTGGTCAAACCACTTACCAAAATTTTCTTCTTTGAAAACATTGTTTATCACATCACTGCAACATTCACAGGGTTCAAAATAGAGCCAACACTCACTAGTCCATAGTGGGATGGATCTCCCATCCCTCTGGAGACCTTCACTTACACATCGAAAAAGCGACCAACATATATCCAAAGATAAAATATGTGGAAGCATTGTATATGTCTACATAAGCATGGAGCAACTCATCCATGAAGAATTTGCACCAGTTCAATTTAGTGCCCTGGACACATAATTCCACCATAGATAGGGTATCCAATGTACAATCACCTTTCATGTGATTCCTCATAAACCTACAAGAGATCAGTTGGCATGAAAACTCAATATGGGGGTTGTTGATTAAGGATATTACTGCACCAGGACTACCTTTCTTCATTCCATACCTATCATACAAACTTGTCTCGTATTTCTTGTGCTTGTGCTTGCTATCCCACTAAAATGTGTTAGTCACATCCTCTCCCTCCATAGAAATCCCTGACATTAAGTGCATGTCATGATGGTGGATAGGATAGAGATGGTTGTTCCCTTTATTAATAAAAAAAAGTTGTGTATTTTATCATTTTTCTATTTATATTGAAAACAAGAAGGATTCGTATTACTACTAGTGTTGATTACCTCAGGGGTTGAAAAGAGGGTTTCTATATAGTGGCAACCTCTCTGGATTCCAAATGGAAAAAATCCAAGGACACGTCTAGCTTCATATCTAGAAGCATATCTCCATCTAAAAAGGCATTGTCTACCAACATGGTTTTCTCTACTTTCCCACACAGGTAACCCATGACCTATAATTGAGGATCATAGAACTCTTTAGGCACAACATCCATAGAGCTCAAAGAGGCATTAAATGTAGAATTTTGGAAGCCTGATTGCACACCTTGGACATTTTTGTATGCTCCAACATGACAAATAACTAATACACAAGAAGGAAAGTGAGTAATGAGGAGAAAACAAGGACATTTAATGACTTTAGTGTCATTAAATGCAAGAAATAAGTATTGCATTCAATGGATCATGTGAAAGATACCAAACTATCAACCATTAATGCATTATCCATTAGTAATGTTTGAGCAAAATCGGGGCTACTTGAACTTTATAGCTTTTATGAAACAATTTTAGCACTTTTTGAAACTTTAAATCAGACACATAAGAAACTTTATATCATCCACATATCATTATTTATATCAGAAATATATGAATATTCAATAATAACTCAGACACATAAAACAATCACCATAAGAAATAGGATATACCCTGGGAAAACCCTCCAAATACAAAGGATGAAAAAACCAACAATTCTTTGAGTATGATAGATATATTTGCAAAGAATGATTTACAATACATCAACATATTTCCCAATAAGAAATGTTAGCACAACAATAGAGAAGAGAGATCCAAATCAACCCTACAAAAACAACTGAATGCAAATTGTATTGAATTTTCCATATGCCTCGCATATTAATAACAAGCCAAAACAACCTAGCATGTAGAAGGGGGAGAATTAGAGGCTCAATGAATACACTGATATCCTACATGGCACATTCACTGAGAGTAGCATGCACTAGAACTCCTATCATGCAGTCATTAGCGAACTCTTAAGCTCCACTGTCAACCTAACACTTCAATTACCCCTACATGCATAAGATATGTGCCCTCCTTCTTCAATTAGCTTTAAATGTATGCTAAGTAACTTGAACTGAATTTGAACTTACTAAATTGAATGTCAACTGACTTGAACTAAGTGTCAACTGACTTGAACTAAGTGCCAACTGATTTTAACTGAATGTTAACTGACTTGAATGTCAATTGATTTGAACTAAGTGTCAACTTACTTGAATTAAGTATCAACTGACTTGAATTGAGTGTCAACTGATTTGAACTGAATTTCAACTGACTTGAACTAAGTGTCAATTGACTTGAACTAAGTGTAAACTGACTTGAACTAAATGTCAATGGTTCTTCACAATTAGTGCTCTTCATTCTCATTTACTATTATTAACTTTGCATGGAACTCTTTAGTTAACTTGTGCATGATTGTTTACAACTGATACTTCAATATAAGTCTCATCAATTCGATCTCTCTTGGAGGCATACATAGGAAATTTGAATTCTCTCTCTTTCTCTATGCTTTATCTCATTATCATTAATTAAATACTGCATGGTCCATATGTGTATTAATTAATTCATCGTCTTATCATATCATACTCAAAATAATTGTTCCATACTAATGATCATATGTATTACCTCGAGTCATATAGTCATATGTTAAATTAATTCACTCTAGGGGTAGCTAATCCCTAAAGGATAATTATAGCACCTAGTGACCATGACTAGAAATACATCACATAGTATATCTGCATGACTTGATACAACACAAGTCTATATTTTGATACAACACAAGTCTATAGTCTTGATACAACACAAGATCATAGTACATGCATCTTTCATGAATAGGAATTGATACCACATAATCTCCTAACTTGATAAAACACAAGTTTCCTTAACTTAATACAACATAATTTCCTGACTTGATACAACACAAGTCCCTTAACTTTATACAACACAAGTTTATAAACTTGATACAACACAAGTTTCTAAACTTGATACAACACAAGTTCTTGACTTGATGCAACACAAGTCTCCTGGAGAATGACTCCCTATGTTGTGGATTTAACAACCATTCCATAGTGATTTGATTGATGATGACATTTATACCCTTCTAATCAATTCCTATCAATCCCCAAAGTACACCCATTCAACTTTAGACATAGAATCAAGCTTAGAGATAAATGACCAGAACTCCTACTCAACAAACCAGATGAATCTTCACAACATGTATATGCAACTACCCTTATTTCTACAATAATCAAGTACTTGACTAGATATAAACAAAAATGGAATGAGAACTTTGGAATAGACCCTTCCTCCAACCACATGTATTTTTCCTAAATAAATATCAACCCAAAAATTCATGAACAAAAATTGTTTCCATTGTTGACATGTCAATTCAAACACATTGAATTAACTTAACGTACTCACGACACAACAGAAAATAAAACTTAGACCTAGAAAACCTACCCTACCTCACTCCTTGTTATAGGAGTGCTCCTAAAATGTCTTTCAATGAGTTTCTACATAGGGTTTCAGGTGGCCACCATTCGCCCATCTAGGTCTGAGGACACCATCAAGTTGTGCTACGTCAACAACACATGTATCTCTTAACTCTGCAACTATAAAAGGACCCAACCAAAGCATCTATTATTTGACAGGATTCTTTGCATGCTTGCAAGCATGCAAAAAAACAACATCACCCTTAGAAAAATGCTTAGTCTTAATATGGTGATCATGTCATGCTTTTTTTTGCTTTTTTTCACTGATTCATGGAAGTTTGCCCGAAACCTCTATTCCTCTTACCACATTAATTATGATAATCATTTCACAACTTACACATCTTCTATCATTTGAGTGGCATGATTGATGTAAAGACAGGGAATAATAAGTGTAGCTAGTATAACAACCTCTTTCCCATAAACTATTTACAAAAGTGTCTACTTATGTAATATCTTAGGAGTAGTATAGTAGCCCACAATACTACATGTACTTGTTCAACCTAATCATTTGTATTAGCAAAGCACACTTTATTCATCCCCGTCTCCATAATTTCATTGAAAGCTTTAATGGTGCCTCTTACTTGCAGATGATATAGACTACTTTTATGATGTTGAATACGAAAATCCCTAATTAAGGTGGCAATAATAGTGTTCATGAAGTGCGTACCTTGATTACTGGTGAGGCTCCTAGGACATCCAAAATGGGTTATAATATTTTTAAATATAAAATGAGTTGCAGTGTCAATGGAACAATATTTTATAGACTCATCTTTAGTTCACTTGGTTAGATAGTTTGTTGTAGTATTAATATATTGGGATTTGGAATGTCGTGCAGGTGAGTTAATAGAACCGACGAAACCCATGACCCATTTCTCAAATGGTTGTATATCCCAAATAGTGTGTAGAGGATTCTCATTTCTCCTAGACAATTTTCTAACTCGTTGCCATATACATAGCAACCCCTAAGATATTACTTAAAATATTTTAAAATGGTATGCCACCATAATCCAACTTGCAATATTTTCTGAGTTGTAGCTTTTCCTCTGACATGTCCTCTCACAACCTCTTTATGACATTCCAACAAGATATATTGCTCATGATCCATAACACACATCACAAGATTCCATCAATACCCAATTAGTACAACTACCCTACAATCAATTAATATTTTGTAGCTCAAACAATAAGATGGTGTTTATGGTTGCATAATGATATTTTGTTGTTGAACCCACAGCTAAAATCAAAGAAATTTTAATAAGATAATCTAGAAAAAAATTGGCCTTGAATAATTATGTGTTTAGTAATTAATAATTAATATCACCATCCAATTCTCGTAATTTCAATTGTGAAAGATGATAAAGTCCTACATTGTGCTTCCCAAGTTTAACCACAACATGAAAAAGAATTCATGGAACAACAATAACCATATGTGAATCCTTCCTTCCAAAATAGGCTTGTTAACCAAATACTTCAACGCAAAATTATCAGTGAAAAACTTGAAATGGCCACCAAAAAAGTAGTGACGAAACATCTACAATGCATATACCATAGCTAGTCTACCTCACTCAATAGAGACATAGTTGGGTTCAACTTATGGTAACTTTAAATTGGTGAAATAGATAGGATGATTGAGATTACCTTCACTAGGTTGCGCAAGAACAACACCTAGTCCAATACCTGAAACATCTACATGCATTTGGAGTTCAATATTCCAATCAAGAGAAATAAGGGTAGGATCATTAACCATATTTTTTTTAAGTAATGCAAATGCTCTTTCACATTTTGGAGTCCGAAAAAATGCTTCAATCTTCTTCAAAAGTTGTTCCAATGAAGTTGTGAAAGAAACATAGTTGCATATGAAGTTCTAGTAATATCCTTCCTCACCCAAAGTTGAATGCAGTTTCTAAACAATGGTGGGAACTGGAAGGTTCACAATAACAAAAAAATCACCAAATCCACGAGGACCCCTTCACAACAAATAATATTCCCCATAATATTTCTAGATGGAACATAGAAAATGCACATCTTCAAGTTCAAAAAAAAATAAAGCTAGCGACATCATCCAAGCATTAACCTCAAGAGGATATCATGCTCTTTAAGTAGGTTGTAAAATATCTAATTATCCATATAGAATTCCAAGAACCTATGTATGAAATCCCTAAACGCAACAACAACATTTATGGAGAAGATCATGGAGGCAATATTAAGCCTAAAAGGAATCACATTGTAGGCAAAAGAACCCCACTTTGTAGTGAATGTAGTATTTTTCTTGTCTTCTTTTCAACTCCTCACTTAGTGGCACCCAAAGAAACAATCAACGAAAGAATAGAATTCATTTCCCACAACTTGATCCAAGACTTCATCACTAAATGGGATAGGGAAAGGGTCATGAACACATGTTGAATTAATATTACAGAAATTAACGCATACCCTGATATCATATTTATCCTTTTTTATATGGATCACGATCAAGATGATCCACTTGGACTCATCCATAGGAAAAGTCAACCATGCAACCACCATGTGGTATGCCTATACGGTCAATGCTTTATTTGTTTGACATTACATTGCAACTCAATCTTCAACTCGCCAAAATCACCTTTAATACCCTTTAATTATGTGAAGCTTTGTAGAAATAGATATTCATATTCTTTGAGGAGAATAAAAAATTTAGATACTATATATTCATCCCAGTAGTCTCCTATAGATTCCATCTTGGGTTTCTCATGTGTCCTAATGTTGAATTTCCATGATTACAAAGGTTGCATATAAGATGCACTAGGAAATTCATGCTTTTTCCCTTTCACAATCCTAGAACCTTCTCTTTCTTTAAATGATAAATGTCATAGGTTCTCCAAGTCATCCATTTCTTCCTCATCCTAACTAATTTTCGTGTAATAAAGATGAGACTCCATTCTATTGACAAGTTTTTGCATGCCAAGCAATTTTTAATGATACAAATAAATGGGAGGATCACTCAGATTCCAACATCAATCAGTGAATGAAGATTCCTTGACTAATTTCGATGCAAGGATGACTTCATTGGATTTCTCAACAAAATAAAAGTATTCATAGAATTGTGTTTGTAAGGTATCCTAACTCCTTGTTTGTCTTCTTGTTTCTTCATGCAAATACCAAGATTTTGGGATAGTACCCAACCTATGAATAAAATTACGAACCCATATGTTAGGCTATAGTCCTTCCCTTTCCTAGGGATAAATGCATTGCTCCAAACACACAAAAGGGTATGTATGTTAAGCCCTACATGTTGGGCACATTTCCCCTTATAGTGTGCCACAATATACTAGTCTTGATGTCAGCTTTGGTCTATTAATGGTAATTTTTATTAGTATTATTATATTTGTTATGTTGGTTGGGGTCCAATAGTTGTAATTATACCTCTTTGTCTCCTATATATAGGAAGGAGACCTTTTCATTTGAAGCATGTCATATTGTTAGTCTTATGTACTAGGTACATTATGTAATGAGGCTTCCCCCATGAAGAGGCTTGTTACTCATATGTGTTCTAGATTATTAAGGCATGTATTACTTTCTTCTGGTCTATTTTTTCCCTTTTTATGCTATTTCTAAGATTCTGTTGCAAAACATTTTGTATCAAAGCTCTTTCCTCGGGACGGGTTTCTTCAAAGCATGTCATCTTGGAATTTTCTCTATAAAAATAATTCTACAAGGTTTCAAATAATTAAACTCAAAACCCACCTCAAAAAAGGATGAAATATCTATGATACAATTTTTAGATCCTTACACATTACAGGTATGTAGATATTGTTAGATTTTTAACATTTAAGCTAGCATTATCTTAGGATCTTTAACTGAGAGAATAACAAGCATAGAAATCAAACGTAAGAGACAATAGACACAAATATTTTCCTCAGGGAAACCATAAAGGAGAAAACCTCGCAACTTGCTCAGAGATAGAATCAGCACCAAAATTAAAACCCAAAACAGTAAGATGATCTCCCAACAGCAGTAGTCTCTCTCTCTCTCTTTTCCCAGCTTCTTCTTTCTCTCTCAGTTATGTGCTACAACTGAGTATGAGTAAGTGTGTGTTAAATAGAGAGGCTCGCTCTCTATTTATACTAATTCCCAACTTGACAATAACTCACTAGGGCCGACTTCTCTAGGAGAGTCTAATAACCCTAGGGCCCCACAACTGTGAGNTCCCTCTTAACTAGGAAGGTATTCTCTCGACACAATTTATCAGCACAAGTCTTCTTCTCTGTATCATCTGGATCATCATCAAGTTATCTTCATCTTCAAGTCACCTTTATTTCTGGATCTGGATCGTCACTGGATCTAGATCGTCCCTAGATTTGGATCATCACTGCTGGATCATCATCACTGGTGCTATCTCTTGATTCTTCTCGTCATAGGAATTTCTATAGAGCCAGTTCTTTTTCATGTTGGTTGTAGGCCTAGCCTCCATGTAGGTCTTATTCAGCGCTTATATCCGACCTTTAGTCAGAACGACCTGCCCAGCACTTACATCTGACCATGGGAGGAGCACATCTAGCAACCATGTCCGAAAGGCACGCCCAGCACTCACATCTGACCATGGGAGGAACACATCCAACAACCATGCCAGAAAGGTCGATCACTCACATCTAACCATGGGAGGCCTAGCCTACCACCATGTCAGAATGGCCCAACACTTACATCCAACCATGCGAGGAACCAATCCAACATACATGTCGAAAGGGCTCTGCACTTACATCTGACCATGCAAAGAACCAATCCAGCATGTCAGAAGGCCTCTGCACTTACATATGACCATGCAAGGAACCAATCCAGCATATCATAAGGGCTCTGCACTTACATCTGACCATGCGAGGAACCAATCTAGCATGTCAGAAGGGATTTGCACTTACATCTGATCATGTGGGAACACATCCCACAGTCACATCAGAATGTCTCTGCACTTACATCTGATCATGTGGGAACACATCCCACAGTCACATCAGAATGGCTCTGCCTTACATCTGATCATGTGGGAACACATCCCACAGTCACATCAGAATGGCTCCTGCACTTACATCTAATCATGTGGAAACACATCCCACAGTCACATCAGAATGGATCTGCACTTACATCTGATCATGTGGGAACACATCCCACAGTCACATCAAAATGGCTCCTACACTTACATCTGACCATAGAAGGAACCAATCCTATATCCATGTCAGAAGGGCTCTCAGACTCATCGCTTCCCTTTGGAGGGAACCTCAATATGGATAACACCAAGCTTCTCCCTGAAGTACTCAAACTTCACTCTGGCCAATGGCTTGGTCAACACATTAGCTATATGTTCATCTGTCGCAACATACTAGAGCTTTACTGCTCCTCTCTACACCATATCCCTGATATAGTGATATTTGATCTCGATATGCTTCGACTTGTCATGGAACACCGGGTTCTTAGACAACTTCACAAAAATCTAGTTGTCGCAATATATACAAGTAGCATCCAACTGGAGATCAAACAAATCAGACAGTCGCTTCCTCAGCCATACTGCCTCACAACTAGCTGAACAAGCTGCGACATACTGTGCTTCAGCTGTACTCAGTGCCACGCAAGATTGTTTCCTACTAAACCAAGAGATCACACCTGATCCCATACTAAAGTAGCACCCTGAAGTGCTCTTCCTATCGATGGCACTTCCTGCCCAATCTGAATCAACATAACCTTCCAAGTTAATCTTTTGATTCACCTCATACTTGAGCCCATAATCAACTGTACCCTTTAGGTACCTCAGAATATGCTTTGCAGTAATCAAATGAACATGTCTAGGATCTGTTGGGAACTGGCTCAATGTGTTCACAGCAAAGAAAATATATGGTCTTGTATTCGTTAGGTACATCAAGGACCCAATCATCTGACGATACATCATAGCATCAACTGACTCTGATGAAGCATCATTCAATAGCTTCAGGTTCGATGCCATAGGTGTGGCCATGGCCTTGCAGTCCATCATCCCAAACCTCTTTAGGATCTCTACTGCATACTTCACTTTCCCTAGGGATATTCCATCTGTATTCTTCCACACCTCCATACCTAGAAAGTAGTGCATCATACCCAAGTCCTTCATTTCAAACTCAACATCAAGCTTCCTCTTTGTATTAGTAATCAACCCATTTTCATCTGTTACAAACAGGTCATCTACATATAGTAAGAGTATCATTGGGTTCCCTTCTTCAACCTTGTAGTAAAGGTTGGAATCTGCTTTACTCTTGGTAAAGCCCAAACTGGATAAGAAGCCATCAATTCTGCCGTACCATGTCCTGGGTGCCTGTTTCAAACCGTACAGGGATTTCTTCAATTGACACACGTGATACTCCCTGTCATGTGTCTCAAAACCGAGTGGTTGTTCTACATACACTTCCTCTTCTACTACACCATTCAAGAAAGCAATCTTGAAATCCATTTGGTGTATCTTCCATTTCATTACTGCATCCAGAGCAAGTACCGATCTGATGGAAGTGTATCTAGTTACAGGTGCAAAAGTCTCTTCATAACCTATCCCTTCTTTCTTGGAGAAGCCACAAGCCACAAATATTGCTTTATATTTCTCCATGCTACCATCTGCAGCATGCTTGATCTTGTAGATCCATTTGGAAGTCACAACAGACTTCCCCTCTGGTCTTGGGACAACATCCCAGACATCATTCTTCATGATCGACTGGTACTCCTCAACCATATCATCCTTCCATTCATTCTTCTCTGTTGCTTCTTCATAGTTGGAAGGTTCTTTATCAATGAAGTCACAGAATAGTGCTACATAGCTCGAGTAGGACCTGGTTCTTTTCCTCTCTCTGTGCACTTCTTCTAGAGCCCCATATCTTTCTGCACCTTGGATAGCCTCTCGTACCCTACAGGTTTCCTCTTGTGAGGATTCTTCTCTTAGGGTGGATCTATAGGTTCCTGGGGTTCTTCTATTTCTCGACCTTCATTTTGATTTTCATCGTTCATAGTTGTATCTTGAATTCTGGGTACTTTTGTTTCTTCAGAGTCTTCAACTTGTCTCTTTCTGCATTTGTTGTAAGCTTAATATTCGTCGAATGCTACGTATCTGCTTATGTCGATCTTCTTGAATCCTAGGAAATATATTTTGTAAGCTTTCGAGCTTTCAGAGTATCCCACAAATATACCCTTCTTTCTTGAAGGATCTAACTTTGTCCTCTTTTCTTTTGGAATCTATATGTACACTGGACAGCCGAATATTATGAGATGGATGACTTTTGGTTTCTTTCTGGAGAAGACTTCTTCATTGTCTTGTTCTCGAGTACTTTTTGCGGAGTACGGTTCTGTACATACAGAGTTGTTCTAGTAGCTTCTACCCATAGATGCATAGGAAGATCTTGATCATGAAGCATTGCCCTTGCAGCTTCCATAATCATTCTATTCTTTCTTTCTGCAACCCCATTATACTATGGATTATATGGAGTGGTTAACTCCCTCTTAATCCTTGAATCTCTACATAGTTCTTTGAATTCATTTGATGTGAATTCTCCACCATTGTGTGATCGAAAGGTCTCGATTTACTTTTCTGTATGATTCTCGAACAAGGCTTTGAACTCTTTGAACTTGTTGAATACTTCATCCTTGTTTTTCATGAAATATATCCATGTCTTCTTAGAAAAATCATCAATAAAAGAAACATAGTATACATACCCACTTAATGAGTTGGATGACATTGGACCGCATATGTCAGAGTGAATGATTTCCAAGATTCCTTTTGCTTTGCTTTCGCTACTTGGAAATGTCTTCTTTGTATTCTTTCCCTTCGCACATCCTTTACAAACTCCTTCATGTTTTTCCTGCATTTTTGGAAGTCCTTCAACAGCTTTGCTTGCAAGTGGTAGTGCTCTGTAGTGTACATGTGCAAACCTTCTATGCCAAAGTTCATTTGGCTCTACTGATTCATGAACCAAAGCTTGTTCTAGTTGGCCCTTCAATTTGTATAATCCTCCCTCTTGCTCTCCAATTATTGTTGCATCGTCAATAATCTTTCCTTTTGGCCACATGAGGACTTTTCCATCTACAAATGCAACCCTCATTCCTTTTGCATCCAATGCTGATATGGAGAGAAGATTCTTCTTTAGTCCTGGTACAAACAAGACATCCTTCATTTTCATAGACTTTCCAGAGTCTAGCTTGTAGGAGGATTCACCACTACCTTTTATGGGATATTGGTAGTCAACCCCAAGTTTTACCTTATGGGGTGAATCATGTTCGGATGGTTTCACAAAAGATTCCTTGAATCCCATCATATGTTTGGAAGCCCCACTGTCAATAATCCAATATTTGCTTCCGTGTGTGACAGTTCCCGTGAGGGTAGAGATCAGAACATATTCTTCATCACTTGAAGAGTCTTCACTTTCTTGTTTTACTCTTTTTCTGGGAGGATCATCATCCTCTGCAGTGTGAGCATGATGTCTTATTTTGTAGTTCTTCTTCTTCTTAGAACCATTCTTATTCATGGGATAATTTCTAGCAAAGTGTCCTCTTTCATCACATGTATAGCATCTGAGTTTGGATAGATCCTTGTTTGTTTTTATGGAATTATCTGTCTGGTGAGAGTGCTTACCTTGGTGATCATGATTATCCCTTCTGCTTTTCTTGGAGTGTACTGTGAGAGCTTGATCTTCATTTCCCATCTTTTCTTCTTGAGCTACTATTCGAGCTTCTTCTTATGAGCATTCTTCCCACAGTCTACTAAACTTGATTAGTTTCTTTCTAGCACAGATTCCTTGGATGAAAGAATCCCATGACCTAGGGAGGTCATTCAAGGTGGTCATCACAATCTCTGCATTCTATACGTCTTCATCCACTGCTTCAATTTTTTTTTTGATATGGGAGACCCTTGTAAAGGATGACTGTATGGTCTCCTCATTCTAGATCTTTAAATTCTTCAACTGGTTCCTCAAATTCATCTTCCATTTTATGTTCTTCCCTTCAAACAATTTTATCATGGCATCAAACATGGATTTAGGTGTCTTTAAGGATGACACATGTGGTATGAGGTGATCCTTGATTGAATCAGCAATAATCATCTTAGCCATGACCAATTTCTTCTTGTGTAAGGCCTTAGCCTCATCTCCCTCTGGAACTAGAACCTCTTCAGTGATGTAAGAGTCCAACTCATTTTCTTCCAGGACCAGGGAGATCCTATACTTCTAGGCTCAGAAGTTATCAGCTCCCTCAAGCTTTTCATCAAGCTTGGTATGATCAGACATCTTAACTGAGAACCTCAAATGGAAATACAAAATATTTAGATCTTACCAGGTTAAGATGTCAGAACTGGATCTGGAGCTAAATTTCTGCAGATTTGGTTCTTTGGTTCAGGAGCAGATTAGGGTTTGAGTTTCCTGGAGTTCTATCCAACCAAAAACTTTGATCTTGTTCTCAAAACTTCTATTTTGGGGAGGATATCAATCCAGGCCTCAGCTCACTCAAAAATTCCACTTCTGTGGAAATCCCTAATTTTCGGCAGCAGTGTCGGGTCAAAAACTGAAAATGCTCAAAATCAAATTCTGTTTCGACAAAAAGATGCACCCTAGAGAGGAGAGTCATCCCAACCTTATTTTGCTGAAAATCTATGGAGAGAGATCCAAAAAGTAGGAATCCCTTGTTTCTGCAGCTGCACAGTGTCTTCTTCTCAGGTTAGCTATGATACCATGTTATACTTTTAACATTTAAGCTAGCATTATCTTAGGATCTTTAACTGAGAGAATAACAAGTACAACAATCAAACATAAGAGACAATAGACACAAATATTTTCCTCAGGGAAAGCATAAAGGAGAAAACCCCGCAACTTCCTTAGAGATATAATGAGCACCAAAAGTAAAACCCAAAACAGTAAGATGATCTCCCGACAACAGTAGTCTCTCTCTCTCTTGTCCCAGCTTCTTCTTTCTCTCTCAATTATGTGCTACAACTGAGTATGAGTGAGTGTGTCTTAGATAGAGAGGCTCACTCTCTATTTATACTAATTTTCAACTTGACAATAACTCACTAGGGCCGACTTCTCTAGGAGAGTCTAATAACCCTAGGGCCCCACAATTGTGAGGACTTTAACCCTTGATCAATAAGGAGGGTTACCCTCTATGACTTTACATGACTTGTTTACATTATCGAATCTCCCGATAGGAACATCGAGGCATGACATGACTCAATTACATTACAGATACTTCCCAGAATAAACGTCGGGGTACAATACATAAAATATACAAGTGAATACATTCCAAAGTTACAAATACATCAACAGATATTTGCCTTCAAAGTTAGGAATTTTTACTAGTCCAAAAACTAGTCTAAATCAATTGTTCTAGGGAAAATGGTCATATATGTGGCATGTGAGATCCAAATTGAGTGAAATGTTGCATTATAAATTATACAAACCAAAGTATACGTGGTATATTTTTCATCCTTATATCATAAATATTGGACACATGGAATACCGTAAAATTTTGTTCTTCTAAAAGGACCAAAAATAAGAAGTGTTGGGTGATTTGCAATAAAATTTTATTACCACATCAAAATTAGGTCATACCTGTGGCTTTGGAAAGAGGACACATCAAGATACAATAGGCTGAATTTTTAGACCCTGAGGAGCCAAAAATTCAAATTTACATCAGTTCCAAATCGGTCATAAAACAGTCTTCCAATTAGGGTTTCAAAAAGGTACGCCATTTTTAATTTGAATAATTTTGAGTCGAAGGATCTATTCGTGGTAAACCCTAGGGCATGATATCTATCTATATTTTTCAAAATAATTCCAAAAGTAAGTGGAAAAAATCACACTCCACTAAAATCACTAGAGGATTCAACCCCTACATACGATGAGAGGGAATCCCTATCTTTTCGAGTGTCTCAGTTGGAAGATATGATTAAAGGGACAGTAAATAAGGTTGATTTAGTTAATTTGGAGACTAATATGGAGAAAAGGATTGAACATAATGATAATAATATATAAATTATTGCTAATATCTTACAAAATACAAAGGAAAATATCCCTAAAGGTGACGAGATGTCCCTGGCTACTCAAGAATATAAAGATAGTGTCCATGTTGAGGAACCTATCATTAATAAGCATTTTCCAAGAAGATTTGATGTTTTTAACAGAAGTAATTAGGGATGATCACCAATGGGTATCCAACTCCCTAAGATTTGATATGAGGGAGTTTGATGGCAAGGACCCCATAACATGGATATTCCAAATGGAGCAATTCTTTAATAAACACCAAGTGCCAAATCTCCAAAAGGTACCTATTGCATCCTTATATTTAGAACTTGATATTTTTGTGTGGTACCAATGGATTTGTGCACGCAAAAATAACCCCATTATCTCTTGGTCCACTTTTGTAGAAGAATTAATATGTTATCCCGATAATGTTAAGAGCAATTCCTTCTTTACCCAAATGATAACTCTAAGGCAAAAGGGTCCAATAACCGAGCACATTCAAGAGTTTCAAAAGTTGAGTCTCAAAATGGAGGGAATACCAGATGATAAATTGTTGCACCTCTTTATTGGAACCTTTAAGGATAACATCTAACATGAGTTGCACCTATTCAAACCCATATCCTTTGAGAGTATTTCATGTTGGCAAGGAAGGTTGAAAGTAAAAAATTGGCAATGGATACTAGAAATACCACTTCCAACACATACAGAGAGAATGATGTTCCTTCTTCTTACCGACCTTAGAGGCTAACACCTCAACAACTGGAGGAAAGAAGAGAAAAAAGTCTATGTTAAACTTGTGACAATAAGTATAGTAAGGGACATAAGTGTGGAGAAAAGAAACTATTCTACATAGATTGTAAATAGGAAGAACCAAAAGAACAGGAACCATCACAAGATGATGAAATAGAAGTTATTACTCCCACCATAGCTTATCATGCATTAGTTGGATTTACCACTCCCCAAACTCTCAAGATTGAAGGATATATGAAAAAGAAAAAGGTAACATTGTTGATTGATTCTAGTAGTACTCGTAATTTCTATCATTGTAAATTAGCCAAAGATGTTAATTGCTTTGTATGTCCACCACCATAATTTCAAGTAATGATTGCAAATGGAGGAACTATCAATTATTCATGGAAATGACATAATATCCATCTTATTATGGTTGGTGTTGATGTTTTCTTATGGCTTAACTGACTACAATCATTAGGAACATAGAATTTTGATTTTCAGAAGCTTTTCATGAAATTTCCCTAGGAAGGAAAAGAATTTGAGTTAAAAGGTATCACAGGGAAACCAAGCAAGTTGATCAACTCTAATGGTGTGAAAAAAAATTATAAAAAATGACAAGTCAAATTGCACAATTATACTCACTAGATGTTCAAACCTCTAAGGCTCTTATTTCCCCAAATCTCTCGGTCCTTAATAAGCATTCCAAGGCACTTGAAGATATTACAAAAAGTATTTCACTTGTTCGAGATTTGGAGCCTGTTATTCACTCAATTACAGGAAGTGTTCCTTCTAACATCATACCTTATAACTGCCCCTATGGATAAAAGAATTAAATTGAGCACATTGTTGAAGATAGGACAAAAAGCTCGTTTAGGGCCTCAAAAAGGCCCGGGAAGTTTAGGACCCGAAAAACCATAGAAAAAATACTAGGAAACTGTCAAATGGACAATTTTTTTGAGCCAGTGGAATAGGTGGGTGGCCACCGATATCCATCTGGATCAATCCTCCTCACTTAGGAAGCAATGATCTCCATTGTGTCGAATCATGTATCATGTCTTGAACTACGTGTTGAGTTGATCTCCTTGTGCGACATTCGTTGAAATGAAAAGGTTTCCTTTCTTTGACATCCCGTGAGGGCTATAATTATTATTGACGGATGCCCTGGAGTTGTTCAACAATTATGGTTGTTGTGTTATCCTTTGTCTAAATTGGTAACGATGGTTTCTTTCTAGAGGAGCACCTTGAATGCATGGCCTTGCACTATAGAGGTACTCGAATAGATGAGGTAATAATGACTTTGTGTTCTTCTTGTTTCTGTTGAAAAGAGGGACCCTATGTAGAGGGTGTGGAGATCTCTGTGGTTTAATTTTCTCCTTTATATGCAATTGTGAAGAGGGAGAATTTCCCAGTGTTGGATATTATCTTCCTACCTTGTGAGACTATGGCAGGGGCAACTTTCTCTGGCATCTGATAGTGTTGTCCTCCCAAAGTGACAATGACACTATGAGGTCATGATTCATATATAACTTAATGCTTCCACATATATGGTTGTCCTAAAAGAACAACACATACTTCAAGTGGGGCCACTTCACACAACACCTCGTCTTTGAAAGGCTTGATGCCATATGGTAGGAAACATTGCTGAGTAACATGGATCCATCATCCTTGGCTTAGCCAACCGATGTTGTATGGTTGCAGGTGTGGTGTTGTTGGAAGCTCCAATATCTTGATGACTTCTGCTGAGATCAAGTTCTTTTGGGTGTCGTTGTTAACAACAAAATGTAGTGGGATTCCCTTCACCCACATCTATGAGTGGAAGAGTCACTCCTCTACCTCTAACTCTTCAAACTCCTCCATTTAAATATGTCTGGTCGAAACAATGACACTAGGTTTTGCATCAATGATCTGCTTCTCCTAGTTTATGGCTATGACAATGGGTTCTTAATCATAATCAAGATCTAATTCTGAAGCTTTTATTTTGGCCACCAATAACTGCTTTGAGCGGAATTCATAAGTGTTGTTCCAGGGGATTTTGTGGAATTTGCACCACTTCCCAGTGTTCTTCTTTGTCTTTCCATTACCCTTCTTCGCTTATGGATGGGACTAGTTGTCCTTTCCTTGTCCTGTTTTCTACGAGATAGTGTTTCATTTCCTTACTTAGGAGGTGGATTTGCAGGTCCAAAGTCTCTCTTGTTCTTTAATTGTCGAAATTTCTCCTCGATTTTGATAACATACTGATATGCAGCTCCCAATGAAGAGATGTCCAGGAAGTCCATCTCTATTCGTATGTACTGATGTAGGACACTACGATATTTCAGTACCAGGCGTTTCTCGAAGTCCTTGATACCCATGTTTGTACTCAAGGTAGGAATTTTGTTGGTGTACTCTGACACCGTATGCTCCCTCTCTTGATGCAAAATGGTCCATTTTGTGTATTGGTCATCATAGTTTCCCACAGGCCAATATTGTTCCTTGACGACATCTATGAAAGAGGCCCAAGTGGAATTGGCCTTGAACATTCTAGACTCGTCTGATGATTTTTTATTACAATAACCATCCCACCAATTTTTTACATGGGGGACCACCTTAAGGAGCGCAAAGGTGATATTTTCCCTGTCGAAAAAATTGTGGATAGAGAAATACCCTTCTAGAACATTCAACCATTTATTTATGCCATCAACATCAATCTGGCCTTCAAATAAAGTAATAACAAAGTTAACTTGTACCTTGAATGGAGTTGCATCTCTGAAAGGCTGCTCATTGAAGGTGCATCTTCCACTACCAGCATTCGTCGAAGGATTTGGGAAAAATTATCCATCATCTCGTTTCTTTGTAGCACGAGGGATTCCTCGAGAAACAACTTGATAGGATATCTTTCTCCATTGTCTCTCTTTTTTGCTGCCGCGGGATGCCATTAGGGGTGATGAAGTGATCTTCCCCGAGTAAAACTAGTTCAAGACCCAACTCTCTATACCCTGACCTCGTTAAATACATGCACCGAGAAACAATTAAAGAGCAGATTGCTCTGATACCACTAATATGGATTTAGGTGAGAATGAAATGAAAGAATAGTTATAGAACCATAAACACAAATATATTGGAAAGAACACAGTGATATAGTAAATACATATTCTATTAAATGGCGGAAATAGAACAGACTGTAAATACAACAGCTAGAATGGCGGTAGCTATCTCTAAGAAGAGATGTGGTTGCTATGCTCATTTGTGCCAAGATGAATAAAAAATTAGGCCGAAAGGACCTATTTATAATAATAATGAGGGAGAGAACCCTAAACATCTAAAACATAACCCTAGAATTGCAGCCCCAAGGTGGTTAGTTGAAAAGTCAACTTCCTGGGGTCATAACTTTTGCATACGATCTTTGTTTGGGGAATTGGATAGCCCGTTGGAAATTTCTATCTAAACTTTGCATATTTCGATAAAGGCCAAATGAATTCCATTGTTTAGCGCCTCAAAACAGCCCCGAAATTTTAGGACCCAAAAAAACAGTAGAAAAATTACTAGGAAATTGCCAAAATGGACAATTGTTTTAAGCGAGTGGAATAGGTGGGTGGCCACCAACCTCCATATGGATCAACATAATTAGGAAATAGTTGGACTTCCATTCCAATCCATATAACTAATTTAACAATTCTGCAACGATTGGAAGAAATATGTTATGCCATAGATTGTCTACAACTTGCCTTTCAGGATATACCAGTGTGAAGAGGTTTTTTGCCACTGTAAAAGGCCACGTCTCGGGCTTGTGTTATGTACAAGTGTTGTTCTAGCAGAGCTTAAGACTTTTGGTATAGTCATGGAAGGTCCTATTAATTTTGATTCCAAGAAGTGTTGGCTTAGTGAATTGCTATCTACCCCTAGATGGGAGGAGGACCCCTATCATGTTGGGTCATTAGTTCCCTGGGTTGGTGTCCGATGTGAAGAAAAAATGGCATAAGCATAAAACTTCTCACACATGCATTATGTCAAACACTTTGAATATCTATGGCTTTAATGAAAATTTGTTAATATACTTTGAAATTAAAACCACAAATCCAAAGACACTTCTAAACCACTGAAGATGAAGTAAACACATTGTACACAGATGTTTTTTTACAAATGACCGAGCAAAACCCCATCTTGGGGAAAACCCTGAAGAAGAAATTTATCATTAAAGAAGAATACTTAGAAAAAACTTCAATACACTGATTTTTTCCTTCAACCCTCACTGAAAAAATTCCAAGCATTAATTTCAGCAGCACTCTACCTCAAAAATCATGCCAACTAGCAGTTATATGGTTGTCCACACATGTTGTATGAAACATTACCTTTTGTGTACTTTATGCCTCAAAATTTGTGCCCTCACATGTCTACAATAAATGTTGTACGGATGGTACAGTCTACAATTAATGTTGTTGTCACTTTCTTGGGATGCTTTCCCACAAATGTGATTATAATTAATGTGTTGGTACTATTGTGCGGTCTCTATAGGCTTCCTAGGGAACCTTGTTGTTGTCCTTCCCTTAGAATTGGCGCCACCTTTGTTAGGGTATCTCTTCTTTCTCCTTCTCTTTTCTTCTTCTTCCTTTCTGATGGTGAGTGTGTCCTTTAATGTCCTTTCTCATTGTCTTATACTTCAAATTTGTGACTACCATTCCTAACTACCCTAATGAACGATTAAGATTTGATTACAAAATCAACGGTCATCATTACATGCACTTTTAATAATTAATGCACATTCATTTTTAATAATTAAATTCATTAATTATTAAATACATCTTTAAAATGACCCACTTTATAAAGTACAAAACACTAAGTGTTTATTTATATAAAATTCACTTTTTACATAAATATACAAAGGACAAATCCTCGAGTCCTTCTCATCGCACTCACTCGAAAAATATGTGTAAGGACCTTCAAAGTTATCATCTTCCAAATCTCCCTCCTAACGAGGAAGGTCTAAGGCATCATCTGAATCTCCACCTCTGACTCCTGAAACAACTCCCTCCTACTATGGAATCCCTCTCAGATACAAGTTACCAACTCCATACTGAAACTCTGAAGCTTGAGACTCAACCTAATCCTCATCCACACGCTCATCACCACCATCACTAGATGGATGATTCTGATGCCAGTGCTTCGGAGAGAACCACTCTCCTCATCGGAATAAATGTAAATCACATGTCGATCAGGTGCATATCCTACCCCACCCTTTGACTCAGATAGCCACCCACCTATTCCTAGACATACAACATGCCCTCTCAAAACATATAATTTGTCCCTGTGGTCACCAAGAAAAATGGTAATACCAACTGGCTCATCTCTCAAATACAGGAAAACGTGACCAGACCTCACCATCATCCCATAACCCTCATACTTATTCATTTTGACATTGTGTATCTTATCTTTCAATGCCATCTTTTGGTTCTCATTCTTGGCTGCAAACAACTAGTTCAAAGTATTTCACATGTCTTTAGTTTTTTTTTATTTCTGCTAAATGTGGAATGAGATGGTCTTTTACTCCATCTAGGATTATTCTCTCAACCCTAGCTTCAACAAATTCAAACTCTTCAAGCTCATACTTATATGTTGGTTTAGTCATCTTAGAGTTGCAAAACTCCAAATTTTCCACTCTTTCAATACGACAATAATTCTTATTTTCCATGGGATATAGTTGGATATCCCATCCAACATATCCTTAAACTATATGTTCATCATTGGAAAACAACTTACAACAACAATAACATAAAGACTACCACAACACTTCTTCTGAACTTCTTTACTGTGAAACATAAGCTTGCTTTCTACTTTAGTATCACTTTGATACCATGAAGAAGAAAAAAATCATAAGCATAAAACTTCTCACACATGCATTATGTCAAACACTTTGAATATCTAGGGCTTTAATTAAAATTTGCTCATAAAATTTTAAATCAAAACCACAAATCCAAAGACACTTATAAACTATTGAAGATGAAGCAAACACATTGTACATAGATGTTTTTGTTCAAATGATTGGGCAAAACCCCAACTTGGGGAAAACCATGAAGAAGAAAATTCTCATTAAAGAAGAATATGCAAAAAAAACTTCAATACACTAAATTTTTCCAACCCTCACTAACAAAATTTCAAACATTAATTTCAACAACACTCTACCTCAAAAATCATGCCAACTAGCAGTCATACGGTTGTCCATACATGTTGTATGAAATTGTACTTTGTGTTGTTCTTTCTGCCTCAAAATTCATGCCCTCACGTGTCTACAATAAATGGTGTACAGTCGATATATAGTCTGCAATTAATGTTGTTGTCACTTTCTTGGGATTTGTGCCCACACGTGTGACTACAATTAATGTGCGTGTACTATTGTACGGTCTCTGCAGCCTGCCTAGGGAACCATGTTGATGTCATTCTCTTGGAATTAATGCCACCTTTGCTAGGGTATATCTTCTTTCTCCTTCTCTTTTCTTCTTCTTCCTCTCTTATGGTGAGTGTGTCCTTCAATGTTCTTTCTCATTGCCGTATACTTCAAATTTGTAACTACCATCCCTAAGTACCCTAATCAAGGGTTGATATTTAATTACAAAACCAAGGGTCATCATTACATTCACTTTTAATAATTAATGAACATTCACTTTTAATAATTAAATTCATTAATTATTAAATGCATCTTTAAAAATGACCCACTTTATAAAGTACAAAACACTAACTCTTTATTTATATAAAAGTCATTTTGTATATAAATAGAAAAAGGACAAAGCCTTAACACCTTCTCATCACACTCACTCCAAAAATATGAAAGGACCTCCAGAGTTATCATCTACCAACACGGTGCTTCTTGGGATGGACCAATTAGGACACATGGCTCAGGGGATCTTAGCCACACTCATGTTTATGCTATCGTAAAAGGTGGCTGCGAGGGTAAGGGTTGTCATACTCATTTAAACACACCTCATTTATGCCCAATTGGAGCTTCCTTTTCTTGTATGGCCCATCCTCTTGGTTCACATGTGCAAAATCCATGATGGCATGATCTTCCTCAAGAAATTCTTACCTTCCTAAAGGGTGGGATTTTGAGGGGAATTCTACCTCATATGGATTACTCGGGGTATCACATCCTCCCCTAACTCATCACTTCATTCGAATGAAGCCATTCTCACTATTTTATCATTATTTTTAGTCTTTTGTGGTTTAGTGCCTAACTTTTGAGTGACAAAATCTAGATTTCAGTTATTTTTACTTTTTTAGTAAGGTAAGATCTAAAGTTAGATGAGACTAGGAAGCCTCGTAAAAATAAAGGCTCCTAGAATTCATTTGTAAATAAGACAAGGGTTCTAATTATGTACTTAATTCTTTTTCTCCCGTATATTGGAGCATTTGAGTGAGGCATGCCTCTCTCTTTGGCAAGTTTCTCTTGTGATGAATGGCATAATGGTGTTTTTTCTAAGGTTTGTTATATTGCAATATTGCTCCAAAGAATATTTGTAATAAATCGTTGATAAGGAAGAACTAATAACACTTTCTCTTGCTCTTTCCTTGGTTGATGTTGGTAATATCTCTCCATTTCATGTTTGATGTTGGGTTTGCACCTTAAGCAAGGTAAATTACAGTTTTATCGTCATCTTCTTAATCTTATTAGAGAAGACCTTCTTCTTGAAGGAGCTCTCCACTATGGGTCTTGGGATTCATTTTTTTCCCTAGTTAGGGTTTGGCTACTTCAACCTAGTATCAGGTTACTAGCCTTTTAATAGCCAAATTAAGTAGGAATGTTGACCTCAATGTTTAATTTCCCTAGGTTTAATTATTAAGGTCGTAATTATCCCTTCTCTTCGCATTTTTATGAAAACTCTCTTGTATATTTATTCTGAAAATACCAAAAAAATATAATATTGGAAAAATATAAATATTACAAAAATTCATACTCAAAACATATTTGCAATTTGGAATTTATCTTCAGATAGAAAAGTGCACGTTAGTTGAATTAATGGCTAATCCTTAAGGGTGTTTTACACCTATGGTGGATTTGTGAGATTCTCGGTGACCTATGCTTGATAGGGTTTGGTTTTGTTAATATATTATTCCAGGTACAACATGTATATTCATCATTTCATCCAAGTTTAAAGGCCCTAAAAGGTAGAGTTTTGGGCCTAAATTGACCATTGGGGGGTTGGAATTTCATTAGGGAAGGTGATAATAGGACCACCATATATTTCAAAGTTGTTCTAAGGCATATACCAGATCTGATTTCTCATTTTCAGATATGATTTTGCACCCTTTCTTCATTCTAATACACCTCCCCCTCACATCCATACCTCATGGTACATCTCATATGGCAAGTTGGCATTGTTTTGATCTATTTTATCATGTTTTTGGATCATTATTAATTGTTTCAATCTTATAAAAGAACTAAGAAATTCAAATTATATTTATTGGAATCCATAAATAAGTGTTATAACTCCTACCCCTCTCTCGGTGTTATTTATGCTAAATTGTTTTGATTCCATACAACACTGATCTTTGCTAATAGATTTCTTGAGAAAGGTTTTTGTGTGTTGTTTAAGAAATTAAAAATTCCTACCATCGACATCAAGAACTCCCCCTTGGTCTTAGGATATGACCTAAAGTGTTGAGGAGCTAGGTTGTGGTGACAGTGGGATCTATCTCCTCTCATGCGTACAACTCATCACACCCTGATCCGTGATCTTGGTCAAGGTACTATTTTGAGCAGTAACATTGTTTGGCGTCATTGTCAGGGATGCTCAAATATTGTTGCATGACAGTTGCGACATGTTGATAAGGTCAATGTTTCCATCCCCTTCACAAGAACAATATATTTGGTAAGAAAGTTGAGGTAATTTTTGCTTTGTACTTTGATAAGATTATTGTTAATGACTAAACTTGCAGGTCTTATCTAATGACTCCACTTAAGAAAATATAAACAAAGAAGTGCACTTCAAGATAGAAGCCTCAACTATTGATGACATTGTCGGGTGTAGAGGTGACCATAGCCGTCAATTAAGAAAAAAATATCATCTTAGTGACTCCACACATATTAATATATTTATGTTTAGATTCAGTGACCTCCTTGAAGAAGTTAAAAAAAAAGGCAAAATGGCATGGCCCGTAGGGTTGGATGAGTGTTTTGCTCATATGTATTTGTAAAACGTCCCAGGTTTTATGAATAAGTTACCAAAGCTACTCTGTCAATTTTTTTTGTGATTATGATGGTTATGTCATGGACGTTGTCGAAAGAATTTTTATACTTGCTTTAGAGTACCATATTGAGAATTAAGATGCCTTCATAAGGTCATTTGTGATTCCCTTGGAAGAAAAAGAACTTTCTTGGTTGAAAGGCCTAGGAAAAGGACAAATATCCTCTCTTACAGACTTGATTGAAGCATTTTGTGTATATTGGTGCCTAGAATAGAATGAAATATAGGTGCCCTATGTTCAATACATGAAGACTATGTTCAATACATGAAGACTATGTTCAAGGAGGAGGACCATGTTGATGGCCAGGCCCTTGAGGAAACCCTTGAAGAGGTCCATGGCAAAGTTGATCAGGTTCATCAAGATGAACACATCCAAGAGGAGATTGTTGCATGTTTGGAAGAACATGTAAAAATATTTCCTAAAGAAATCTATGAAGATAAAGAAGATGGTGAAGAAGCTCATGTTGAAGAACCATTGTTAATTAAAGAGGATGTCAAATGCATAGTTGATGGAGGTATTGTTGATGCCTCTTATCGTTCTCCTCATTGATATTGGGGTTTGGTAAGCCTTCCTTTCTCTTTTCCTTTTGAAGATAAATATTTCAAAGATGATAGGTTTGAGGATCTCTTTGCTGCTGAGGATAGTTTCCATAGACATGATGACATGAAAAAAATTTCATGGTGATTTTGATATGGATGTGGATTATTGGAAATCCATTGTAGAGCCCATATATGACTCTTCTAATGAAGGAAGTGTAAATTTTCAAGACCTTGGAGAACCTAATTTTTATGAGTATTCTTATGAATTGGTTCAACCACGCTTGTTCACCATTGATGATGATATAGGGTTGCATATGGAGGATTTTATTGTAGATCTTGAAATCTAGGTTTACTCTCTCTAGGGGTGGATCTCAGACATCATTTGCAGCCATGTTTCTCAAGAATTGATGCATGTTTTGGTCAGCAAGAAGGAGGATTTATTGTAGGTTTAGAAAAACAAAATGTGCCCTCTCCTAAGGAATATTTGAATCCTTTTTTCCATTCATGTTCTCATCCTTATTGGGCATCGATAATGTATCCTTTCAAAATGGATTTTCAGCCTTATCATGCAAATCTATCAGGGATTCTGAAGGTTGGAAATGATCTCTTATAGTAAGGTTTTGAATAAGCTTCATGGAATCCATCCTTTCACTCTCATCTCAGTGAATTGATTCATGGTTTAATGCCTAAAATATACCTTCTATTGGATCTGTGTTTTACGACACATTTGGTGTATCATACAAAGTTTTCTCAGCTTCATTATGCAAGGTTATTTACTCATTTTGAGGATCATTTGGGGCAGCAAATAGAGATCAATGAGAAGGATTGTGATTATGGAGGTTTATACTTGAGCCTTGCCTGATCTTGGATAGAGGAGGCTTGTGGAAGAGGCTCTACTTCTTGGTAGGAATTTAAAGGCATCCAGGTTCATGATCTCTTACATTGTTATAACCCCATTTTGATGAAGGTAATGATATCTGCTTAACCTTCCATTGATGCGGTTTTGTCTTAGACTTTTCCCAAAGACAAAGAAACAACCCTTATCATGAATTATATGTTAAGCCTGGCTTGATTGGTGGTATGAGTTCACTTAACTTATTTCTCTCACCATGTTTAGAGTAGGTAGGAAGGTTGCATAATAGATTTAACTTCAAATTTGATTTCCACACTTACTTTTAACCATGCATTGCACTTGTCATTTATTGCATTTCATTTTTATTTGAACAAGGAAGGATGAATGTGACTACCTTTGATGTATTTGAAATAGTTTTTATTATATGTGTGTGTATATCTACAGGTTACAAGAGATTCTAGGGGGTTCTCATAGACTCTCGAAAAGAGCACATGTCCCGTAGTTGGATCCATCTATTTCACCTCAAATTGTCTATAATGTGCCTTTCAGGATATACCAATGTAAGGGGTCTTTTTTCATTGTAAAATTCTAATTCTGGGCTTGTTTATGTAAAAGTATTGGTCTATAAGAGCTCAAGATACATGCTCTATTCATGCAAGACCTCTTGGTTTTCATTCCAATAAGTGTCGACTTAGTGGCATCACTAACTGCACCTTAATAAGAGAAAGTCCCATGTCATGTTCGGTCATTTGTGCCCTGGGTTGGTGTCTAATGCTTCCTGGGGTGGAAACATTAGAAAACATGCTTTAGGGGATCCTAGCCATAATCATGTTTATCCTATGTAAAATGTGATTGCATATGTAAGGGTTCTTATACCTATTTTATCACACATAATTTATTCGCACTCATACCTTCCTTTTCTTGTATGACCCGTCCTCTTAGTTCACATGTGTAAAATCTATGATGGCACCGTCTTCTTCAAGAAAGCCTTACCTTTCTTCAGGGGAGGATGTTGAGGGACCTTATACATTGTTGGGGATAGTTGGGGTAGGAATTCCTCCCCCGACTCATCACTTCATTCATATGAAGCCATTATCACTATTTTATCATTATTTTTGGTCTTTTGTGATTTACTCCCCAACTTGTGGGTGACAAACCGTAGCTTTAATTTTTTTTATTGTTTAATAAGGTAGACTCTAAAGTTAGATAAGACTAGGAATCCTCATATAAATAAAAGCTCTTAGAATTCATTTGTAAACAAGGCAATGATTATAATTATGTGTTTATTTATTTTTCTCTTGGTATAATGGAGCATTTAAGTGAGGCACGTTTCTCTTTTTGACAAGTTTCACTTGTGATGAATGGTGGAATGTTGGATTTTCTATGGTTTCCTATCTTGCAAGATTGATCCAAAGAATAGCTATAATAACTCGTGGCTAATTAGGACCTAAGAACTCTTTCTCTTAATTTTTCTGTGGTTGATGTTGGTAAGATCTCTCCATTTTCTTGTTTGATGTTGTTATTGCACCTTAAGCAAGGTGAATTGGGTTTTTATTGGTATATTGTCAGTCTTGATAAAGGAGACATTCCTCTTGAAGGAGCTCTACACTATGGACCTTGGGATTCATTATTTTCCCTAATTAGGAATTCGCTACTTCGATGTAGAATCAAGTTACTAAATTTTACCCTAGTTGGTAAATCTTGAATAGCCAAATTGAGTAGGGATGTTGACCTCAATCTCTGATCACCCTAGGGTTGAAGACTAAGGTCATAACCCCTTATCTTTGCATTTTTATCAAAATTATATTGTATATTTATAAAAAAACTACCAATATATATTGGAAAAATACTAAATATTAAAAAAAATCATATCTCCAAAAATATTAGTAATTTGGAATTTTTGTTTCGATAGAAAAGTGTGCTCTAGTTGAATTAATGGTGAATACTTAAGGGAGTTTTGATCCTGTGGTGGAATTATGAGATTTTTGTGACCTATTCTTCTTAGGGTTTGGTTTTTCATATCTATTATTACAATGAAAACAAGTATATTAATCATTTCAACCAAATTTGAAGGCTCTAAAAGGCAGAGTTTTGGGCCTACATTAACCCCTAGGGGGTTGGAAGTTCATTGGGGAATGTGATGAGTGGTAGCACCATCTATTTGAGTGATGTTCTAAGGCATATACCATATCTAGATTCACATTTTCTAATCTGATTTAAGTCCCTTTATTCATTCTATTACATATCCCCCTCACCTCCATAGCTCAAGGTACATCTCATATAGTGAGTTGGCATTGTTTTGATCAGTTTTTATCAATATTTTGGATCATTATTAACTGATACAATCTTATAAAAGCATCAATAAATTCAGGTTATATTTCTTGGAATCCGTAATTAAGTGTTATAACTCCTACACCTCTCTTAGTATTGTTTATGCTTCATTGTTTTGACTCCATACGACACTTATCTTTGCCGAGAGGTTTCTTGGGAAAGGTATTTATGTGTTGTTTAAACAATTGAAAATATGTAACATTGAAATCACAGACTCCCCCTTGGTATTAGGATCTGACCTAAAGTGTTTAGGATCTATGTTGTTGTGAGAATAAGCTCTATCTCCTCCCATGGTTACCACTTGATGCACTGTGATCCGTGACCTTGGTTGGGGTGTTATTTTGAGAAGTAACACAAGTTATTTTGAGAAGTAACACAATTTATATATATATATATATATGTTCAAATAAACAAAATTTAGAAAAATAACAAACTTATGAATATATTTGTTTAAATTGAAGACCATGTAGGAAAATTAGCTTTGTGAGTATCCCACCATCTAGCAAGGGTACCTTAGAGTGCAATATCTAATACAGGGATGGGTTGTTTGTTCGTGACTTTGTTGTTTATCTTTGCTGTGAATTATTCCAAATTTGAAATATCATCATAAGTAGGAGAGTATTGGACTTCTATTCCAATCCATTTAACTAATTTAATAGGTGTGAAACGATTGGAAGAATGATCATGTCTCCTATTCTACCATTCATTTAGGGCATCTTCATAATCATTATTAAAATATTGAATACTCCTCCAACTCACTAATCCATCTGTGGTAGGGTTGACATAGTTATCTCTATTTACAACAATTAGGCAATAAATTTTATCCAATATATCCCTTTCCATTGCATTGATAACATGATGTGTACATCTACGTCCTTTAAAAATATCCAGGGTTTGTGTAATTTTCAGACCACTTGGTTCAGAAGTCATTGTCTCTCGCTTCCGGTCATTGACATCATAATTTTCAAATTCCTAATCAACCCCCAATGAAGCTAGATAAGGATTTATCTTATCCATTATGTCTATCACTTCAAATTCAACATATGTTTTAACAACTACTAAATCAACTTTCACATTCTTCACTCTACCTATTGGGAAGATTCTATAATTATTGGCCATACACAATTGTATGGGAGAGTATACCAATGGATGGCCTACCATAGCCTCTAATGAATTTCTACGAAGGATGTTAACATCAAATCCAAGATACAACATACATGCTTGATATCATACCCATCTACTTGAGCATCCAACCAAAATTTCTTTCTAGTTCTTTTCTTTTTTCTCCTTATTATATTAGTTTTGTTCTCAGGGATCTATTTTATTCTTACTATATTATTTTTTCTCTTAGGTATATTAGCAAAGATTAAATCATCCTCTTCTTTAGTTCTAGAGAGTGAATGAAGAGTGTTTAAAAAAATTTTAGTCAAACTCTCATATTCTAGAATATCAACAAACAAATTAAACCACATATTAAGAATTTTCTTAGAATTACCTAATGGTTTTGCTTCACATTTATTTTCACAAATCAACAATGGAGGAGTGGGCCCCATGTTACATCCCTTGAACTTATCTATAGCTACAAGGGTTGACAATGCAAGGATACACCAGAACATTTCAATTGCATCTTTGAAAATTTCCTTTTGTTGGATAGGATCAAACTTTGGAGCATGGGGGGTTGCTTTCTATATATTTGGAAGGTAAAGGTTATATCTGTACTAGTTCAATATCCTCCATGATTGACAAAAATAATAGTTTAACTCGATGCTCCCTCATTGTCCTAGGTTCTAGAATAATCAAGTTTTCATGTTTGTTTTTGCACCCGATCTTCACATTTCACAATCAATTTTGGGAACCCTTCAATATTATGGATATTCACCTTGGAATAATAACACCATGGTCATCAAGTTAAAGGGAAATACTGAGTAACATGGCCTTCCTCATTGCAATTATAACAATGTATAGCTTCATCTCTTCCACTAGTTCCTCCTCCCCTATAATATCCTCCTCTTCATAAGACTACTCCTTATCCTCCTTAAGGTTGTGAATTTTCATGTACATTGAATGCAAACCAATCCATTTTGTCTACTAAAGCATCCAAGACCCTACATTTGTGTATCTTATGCGTGGATGTATCGTTGAATTTACAGTAGATTGTGTTAGGGATGAAAGAATACTTCTGCAAGATAAGACCGTTCCTGGGAGCATGTCCATATGTCTTGCAAATCTCACAATATTCTCCATGATGGGGGTTTTGAACATTTAGGAATCCATTATATTGCATTGGTCCATGAAATGGGGTAGAAGTGGCTATTTAAGCAAATCCAACATGACGTCTTCCTAGAAATCGTCATGTTGGGGGTTAGGGACATGCCCCATTCTTAACTTTAGACATTTAAAAAGCATGATGTCCCTCTATCACACACCGTGTACACAATACTTGTTCATGGCCTACCTTTGGGAAGGTCAACTTGTGAATCATTTGTGTAAGGGAACAATTCAATTTTGAACTTGAGATAGATTAGGTGCTATTATAGACACTCCAGCTCTGTTTCCTCCTATATTCTTATCCATGGATTCTGTTACACTTCTGCAATCTACAGAGTTCTAGTAGGTCATTTGGTAGAGAAGGAATAAAATTCTTCAAAAGGCAGGGTGTGGGGTCACCTATGTATGGTTGGCCATGGTCGGGATCCTTGGTTTTATTCTTAGAAGTATTATGGATTAGTGACAATGTTGACTTCTCTTTATGGGGATTTTATCCCTGGGTTGGTGTTCGGGGATTCCAAGAGTGGGCCAATGGGTCACATGACCACCATGATTCTTATGCATTGAGGGTGACTATATTTCATCTAGGGAGGTCTTCCCCACCCTATCAACTCCCTCTCACCTCACTTGGACCTTCTTTGTGGCTAATTAGACCCTTTCTAATTAAATTAACCCTATGACATCGTCATGATGATAAAGCCTCAAGCTAAGGCAAGCTGGACATTGAGGGACTTCTTTCATCACTCTAGGGTTAATAGGGGCATGACGTCCCCCTTAGGATCACTCTTGTCATCACTTTTAGGCCTTAGCTTGCCAATTTTAGCATTTTTCGTCATTTTATGCTAGTTTTAGAGTCTAGTCCCCAACATGTGGGTGACATTCCCTAATTTTGTATTATTTGGATTATTTTAGTATTTAATTGTTTTAATTTTAAATTGACAAATTAAGACATGTAGGCTTGATAATAATAAAATTAAACCTTGTGCTAGGATGGATATAAATATCCATTCCAAATTCATTTGTAAAGCACAAGACTTGGGATAAATCATGATTGTTATTCTCTTTCTCCTATTGTATGGGATCTCTTCGTGATGCACACCTCTTGGAGATGATATTTTTCTTGGTTTCAAGTGAAAGTGGATGAATTCTAGGGTTTCTTGCACATACGTCGTTAATGCTAGCATTGTTGGACTAACACAAGCACAAGGATGATCTAGGGCTCTTCTTTGATCATTCCATTGTTAAAGGATGGTGAGATTCATGCTTCTATGTGGATCAAATGATGGTGTTAATGCTGCATTTTCTTTGAATTAGGTCTCTTATCATATTTTTGTCAACTTTGTATGGTAGAAAACATCCTCTTGAAGGATTTTTCTCTTGTTTTGGGCCTTGGGTCTATATATTTTGCCCTAATTAATCTCCCTCAACAAACCCTAGATGTTTTTTGGTGCATGCCCTATTTTCCAAATCCTAGAGAGTCATTTTAGGAGGGACATTGATCATTAATCCCCATGCCCTAAGGTTTGAGGTGATACAAAAAATCCCTTATATTGTCACTTTTTACTCAATTTTTTAAGCATTCCATATGCATGATATTTAGATGCATTGTGTTGGGTCATGGATTTCTCCATATTTTCATCACTTATTTATATATATTGCATTTCTCTTCTTTCTATTATTATCCATTTATCATTCAATTTTCCATCCATTTGTTGTAACTACCTGTAAAATACCATGTTACTCCCATTGATGCTTTAGTGGTTAATAATGATTATTTTCCTTTATTTTTATGAATTGAAGACTATTATGCATAATTTTACTAATGATGGTTTGTGGAGTGATTTTCCATATTAACAGCAGTAGCACTCATGGTTCAATCCTCCAAAGTTGCCATGCTAGCACACGTCCACATGGAGATTCATGGCATGGCTTCATTCCTAGGATTGATTATGTGGATTTGTGATTTCAATTCATTCCCCAAGTCCAACATAGCAGCTTCCAGCTCATGATCAAATGGTCTTAACCAAAAACGCATGATAGATAAGAACACATTGATTTGTGTTTTGATTTTCGGACAGATGGAGAAGAATCCCAAAATTCTGGGACATGGGTTTTGTGCGTAACAGCCTCAATTACTTGAATTGTGAGGAAATAACCAAACAAAGAAATAGTTTGAGATATACAAATGGTTCTATAAATGTTTAATTCTCATATTTGCAATTACGGTCGTGTCTCAAATCAGCAAATTTTGTTAAAATAGATTCCAAAATGGGAATTTAGTTCCTCATCTTTATGAAGGATTTTTATGTATAAATATGTAATCAATATCATGAGAGAGGGGGAAGAGGAGAGCAAGCAATGTTATGTTGTATAATTTGATCCAGAATCTATTGTAATAATTTCATTATGATAATACATGTTGGAAGCTTCTTGATTCTGAAGTTGTAGACCTTCATTGTGGAGATCCAACTCTGCTCATTGGAGGAAGGGCCCTCTTCCCTGAGCAGATGTTGGTAGTGTTGATTGTAAGTGTGTGAATTTGTTTATTATTTAGTTCATGCTTTCATTCATTATATTTATCATAGTTGTTTTCATGTTAATTCATTTTGATAGATCGTTGGCCAACATAACACTTATTTTAGATTTATGTAATTAGATCTTGTTTCATAAGAGTTGATTTTGTTTGAAGAGTGATTAGATTTACAATGTTATTTTATGAATAGGTTTGAGGTTTGATTTATTTCCAAGGTGTGATCTAGTTTACAAAGAGTTTCAATTTCATACTAGTAGATCAACAGTCTCAGGTAGAAATTGTGCTTGCATAGATATTCCATGATAGTTTTGAAATAAAATACTTCCTTGGGTTGACAATTTATGTACTCGGAATTTCAGATGTTTATTAAATTAGACAATGAATCTACCCAACATTTGAGCATCATTGTCGGGAAAGTTATCAATCGTACAAAAATACATCGGAAATTGTTTTGTAGATGCATTGTTAAAGTAGATCATGGTAGATGTGTTCCTAATCCTGAGGTGCAGGGCGGTAAGATGTAGTGAAGAGCTACACATCATTCAACATGATGTAACGAGATCGGCCTCATAAGGGTCAGGGCATGTAGGTTACATGATTACTTTTCAATTGATTGAATTTGATTTGAGTGTGGATTTTTTTTCCACATTCATTTTTATTCCATTCTCAACTTTTGGTGTGTAGATTTTATCATTCCCCTTAGTGGTTTTGTAAGTACCACCCATTCAACTTACAAGTTGACAGGAACATTTGAAGAAGGAGCCTCACAATAGCACATGAAGAACATAACGAAGAGATGGCAGCTAAGAAAGATGAATAAATTGTTTCCTTTGAATTCTCTATTAGAGATTCAAGAGTAGTGGAACCAACGCAAAGCATTCCTCCGCATGTTCTACCAATTTTTCACAGTTTGGAAAACGAAGACCCTGATGTATTTTTATTTGAATTTGAAGTACTTTGTAGTGGATATTATTGTACTAATGATAAAAAGTTGAATATATTTCCCCTTACTCTAAAAAGAGAGTCTAGAGGAATACATGGAACACTTTCAATACAACCTCCAAAGATCCAAACATAGGCAATTGGGGAAGGAGAACTTGAAAACACTCCTACTTAAAGGAATCCAGGATGAATATTTAGAAATATTAAATACGATGGGAACATGTGATGTATTTCAGCTATCATATGATGATGTTTTTGATTTATTTATAAGTTATTCAATAGGAAACTCCAATATTGGTAAGAATTCTAAAGAACTTTCCTCTAGACTTTTGAAATATGCTGCCAAAACAGGAGTTCTAGGAGATGAAATCAAATTTATTTGAAAATTTTAATGCTGATATCAATGGTTCACTAAATTCACAATTGGGTGTTTTGCAGGTTAAGGAAAATCATGAGGAATTTGAAGAAATGATTTTCCCTGGGTGCCAGAAGAAACATCTTGCAGTGGATTGTCCTTTGGACGGTCTCACAATTTGTGGCATATGTTACTTGTATCATTCCATGTATTGATGCCCCTCCTTACCCAAGATGAAAGAAACATATCAAAGAGATCTAGGAGTTGCATCAAAATTATTGAAATAGTCATGGAAACCATGGCCTACATGTATGGTTCAAAACTCTATTAATCCATTTCCTTAATCTCATACTCAATCATTGAATACTCCTCCACCATGGCAATTGTTGTAGCCTCAATTTAACTCTTGCCTACCTTATCCACAAGGTTGAAATGGAATATCTTATGATCACATGGACACTCTCCCTCATGCTGCAACACAGCTTGGTCCTTCAAGATTATCCTCACAAACCAATCCTCTACACCAACCACATCTATCTTCTCATCAAACTCCTTGGTATCCAACACAATTTCCTGTCCAACGCACCCTCCACCCTAACCATAATAAAGTAGTACATTATGCTTACAATGTTGAACTACAAAAAATTTCTACATTTCCCTCTTGTTCTACCTCATCTACACTACTGCAAAAAGATTGTGCATGGTTGCAACAAGTACACAAAAGGCCTGAACAGATTGTAGGTCCAAGATTTGCATATGGAGTTTCTTCTATTCCTCCTCAGCAAGTAGATAAGATCAACAAGACACACATAATATTTAATGAAGAACAAGGATTAAAACCAAAAACTGAAGGACTTCCAGCATCATTGTCACCGGATTTGAATCTCTTGAGCATTCAAGAATATCAGTTTTCTAAAGAGATTCATGATGTAACAACTATGAGAAGTCAATGGCACAAGGACTATATTGAAGCTTGGTTTCAATATACCATCAATATGCAACATCACTCCATACTTCAACAATTCTTGGCACAATCATTTCAAGGGAAGTTGATCTCTCATGTCTTAGCATTCATAAAGTTATATTTTTTTGTTGGTAGTATGGGAATACTCGAGTCCTTTCTTCGAAAGTGGCTCCATTGGAAGTTCTCCTACACTTAAGAAGAAATTCGTTATTTCCAAGTAGTGTAGGGCATTGTAAATAAATAAAATAGTAAAGAGAACAATAAGTCTAGTTGTGAAAACCAGTTTACTAGCACAGCTAAACATGAACTTTGCTTGAAGGTCTCAACGAGGCAAATTTATTGATAAGATCCCATTCAATTTTTCACTTAGATATAGGATGCATAGATAGTATCATTTTATTTTGAATAAGAACTCTTGGACACATGGTGCAGTAAGAGCCACTCATATTACTAATATTTCTTTTTCAGGAAGTTGGTAAGAGGAATGAAGCATTGGTGAATGAAGACTCCACGGGGAAAGGAGCCAAACGATTATGGAAACCTTCAAGCTTGAAACTTGTGCGATCATCATGGTATGTGTTTATTTTTCATTTCTATATAACACATCCATAAAAATACATAGGCTTTATTTCAAACATTATATCATTTTCAAGAGTTGTAGTAGCTGCTGCAACACACTATGTAAATCAATATAGGTACTCAATGCTTTAAAAATTTTGGGTATGGGTGTGTGTTCTATTGAAATTTATATCATTAAACACATTCACACCTATTCTGATCACTTTTCTGGAACCATGTTCAATTTATTGGATTTATGTGGCCTTTTGGCTTGAATTTTTTACTGAAACACAGTTGGGACAGTCTATTTTTTGGAAGACCAAATGGAATTATTTTTAAAACATAATTCATGTCTAAGTATACCTTTGAATATAGTTTCCAAAACAATTTTAATTTTTGATATTGGGAATCAAACGAAAAAAATTTGGTCAAAATACTAACGGGGTGTCAAGCAAGCAGCTTAAGAACAGAGCCGGGACAGTCACTTTTTGGATGCCTTATTGGATATATATTGAAAAATTGTTTCATTGGTATATTCCCCTATGAATATAGTTTACAACACAATTTGAATCACTCAATTATGATATCATACGAAAACTTTATGACCAAAATACCGATTGCCTATCACAAATCAGCATCTTTACAAACTCGGTTTCCTAGACGGTTCATTAGCATAGTTGACCCATCAATTAGTTTTGGATTAAAAACATACTTCAAATGGAGACACCTATATGAATATACTTTCACATCCAATTGTAAGCACATCAATCCATCATCAAACGAAAAATTTCTTTCTAAAACGGTGACTGTTGGTCTAGACCAGAATTCGAAAAACACATTGTCCTATAGGTTGTTACTAAGCAGTTTTGGAATATCACATTATTGAGTTTTTAAAACCTGTTTATAATGGAAATGTACATATATACTTTCATTTGGATTTGGAATCACTCAAATCAGATGAGGAAAGAAGAATTTATGATCGAAACACTGCTACTGAGTCTAAATGGCCATCGCTCTCCCACAGGTATAAATTGAATTTTCTACATTCATTTTGGATTTGTTTTATAAGTAATTGCTTGTTATTTTTTTTCATAAGTATTGGATGAATAGGGATTTATAACCTCTCTTCTTCCACAATCTCATGTTTTACTACATGCAAGTGTTAGGTTTTTGCAGGTCCTCGAAAGATAGAAGGTTAATATATGCATGAGCGAGTTTTGAAGAATTTTTCTTAAAATTGCAAATGGATTGAGGAATTTATATTTAAACTGCATGAAGACCAATTTTCCATAATTCAAGTTCCATTGCTACATGACTTGCTACTAGGAGCCTCCCAAAAGACCTTTCGTCCATCATGCTCATTCACCAACACCATGTTATGGCTATATATTTCCTTCTTGCCTCCACTATTCCATCACTTCCATGACCTTATTCTCCATTTATTCACTCCCATACTATCCACTCCACTCACACCTAACCCATGAATAATGTCTCTTGGCTCTCTTACATGCTGAGTTACATCCCTGTCCTTTTCATTTTTCCAATAAAGCCTACTGGTTAGTGAAAATCTTTCATCTCTAGTTCTTCACAATCATTTGTTTTGAACTCATATTGGATGATGTGTAATCCATTAAGGTCCACCTTCCAATGGTCTTGTCCCATCGACCTCAACACGCTATCTGTGAAACAAGACTTGAGTTATGTATAGTCCCTTGGAATTTTACATGCATCAATGGTAAATTTCCTTGATGATGATCAAGAGAATACATCAATGTCTCTTGTTTATCATATCTTGCAGGTGACTCAACTTCAACACCTACATTCATACTTGACATGTTGTACTACTATACCTTGATAGCTCATTGTCATCACTGGTGATTTGTCTCGCGTTGCTTAACAATTTTCATTATTGATTGGTAATCCAACGAAGTTTTTCCATGTTCAACTTCAAGGACATTCATTCACATGAATTAACTTGTACATAAGCATGGATATTGTATGAAGACTATATATTTTTATTGTTCCAACGGTTTGGCAGTATTATTTTCATTCAATATGCAGCATTTGTTTTCAGCAGTTAGTAGTCTCAAGATCGACCACTACACTTGCATGAATGCCAACTTCAGCATCATCTACAACATCATTCAATTTAGCTTGCACAGTTCCTCATTTCAAATCAAATTCAACCTTCATCGATTTCAACTTCCAGCTACATCTCTCAGCAACAGTTAACAGCCTACATCATCCACAACATGCATTAATACATTCATGTCAAACAAGGCTTCCACAGAGGTAAAACTTGAGGTAAAATAGCATGAGTTTTTTATTTATTAAAGATTTAGGAAAATGTCATGAAAAACCATTAAGAATTATCCATTTCCATTTTATGTATAACATTTCCACTTCTTTACCACTAGTTATTTGTCCTTCACCATTCCAATCCATGCACACCCAAGTCAAGTCCTTCCCTACATTTCCTATTTCCAAGCATGAGAAAATGATCTACTATTGCCGCATAAGAACCAACAGTAGGAATACAAGGGATTGTTGTTGCTTCATGAGAACCTACAGTGGAAGAATCATATGTTGCCATACAACAGAGAATACATTCAGAGCATGAAGAGTAAAGAGTTAAAGAAGGGGTACATAGCAAGAATAGTGTACATGGCAGTAGAGTATTTTCAAAGACATCACAACAAGTATGTGGCTTCATAATTCACATTCAGCCTTCTATCTCTAGTTTTTTTGTTGTTGCATCTCAAAAAGTAAAGGTATATCCAAGGAAAAATCAAGGTAATAGTAGAATACATATTTCAATGATTATGTTTGTGCAATCTGAGTTTTTAGAGCAGCAATACACAGTCATTTTTATATCCATGCTCTGTTTTCAAATAAATGCATTGCCATCAAGATGAGATTATTAGAGACTACATGAATATATGGTATGACGTTTGCAATCATGTTATTTGAAGGGTTCTAAAATTTACTATTGATTGCTACCAGTAACCACATTCAAAGGTCTTTTTAATTGACATGGAAATTTATTTGATGGCTTGGTTATTTGATATCCTCAGTTTGATGTGGGATTTATGCTTGCTGCAGTTAGGTCTCTAGTGCCATATGCTATCATTAGTATTTTCATATTAGAGCATGGAAATGATTTAGAGGATCTCTCGAACTACTATTAATTAGATAGAATTATTTATAAGCAGACCTACCATACACAGCAATTGAAAAATGGTCATTTCCAACAACACATGACTTTTATAACAGTATTGAAGGTAGTGGTGTGCTTTTCATGTTCATGAACATATGGTTGAATTGAAGAAGAATAATGGGTAGTAACATTGCTTAATACATGATCCTGTTGTCTTCATTGTTAATGGCAGCATTAGAGCATATTTTGTGAAACCATCTGCAGTCTTGTGATAAAGGATTCAGCCTTATTACATAGCAGCTTGTAACCAAAATGTGTTGTGAGCTACCTCATGGTCCAAAAAGTCAATTTACAAGAACTTGAAAATGATCCAATGCAACATGGGGACATGTTGTGTATTCAATTTTGGGGAGAAGTGGTTTTTGGCATTCTTTGTGTAATTCATTGCTAACCACTATTTGCTAATGTAAATGCTTAGATCAATCTTGCAAACATACTTGCTTTTACTCATTCACAGCTTGCAAAAGTGCTGAATTTTATTTGAGCATATCTCACAAACCATGAACTGGTTTCTCATGATTTTTGGATAGGAAGTGCATAATATTATGATGAACAACTCTGGCAAGTTTCAACCCAATCCAATGCACCATTTTTGAGAAAAATGGCCATCATAAACTACAACCATTTTGTATATATCTCGAGATATGTGCATCAGATGGATTCGATTCTTGGCGTGAAGAAGCAATGTGGTCAGAGGAACATAATCACCAAGTTTCAGGAAAAAAAATGTTGCATGGTTTTTGATAAAATGACCATCATCACCTACAACCAATTTGCATTTTTCTTGAAATTCGTGATGTGGGTGTCTCCTATTTTTGGTGTACAGATGCATTGCACTAGTAAAAACTTGCCTACAAAATTTCAGCCAAACCCAGTTCGTCATTTGGGAGAAAATGGCTTCAGAAGTTTTATATTCTATTTGTTGAAACTCCGCTAAATTTAGCGCTCTTTTGCTAAAACTCCTCTAAATTTAGCATTCTCTTGCTGCAACTCCGCTAAATTGCTGCAACTTCGCTAAATTTTTCACTAAATTCTCCACTAAATGGCTGAAACATCACTAAATTCTCTGCTAAAGTTTTCACTAAATTTTTCGCTAATTGTTGAAACTCCACCAGAATTACTAGAAGTCACTTGAGGGCTACATTTGAAGGAGAAATGCATCAACCATTATTTGAAGAAATTTTCAAGTATTATTTGGAAAGAAGCATCATATTCCATTAGCATCATCAGTGGGAAAGTAGAGTGGTTTTGGTCACTATGCATGGTAAAATGAAAGCAACAATTGATAGAGTCCTTCTAGTTTGGATGCTACACAAGTTTTGGGTTGCATGAGGACATTCAACAAGTTCATTTTGGGGGAGATGTTGGGTCACGAATTTGTCCATATTTTCATCACCTATCAACATATATTGCATCTCTCTTCTTCCTATTATTATCCATATATCATTCTATTTTCCATCCATTTGTTGTAATTGCCCGTAAAATACCATATTACTCCCATTGATGCTTTAGTGGTTAATAATTATTATTTTATTTTATTTTTTATGAATTGAAGACTATTATGCATAATTTTACTGATGATGGTTTTTTAAGTGATTTTTCATATTAACAGCAATAGCAAATTTGTTAAAATAGATTCCAAGCTGAAAATTCGGTTCCTCATCCTTATGAAGGATTTTTATGTATAAATATTTAATCAATATCATTAGAGAGGGGAAATAGGGACCAAGCAATGTTATGTTGTAGAATTTGATCTAGACTCTATTGTAATAATTTCATTTTGATAATACATGCTGGTAGTTTCTTAATTCTGAAGTTGTAGACCTTAATTGTGGAGATCCAATTTTGCTCATTGGAGGAAGGAAACTCTTCTCTGAGCAAATGCAGGTAGTGTTGATTATAAGTGTGTGGATTTGTTTATCATTTAGTTCATGCTTTCATTCATTAGATTTATCATAATTTTTTTCTTCTTAATTCGTTTTGATATATCATTGGCCAACATAACACTTCTTTTAGATTTATGTAATTAGATCTTGTTTCATAAGAGGTTATTTTGTTTGAAGAGTGATTAGAATTACACTGTATTTTTATGAATAGGTTTGAGGTTTGATTTATTTTCAAGAAGGTGTGATATAGTTTACAAAGAGTTTCAATTTCATACCAATAGATCAACAATATCATGTAGAAATTGTGCTTGCATAGATATTGCATGATAGCTTTGAAATAAAATACTTCCTCGGGTTACAATTTATGTTCTAGGAATTTCATATGTTTATTTATTTAGACAATTAAGCTGCCCAACACATTGCATACTAAATTAGGATGAATTTTTAACCTTAAATCCCTAAAAATATAGAACAATCAGAAAACCTTGAAATCTTAAAAAAATTACAACTTCAAAAAATTTTCAAAATTTGCAACTTTTAAGCCCACAAGGGATTACGACCTCCCTAAATCGTCCATAAACCTTGAAGGTGTCATATTTAGGCCTAATTTAATCATTAAAGCCCTAAATGAAATCTGCAGCAACTGTTAAGATTAGTTAGGGTTTCTGCAAATCTTCACACAGGAGTAGCTAAGTTAAATTCGCCCTACTTAGGTGGTTGTCTTTCTCACTAGGGAGAAGTGTTCTAGGTGCTTAATATCCTTTTTTAGGGATGGATTCCTTAATGGTCAACATTTATGTATACCATGACAGTAAACCTGTGATAGGAAACCAGTATTTAAGGATGATAGTTACTAATTCATTACTCTCAGGAATGCTAAATATCATGTAATTAGTGTTGTTGCTAGTTGTTGATTTCTCATAGAAATTTTTTACCATTCAATGTTAAATTATAGCTTCACTTTTTTATTGATATGAACTAGATAAATTTAAATCATACTAGGATATTTTTATGATGGTTATGATCTATTGTTCAATATTATTTACAACAATGCAAAGTGTTGATTTACTATTCTAATCGAAATAGTGTTGTTGGGTGCCATCACTACTATTGAATAATGTGTGCAAACCTTATTTATGCTACAACTAACTATTCTTAAACGCTGACTCATTACATTAACTTAAACACCTAGTAGCAACATATGACTGGTATATTAGCTAATGCAAGTTGACTGGGCTTGAACATAGTTGTTGATATATACTTTTGTGTGTTATCATTTACATCCTTATTGTTCCAGCACTGGTTATCTTTGTTATATCAACACTATTTTAATCTATGGTAATTAGCCATCTATATATGTACTACATTGTTGATATATGTCCTTGATATTTGATGGTTGATAAATGGCTAGTTTAACTAACTACTATATCGATCTAGTATGTCTTCTTCATTTATTATTTGACTCCATCAAAAGCACTGATCTTGTCATAAAGGTTGTAGGAGGTATTTGTACGTTGTTGTGATGCGTATCTCAATTAGGGCTCTCCCTTGAGTTGAAGAGTCCCTGAATTATTTGAGAGGCTTAAGTCAAGGTGAGATTGGGTTTGAGTCTCTCTCATGCATATCATTCACTAGAAAGTATCTAGTCTGCTAGTTCGAATGGTAACATTTTTTGGCGTCGTTCTCCAGAACCTCTAAAGACAATTGAGATAGTTATTAGTGGTCCTACCTTGCCAAAAAAATGACAATTTGTAAGTCTGGAGATATTTTTTTATTGATATCATCATATATATTTCTCTAAGGACTAATCTTGCAGAACTTATCTGGTGGCTTCAATCATTAAAGAAGAATTCAAAAAGCAACCTCCATTATTTAGGTATGCTCTTTTTTGTACTTTAGTGATATTTGTTTAATCCAAATTGGTAGGTCTCTCCTGGCGACTCCCATTGGAGAAAATATAAAGAGGTACTCTACAAGAAGGCTAAGAGGTAATATTTGTTATGTCATTTGATAAGATTTCATGAAAGGATAACATTGCAAGTTCTATCTGGAAACTCCACTAAGAAAGCAAGTTAGAGAAATATAATTCGAAGCAAGAAAATGATATGGAGCTTTCTGATTTGTTAGATTTCTCAAACATTTTAGGGTATTTGAATGTTGTGGATAAAGCTTCCTTTCAGGTCGTTCCAAAGTTTAAGGCACTTAAAGGCTAGGCTACATATCATGTTTTGGTATTCACATAATATCTTGTGGCATGGGATATCATGCTGAGGATGCCAGATTATTGGTAATATCCATTTACGTGCAGAATAATCAGTATGTCGAGAAATGGTATAAGAATCTTCCTTCCAATGGGATATCTTCATTTTTATAATTAGTTGAGGTGTTCTGCAATGACTAGGGTCCCTGCATGTTTAACGAAATTATTAAATCCATAACCTATATTTCAAAGAAGGAGGAGTTCCAAGAAATCCCAATTCTATTCAATCCTATCAAACAGGTCCCAAAAAACCCTAAAACATATCTCACCAAAGAAACCCGAGATGAAGATCAAGATGGCTTGCCTAAAGAAACCATTGTTCAAGACCTTGTTGATGACATCATAAGCCTTATTTCTAAAGATGAAATTACTCTTGAAGGTGAGAATCATGTTGCTCTCAGAAGAGAAGACCAAGAAGCCTTCATTGAAGAAACTGAAGCACATCAAGTAGTAGTCTTGGCCCCCTTGGAATAGAATGAAATGATTTTTGAAGATAATGATTATTGGAAGTTCCTTAGTCCTCCAATATATCATTCTTCAAGGCCTAGCAGTATCATTATTTTTTATCCTTCCAACAATTTGAAACATTCAATTAATAAAGATATGATTATTCCTTCTCCCCATTACATCAATGATGAATATTGGATCGACCCTTTTGCAATTACATTTGATGATGAAGCATCTCTAGATAAAGAGTTTGAAAATCTTGGAAGTCCTGTCTCCAATTAGATTTCGCAGGATCCAATTTAGTCATCCCTACCTAGCATCGAGAAAGTTATGGAGTATCAGGCAGAGAGCCCTTATACAGTTATCTAGTCGATGGGGGGGCCAGATCGTTGTTTCATGCAACATCTCTCAAAAAGTATTACAGAAGCTAAGCAACACTTTATATCCACTACCGGTAAGTTTTCAATGATACATCTTAGCAAAACCAAAAAGGTATGTGGACGGGTATAATATTCACTTCTCATTTCCATGATATTTATTATTTATCTTTTCACTTGAAATGTGGAGGTATAAATTTTGTGGCTGAAATTTTTCAAATTTTCAAATATTATTGGGAATAGTAACATTATTATTACAAACATGAATAACATGGTTGCATGTCCAAAAGAATGTTTCAGCGGGTGTAGGGATATGTTACAACTAGCCTTCAAAGATACTCATGAATATTTCCAAGGATCATCTTCACAAATTATCCCCCAAGTCCATAATCAAACAACCAATTCTATGTTAAAAAATCTCTCAACACAAAAATATGATGGATACAGTGTATACTTGAGCCCAGTGCAAGCTATAATAGATAAAGCTTGTGAAAGTAATCATTCTCCATGGCAATAATTTCAAGGTTTCTAGGTTTCCAAGTTCCAAGGTTCAGCCATCATTACATCTCCATTTTGCCAAAGATATTGATATGCACTCAGCTTATCCTTGATGAGATCTTGTCTCGGATTATCTCTAAAGATAAAGGAAGAAGGACCAGTGTGAATGATATGCTCGAGTGGCTACATTGGTCGTATGATTTCACTTGAATGTTTTATGTTATCATGATTAGGGTAGGTAGAATTAGTTTCATTTTCAATTCAACATTTAATGTTACATGTGTATTACACTTGTTTTTCTTTCATGTTGAGTTATTTGCATTTCTTTTTTAATAAGGCAGGACATAAGTGTCTGCCTCTGATTAATTTAATGTATTCATGTGTTAGATATGTGTGTAGGTCTACAGGTACCCAAAGGATTCTAGTGGGTTCTCATATACTCCTAGGAGGAGCTATGTCCCGCAGTTTGAGCCAATGTTTCACTTCTGCAATCTACAGTGTTCCAGCAAGTCATTTGGTAGAGAAGGGATAATTTTTTTCCAAAGGCCATTAGTGGGGTCATTCGTTTATTGTTAACCCTGGTTGGGCTCCTTGGTTTTATTCTTTGAATTATTGTGGCTTAGTGGCATTATTGACTACCCTTTATTGGGATTTTAGCCCCGGGGTTGATGTCCAAGGCTTCCATATGTGGGCCATTAGGTCACATGACCACCATGAATATTATGCATTAAGGGTGACTATATTTCATCTAGAGAGGTATTCCCTATCCTATACACTCCCTCTCATCCCACTTGGACCATCTTTGCACCTTATTAGACCCTTTCTAACCAAATTGACCCTATCACGTCATCATGATGATCAAGCCTCAAGCTAAGGCAAGGGGGACGTTGCAGGGCTTCTTTCCAATCTGGGGTTATTTGGGGCATGATGTCCCCCTTATGCTCACTCTTGTCATCACATTGAGGCCTTAGCTTGCTTATTTTAGCATGTTTCATCATTTTATGCTAGTTTTAAAGTCTATCCCCCAACTTATGGGTGCATTCCCTAATTTTGTCTTGATTTAGATTAATTTAGTATTTTATTGTTTTAATTTTCAATTAGCAAATTAAGACTTGTAGGCTTGATAAAAAAAATTAAATCTTATGCTAGCATGGATATAAATATCAATTCAAAATCAATTTGTAAAGCACAAGACTTGGGATAAATCATGGTTATTATTCTATTTCTCCTATTGTATGGGCTCTCATTGTGATGCACACCTCTTGGAGATGATATTTTCTTGGTTTGAAGTGAAAGTGGATGAATTATAGGGTTTCTTGCACATACATGGTTGCATTGTTGGACTAACACAAGTACAACGATGATCTAGGTATCTTCGTTGATCATTCCATTGTTAAAGGTTGGTGAGTTTCATGCTTTTGTGGTGCTAATGTTGTATTCTCTTTGAATTAGGGATTCTTATAAGCTTTTTGTCAACTTTATATGGTAGAAAATGTCCTCTTCAAGGAATTTTCTCTTGTTGTTTGCCTTGGATCTCTTTATTTTTCCCTAATTAGGCTCCCTCAATGAACCCTAGATTGTTGTTGGTGGATTCCCTATTTTGAAAATCCTAGGGTCATTTCAAGAGGGACATTGATCATTGATCCCAATGCCCTAATGTTTGAGATGATACAAAAAAACCCCTTATCTTGTCACTTCCTTTACTCAAAATTTTAAGCATTTCATATGTATGATATTTAGATACATTGCATACTAAATCACGCTACATTTTTAACCTTAAAACCCTAAAAATATAGAAAAATAAAAATAAAAACTCTAAAATCTAAAAAATAATTCAAAACTTGAAAAATAACTCAAATTTGAAAATTTTAAGCCCACAAGGGGCTATGACCTACCTAAATCACACTTGAACCTTTAAGGCGTCATATTTAGGCATGATTTTGACCATCAAAACCCTAAAGGAAACCTACAACACCTATAAAGACTATTTAGGGTTTCTCCGAATTTTCACATCTAAGTGGCTAATTTAAATTCGCCTTACTTAGGTGGTTGTCTTTCTCTCTAAGGAAAAGTGTTCTGGGTGCTTAAGATCCTTTTTTAGGGTTGGATTACCCACTGGTCAATTTTGATGTATACCATAACAGTCAACTAGTGACAAGTAACTAGTATTTAAGGCCTATAGTTACTAATTTGTTGCTCTTGGGCATGCTAAATATCATGTAATTAGTATTGTTGCTAGTTGTTGATTTATCATAGAAATTTATGACTATTGGGTGTTAAATTATAGCTTATATTTTTTACTGATATGAACTGGCTAAATTGAAATCATAATGGGATATGTTTATGATGATTATCATATGTTGTTCAGCATTATTTACAAGAATGCAAAGGGTTGATTTACTATGTTAATCAAAGCAGTGTTGTTGGATTCCATCATTAATGTTGAATGATGTGTGCAAACCTTGTTCATGCTACAACTAACTATTCTTAAACACTGATTCACTATAGTAACTTAGATACCTGGTAGCAACATATGAATGGTATCTTAGGCAATGCAATTTGTCTGGGCTTGGATATAGGTGTTGATATATATTATTATATGTTATCATTTACATCTTTGTTGTTCCAACACTAGTTATATTTGTTATATATCAACACTATTTTAATCTATGGTTATTAGCCATATATATCTATTATACATGTAGATATATGTCCTTGATATTTGATGGTTGATAAATGGCTAGTTGAACTAACTCCTCTATCGATCTAATATGTCTTCTTCATTTATTATTAGACTCCATCAAAGGCATTGATCTTGTCATAAAGGTTGTAGGAGGTGTTTGTATGTTGTGGTGATAGGTATCTCAATGAGGGCTCTCCCCTGGGTTGAGAATTCCCTGAAGTAGTTGAGAGGCTTAAGTCGATGTGACATTAGGTTTGAATCTCTCTCGTGCTTACCATTTGCTAGAAAGTATCAGGTCTACTAGTTTGAATGGTAACAACTTCAATGTTCATATCTTACTCTAAAATTATTTATAGGAGTATTTATGATTAGTTGAGTCAAATGAATCCTAATTAATGGTAGTAACCCTTGTATAGATCACTCCTTTTGACGAGTATCATGAATAGGGAAAGAGATAATTATCATCACATATTTGGATCTCTATGCATATTCCCACACAAATTCCCCATATCAAATTTCCCTCATCTTTGTTATTCCTTGCTACTTCGATTTCAACAATTGAAATTCCACTAGTTTAGAGGCAACCAAAACTTCTTTGGAACTCCAAATAGATACACATAGGAACCAATGTTGTTTTGCGTATTGTTCATCTCATATTCCCTAGAATTATGTGTATCACATAGGGGACCCACCAGGAACTCCACCAATTCTAATAGATGGAGATCCTACCAAAATAAATCATCTAGGACTTGGTTGTGAAATAAGATTCAAAACCACAATTGGAACTGAACCAATGCTACTGCTCTAATTTCCAATTACTAAACTAGAACTAGGGAAACTAATTCTTCCTCATGTTATTGATCCATATTGAATGTTATGATTGTTTCTAATATGATTATACCAAGGAAAAAATAATATGGAATTAGAGAAACAGAATATAGTATGATTCAATGTCACCCTAGGAGTGGTCGAAACTAGGTCGGTTCCATTACTTTAAAGCAATCCTTCCACAATTATGAGGGATTCAATCCCTTGACTATATTCATTCTCAATTGGATCACATAGTTATGTTTGTTCAACAACCTCTCCTAGGGATTTCTCTACACGATTGGTATATATCCCAACTTCCCTGATAATAACCTCATTATCTCTCTCTTTTGACTTTGTAGTCACTCCTTCTCCCTAAATTCCTCTAATGGGATTTCCTTTCACTGGTATCCCTCTCTCCTTTAACTAATAACTAGTTGCATCTCCATGTCTCTTCAATTTCCACAACTCACTCATCCTTTCATCATCACTAGTGTCCTCACACATCTCTTTCTTATTGTTATCATTCGTTTGTTCTGCAACTTCTCTCTAACAACTTACCTTCGTGAATCTCTCTTAACCCTCTCGCTATCTAAAGAATCCCCCCATTGTCCTAACCCTTCACATTCCATAACTTTCCAACATCATTTTCGGCCACTCCCCCATGGCACAAGGTCTTTTCTCAACCATAGAGGTTTGATTAAATGGAAAAAATCCTTATTCCATTAACCATGCCTTAATCCATAATGGGATGTCTCTTATCAACCTCCCTTGATTTCACTTCTTGAAATATTCTCCTACTCTCAAAAAGGACTGATGATTTTCTACAACAAACTCCCCTATATATTCCTTAATAGCGTTCTCTTCTCATAAATCTACTACTTGCATAAGATGATGATCTAATCGATGAAACACAACTAAGTTTGTAGTAGTCCCGTGAACAATTCGTTTATGTTGATTTTTTTTTCTAGGGATTCAATGAGTCTCTTTAACCACTTATATAAAATCATGGAAAATTCGCAACAGAAATAATCGTATGAATCTAATGAGGGTCCATCATACAACACAAATTCTCTATATGTAACGGGGATCCACTTTTTCAATTGGTATTCTTGAAACACAAAGTGTTCAGATATTTTCCCCACCAATCTTGAATTTTATGCTTATAAATCCTTGTGTCCATTCAACTAGTGTTTTCCCTTAAAGGTGAGTTCTTGACAACATATTCGTTTGTTGGTGAGAGATCGAGACCAAGTTTTTATGCAAAATCCAAAAAAAGGTTTGATGTATTCTAGTTGCTCTGGCATTTTTTATCTTCCTAAAAGAGATTAAGTCTCACTCAAAGCGAAACCCAGACCAATGATGGATAGAGGAAAAACACCAGTGGGTGAATGCAAATTTAGGCATGATTTTCAATTAGAAAATAATTGTTATTACTAAGGAAAAAATATTATTATGTAGCATATCACATCATTTAGCCATGGCTAAACATAAATATTGAAATAGATTCATTCATCATACATATAGCACAACAAAATTTGAAAGGGGGCTCATAATACTTCTCATTTTATTCTCATTCCTTCAATCATAACATATATAGATATTTTACATTGTAAGGGATAGATATCCACAAGTCATATCTCATCCCAATACCCTTCCTACTACCTCAACCTTCTAGTTTTCAATGAATCCCTTCTAAAAATCCAACACCGTCCCTTAACCCTTCACGAGGATTTATACAAAATATAGTGGGCATTACGACCACGTCAATATGGTTACAATCCAAATTATCCACTCATATGCATTATTATTTCTTGATCTTTTGACACATCCTCTAGCACTATTGGGCCTAGGGATAGTAAGGAAGAATGTAGTCAGAATTCTACCTAAGTATGGAGAAGAGCTAAAGGAGAAGAAGAAGGAGCTATAGCTAAGGTAGCAACATAAAGGAAAGAAGAGAAAGGAAGTTGTGACAGAGGAAGTGAAAGAGAGGAAAAGGAGGAGGAGGAGGCGCCAGAAGAGGAAGTTGCGCCAGATGAGGAAGCCACAACAAAAGGAAGGAGTGCGACACAAGAAGGTATGACAGAATATTGGAAGTAGAAGGCGTGCAAGTTGCATAATGGTTGGAAAATGATAGTAACATGTAATGATGAGAAAGTGACAGGACTTAACGATCGTGTGTACAAGATCGGGTAGAGCTGGCAGAAACCCCACACATGAAGGCATATTTGTAATTTAGATTGTTAGTGCATCCCTTTAGGTGTTACCAGAATAGGAAAGACAACCTGTTGGTTGGATATAGAAATTCGGCTGAGAAAGCGATAGAAAATGAGTTTGTATTGAGTCTATATCACTGTATGTATGGAATCTATATCAAGTCTATAGTGGGGCTATAAAAGAAGAAACCCAAGTTGTATGTGGGTTATCCTCCCTATGGTCAGTCTTTACAGTTAGCTCTGAATTGTTAGGCTCTCGAGATGGATTTCAATTATAGAAAGGAAGACTCTCGTTAGCTGAAGAGCATGAGATCCTGGTTGATGGATTTGTATTTTGTCTGTTAGTATTGATGAGTGCATCATAATGAATGATCTGCATCTGAGTGCGTATAAGAGTAGGAAGTGTTGATTTGATCTAGTCTATGTTTAGATCGTTAGTAACGTAAAGTAGGAAGAGAATGGAGAGAAGATAAGAGAGCATGAGAGGGAGGGAGAGTCTGTGAAGGTAGAGAAGAAGATCTTAAGCAGAGTCTGCGGCTTAGTGCGCAGACGAAAGGCGCATCTGTTTCCTCATGCCAGATGAAGAACACCTTGTGGTTTTTTCCCGGATGGGTTTCCACGCTATATCTTGTGTATATGTGTGAATGTAGAATGTGTTTGACATACTTGTGTAAATATTGCATTGAATGAATGATTCTAGATTTTCTTATGGATGAATGAAAGTATATCAGCTGCATTATATTGGTTTAATATGATTATGTTGCATGTCTGTTGTTTATTTAATAAGTTGCATAAGAAAAGCTGAGGCATAGCCTAGCTGTTGAAGCACAGTGAACATAAATAATCCACCCTCGGACTTCGTTCAGAGCCTTGGTATAGGGCCAAGGTACTATACATCCCCCACCCAACTGCAGAAACATGGTTTTGGTAGTTACCCATCAAAGAGAGATATCTTGGGTGAGACAACATCTGCATTGCAAGTGTTTCCAACTAAGCTCTGCTCTGTTGGGCCGATATGTTGGGATTTGTTGCGTTGAGAAGAAGGGACTAAACCTGGGTCGGGATCCATAGAGAAGGGAGAAAATCCAACAAATGATTATGTTGCCGGCACCCAATTCATTATGGTGAGGAATATGTTGTGGCAACCAATGAAACCTGAGATCCATGATTGGGTGGAATTCAAAGAGTTAGAATTTGCATGAAAAGAAAGCGAAGGATCTCGGTGGAACCCAACTGAGTGGTTGGGATAATATATCTATACAGACAGTCATGGTATTTTCTTTTCTGAGTTTCCCATTGTGTTGTGTGAATGGTTGTCTAAGTTGGCAACCCAACAAATAAATTTTCAAGGCGGAGAACCAAGGGAGTGGACTCCTTAGTTAATTGAGCAACTGGAAGAAGTAAGCAACCATGTGTCGAGGGTTGTAGATTTTTGGATAGACAGTATCCTAGAGGGATATATTACTGATTTTGTTGTTGACACAATAACCTCATACAGTGAGGAAGAGCGTAAATTTTTTCAAGGACCACGTAGTAGATATCTGTCATCTTTAAAGACGTGGATAAAAATGCTTGTATGTGAAAAAGGTATTCTACAAATGTAACAAGACTGTATATAAATACAGTGGATATGTCTCAGCAGAACCCTAAAGTGAGATGTTCCCAGGATATAGTGGAACTGAACTAGATTCAGGATTTTTAAGAAGTGGAAGAAAATTCAGATCCAGTAAGCGAAGAAAGAATCTATTAGGAAAGAGGGAGTTGCAGCACGAATAGAGAAGAAGAAGGCTACGATCTTGTGTCATACTTGGACAAAGGGTCTTGTGATGAAGAAGAAGCATATCAACTGATATCTGAAGGAGACGAAGACTCGAAAGAGTCGGCTGAAGCCCCAGAATGAGAATGTGGCACAACAAGATTTGAACCCAAAATCCGATGACAAAATTCAACGACATCCGACGAAAAGTACTATTTTGTCGGATTTCAATTTGAAATTACGAATTTTGATTAATTTTTTTTTAATTCTAGAATTAGTCATCGGATTTTTGACCCCTTTGTCGTCATATCTTCAAACCCTTTTTCATCGGATTTTTCACCCCTTTGTCATCATATTTTCGAACCCTTTGTCGTCGTATTTTCGAACCCTTTGTCATCAGATTTGTAACAACATAGTCGTCGGATATGCAACGTTATTTTTGCCGGATTTGCGACATATTTGGCATTTTTTTTTCAACGGCAACTAGGATTTTTGCAATGGTAACTAGGTTAATATCATTGGTTATTCAACGATAGTTGAATTTGAAAATATATAAATTACATAAACATTCTGACATGTTTTCTGTAAAAGCAACGAACGATTTGCGAAAATTATTTTATTCCTCGACGAACAGTTTGAGGAATTGTTTTATTCTTCGACGGATGGTTTGTGGAATTTTTTTATTTGTCGATGGATTGTTTGCAGACATCATTTTATTCTTCAACAGACAGTTTTCGGAAATCATTTTATTCTTTGACAAACCACCGTTTTTGAAAATAGTGATGTGTGGACCTTGATTTTTTAAGATTGTCGATAGTCTTCATTCAAGCTTTTGTGACAAAATGTCAAATAGCAATATTCCTGATCCAAACGAACAAAATCGATAATTGCTTGCTAGACTGTGGGATGCAGCGAAAAGAAGGGGTGATGGGAAATGTTATTGTCCTTGTAGTCAATGCAGGGGATTTAAGAGGAGAAGAATATTGATCATAACAGCCACAAAACATTGTAGGGAACATGGACACTCTAAGGAAGGGAATGGATATCGTCTGGAGCAACCGAATCCGGTTGTCCGTTAGTAAAATCCGACTATCATTGTAATAATGAATATGAATAATAATAATATATTAAATGATCATAATAATTACAAAGGAGGCTCACCTTTATAGGATTGAGCATGAAGGGTTACACCCTTTCATATAATTAACTAATCTATTTAATAATTTATTTTATATTCATTACATTGCCACTCCCTTTAAGGAAGCTTTGTCCTCAAAGCTTAAGTATTTTTCCTAGTGTCGTTCTTCATTCTGACTCGGTGTCGATATTAGAATCAGACGAGGTCTCTTGTGCAAAGACTTGCACTTCCTTTCCATTGATGGTTTTGCACTGTATTGTCTCATTGTTCCTACATTTATGACCAGGGATCCAATCATCACCACATCGACGACATATGTTTTTCTTCTTTTTTCTATTATCAGCGTAACTGTTAGATGACTTTGATCTATTTTCCATTTCATAGGCGTATGATTGAGGTTTGTGGCATTGATGACCAGGGGACCAAGTATCTGCACAGTACCTACATTGTGTCTCTTTTTCTTGTCGATAATGGCTATCACCTTTTTGTTTTTATTCCTTCCAATTTGCGTTCTGCGGCTTTTGCTTTACGTCTTGCTACTTCTACATTAGGTATGTCATGTAACTTTAACTCTTTTTGGAGGTGTGGTTTAAGACCTCCTAAATAGGTTTCGAGTCTTTGCTTGTCAGACAACCCAATTACTCATGTTGATAAGGATTCACATTGATGAGTGAATTCCTCAATGTTTCCTATTTGTTGTAGTCTGGTAAGTTTAGTGAAAATTTCATCTTCTTTGATTCCTTGAAACCTATTAAAAAAATCATTTTTGAACAAGTTCCAGGTGTAGGTAAAATTATCTCTCTTCCACCATAAGTACCAATTATAGGCGTACCCTTCCATATGCATTGATGCATATTTCACCTTCTCCTTATCAGATTGGATGTTGTAAATGTCGAAGTATTCTTCTGCTTTGTTTAGCCAAGCAACGCATTGGTCTTCACTCCCATTGTATTTCGACAACTCTATTTTTTCCTTAGGTGGGTGCACTTTGTAAGGACGACGTTGATTTCCTTTTGACTTATGGTTTGATGGTGGCTCGGAACTACTGGATGATGAAAGTGACATATCTGAATTGCTTCGTTGTTGGCGGTGATTTTTAGTTTTTCTTTTCTCTACTATTTTACTTATAGCGTCTATTTTGTTGTTTAATCGTGCCTCCATATCTGGCAATACTTGTGTTTCTATCTCTTGCTTAAGCATCAAATTGTTAATATTTATTTCTTTTGGCAATTCTTCTTGATTTTTTGGGAGTGTTTCCTGGGTGGCAACATGAAATGAGGCATCTAGCATGTGTGGACCGCTGACTTGGCCCGGACTCGATATGAGCCTTTGTAACATCTCGATCAATGTATTATGGTTTTGTGTCATGGTGCTCATGTTTTGTGTTAAGGTGTTTATGTTTTGCGTTATGGTACTCATTTTTTCATCCACGTCTTTTTGTTTTTCATTTAGGATGTCAAGTTTCTCGTCAAGCCTTCTTTCTAGTACCAAAACAAGATCATTTTTTAGTAATGTATTGTTATTTTGCATCTTTTCCTTCAAGCCTTCATGGTTATCGACAAGGGACTTGATGTCCTTCTCCATTTTTTCGATCTTCTCTTTCAGTTCCTCCATGGTTTTGGACCTTGTATGCGGAGATGTGTATTTCCATGCTATTTTGGCTAAAAATATATTAATTAATTAATTAATTAATATTATTATTATTATATTTTTTTTATAAACCATATATATTTTTACAAATATTATAATATTATTTATATTATAATAAATACAATATTTTATTTTATTTTTAAATATATTATAATTAATATATTACAATATTATATTATAATATAATATAATTTATTTTTTTGTGTTGCAAGTTTAGGAGGGAGAGGCGGAACGACAGCTTGGTTGAGGTGGTCGCTGTGGAGGAAAACTCAGAGGTGATGATTGGAGAGGAAGGCTTGTGGATGAAGGGGGCAGATGCGTGTGCAAGGAGTGGGAGGATATTGAAGTGGGAGTGAAGGAGTGTCGGCGTGGAGCAGGTGGTTGGAGCGCGTGGGGGTGACAGCGCGCGGGGTGAAGATTGGAGCAGTTGGGGGATGGGGGTGGAACATGTAGGAGGTGCGAGGGGAAGGGTGAGGATTGGAGCTGAGAGGAGAGTTTGAAGCACGTGAGGGTGAAGGGTGCAGTAGAGCGACGTGCAAGTGACGTGGGGGAATTGGAATGCGCACGGGAGGAGAAGACTAGAGCAGCGAAGGTGTGATAAGGGATCGTTGTTGGGCAGCGTCGAAGAAAGAATGTAGAAGGGTGGTAGGAAAGGAGATGGAGGTGCTGAGGAAGAGTGAGGAGCGGGGTGTGATGGGAGAAAGAGTGCGCAGAAAGTTTTTTTTTTAATGTAAGTGTTTGATGAGAGATGTGAGCAGAAGAGGTGGTGTGAGATGAGCCGAAACTAAGCTCAAGTGGGAGAAGCCGAATCCTAGCTTAGTGTTGGAGAGGCCAAATCCTAGCTCATGTCAAAGGAGCCGAATCCAAACTCTGATACCAAATGGAGCAACCGAATCCGGTTGTCCGTTAGTCGAATCCGACTATCATTTTAATAATGAATAATAATAATATATTGAATGATCATAATAATTACAAAGGAGGCTCGCCTTTATAGGCTTGAGCGTGAAGGGTTACACCCTTTCATATAATTAACTAATCTATTTAATAATTTATTTTATATTCGTTACATTGTCCATTTGTAAGTTTAGCATTATAAAGTTTTTTATATTTTTTACTTTGATAAATGTATGTATTATTTTAATATTTCCTATATTAACTGATATCTATTGATGTATTCATGTAATTATAAAGGAAATACATCCTACAGCATATCATCCAGAGGAAGTGCTTTCAAAACAAGTACCAGAGGAACATGGAGCTATGCTTAATGGAGAACAACTTAATGATCCTATTGAATAAGATGATCATACTGATAACGTAGTTGAAGATGATGGTACAAATACATTGATCCATGATTCATTTAATGTTAGAATGGATGATGATGATGACGGTGATCATGAAAATATTGATGACTTTGATAATGTTCACGATATACCTCTTCTTGATAAGGCATACAAACCCCTTTATGAAGGCTCCAACACAAATCTTCTCTCTATTATATTGTTGATAATGAACATGAAGGTTATGAATGGTATTTTAAACATATAAATCACATGGATGTTAAGGTATGTAAAATGATCCATCACATCTATATGATCATGATAAAGGTTATCTTTGTTCCTCTAATAATTGTATTGTTAATTCATAATTCAAATTAATACGGATGAAATGTGTTTCGTTAATATTATTTATATATTATATTAACTATATTTTCATTTTTATTTGATGTAGCTTGATAGCTGAATTTTTGTTACCATCATCAAATATTTTACCTCGCACATATCGAGATTTATCTGCCATCATGAAAGAGATTGGAATGCATTATGAAGCAATTCATGCATGCCCCAATGACCATGTTATATATTATAATTAGCATGAATTTGCAACATAATTTCTAAATTGTCATATAAGTATATATCGAACAGATCAAGTAACAAAAAAGGTGTGTCGCAAGGTTCTTCTTTATATTCCCATCATTCTACCTTTGCAACGATTGTTCAGGTGCAAAAACGTAACACAATTTATGGATTACCATGCAAGGAACAGAAGTCAAGATGACGTTATTCGAATGCCTGCAGATGGTTCTGCATTTAGAGATATGGAGGAAAAGTGGTCTCACTTTAAAGAAGAACCCAGTAATCTTAGGATTTCTTTGGCAGCAGATGGTGTTAATCCATTTGCAGAGATGAGATCCATTTACACTGTGTGGCCTATTTTTGTTATCAACAATCACATTCCTCCATGGTTGTCAATAAAGAGGAAGCACATCATGTTGTTGATGATTATTCTAGGTATATTATGTCTACAAGTATATTAATGTAGTTGTGGCATCTCATTTTTCGTATTTTGTTTCCTAATGTCATATATATATTTTTTATTTTACTCTTGTGCATGGTTTATATTTTTTAATGGTTCTCATAATTATATATTTTATATGTACTTCAAATCAATCAGGTAAGTTCCAAGTTAAAGATATGAATGTATATATCGAACCTCTTATCAATGAGCTACTAAAGTTATGGAATGGAATCAATATGTATGATGTATCTAGACCAATCAGGAAAAGGCAATTTCAATTCCATGCAATGCATGGATGGACAATACACGGTGCCCCAGGGTTAACCCATTTTTGTGATTTGTATTTTTAAGTTCCACTTTAATTGCATTTAAATTTATGAACTAGTTAATATAGTACTATGCATGCATGTTTTTATAAATATTCCATTCATTTTATATATAATTATAATTGACATAGATATCCCATATCTATATGTAGGTCTTCAAACAAAGGGAAAATTTGCATGTCCGGTTTGTGGTCCTAAGATCAAATCTCATCGCTCAAAAAGCTTAAGAAAGGAGGTGTTTGATGAGTATAGGCACTTCCTCTCTAAGAATCACAGGTATCGAACAACCGGAAAAAAAAATTATTCAATGGGAAGCAAGAGACTGCATTAAAACCACAGAGAATGACACCTCACCTTTGGAAGTTGCAATATAATAGAAATCGTCAAGCTGGTATGTATGGATCATCATATATGAATTGTTATGTATTTTTATTATTATGTGTTGTTTACTGTAGTGGCCATAATTGATTTTTGTAATTTCTTTATAAACTACGATTCATGATGTCTGTCGTGATCATGAAGGCATTAATGGGCTTCCACGAGGAATGAAAATTTATCCTAAACAATTCAGCAGGTTTCCCTACTATGAGCACCTACAAATTTCTCATCTTGTTTGATACAATGCATATTGGAAAGGATGTTACTAAAACATTATGGTCAATATTGGATCTAAGGAACAACAAAGAAAAAACTATCAAAATTTGCAAAGACATTCAAGAAGGCAACCATGCAATGAAAGACGTCATTCAATTTCATAGAAACGGAGACCAAATTAATATAAAATCACTTCCATAGATGTTAACGGAGCAGCAAAGTAATTTTGTAAAAGAAGTCACGCGAAAATTAAATTTCCCACTGGATTTTGTGTGAACATGAAGAATATCATAACAGAGAAAGGTGATTTTGCGGTGGTGAAAACGCATGATTGGCATGTCTTCATGAATGTAATTATTATGGTATTATTGTTGTTTTAATTCCAGTGCATATTGTTGTTATTTTGTTTGTCTACTATTTGTTTAAAAAATGATGTGGTTTGTATATTGTTACAGTATGTTCTACCTCTCTCTCTCCTGGACAACTTCAACAACAATGTAAAACAAGTTATATATAATCTTGGGAAATACATGAGGTAACTAGCGATTTTTTTGCATGTGCTTAGTGTTTCTTTAGTTCATCGTATAACATATTTGTTTTTTGTGCACTAATTGATGTTATGTAATTAAATATTTTTTTTGTTAAATATCGTTATTGGTTTGTGTCACTTGTATATGGTTGTCATCTAAAGAAATACATAAAGAAGATATAAATTACTGGAGGAGAGAAATTCCTCGTATCATGTGTGAAATGCATAAGCATCTACCTTTCGGCATTTTTAAATGCACATGAACACTACCTTTTTTTTTCCAAAGAAAAAATTTGTAAATATTTTATTCACATTCAGTAGATGGCACAAAGTCCATTATACTAAAAATCAACTATGAAGTTGTCAATTACATACAGATATTTGCCTCATGAAGAGCACAAACTACCATTATCATATCCAAAATCAGACTCAACTGTAAAGTTGTCATTACATACAAGAAATTACCTCATTAGAGCATAATGATTACCATTACTTTTCAATAGAAAACAAAAAACCAGCCTGTATTAATTCAAGTCTGATCATAGCAGACTTTTTTTCATCATTCCTGAATAATCAGGTCAGATCAACTGTGAAAGGTGATCCCAAGCAAAAACAGCCCAGAGCATAACTAGTTGGCTGATATAGTCTCAACCTGCTAGAAACTGTAAAAAGCTGGAAGATAAAAACAACAGCTAATAAATTGGCCTTCATGCCATCCAGTGAAGAAAGTTTATAATCATTTCAGATCCAAATAAGAGGCCAATCAGCCCACCTGAAATGCTCTCAGAATATTTGCTCGAAAATCACCAATGGCAAGATGAAGCATAATAAATTCAGCCAGAGCATCATATATCCAGGGTGGAACCAAAAAAAGAGCTGATCACATCATGTAATCCAGAAATGCCCAAGCATTAAAATCTCCCAAGAATCAACAAAGCATTCACAAGAAACTATCAATAAAGAACAAAAAGCATGTAGCCACCATCAAAATACATTCATACAACTGCAAGTCAAAAAGCTCACAGGACCAATTTTAGAAAACCTGGAAGGTTTCCACATTTGTTGTGCCTTGCTGTTCACAGATACTCCAAGATCCTTCAAGAATGCTACCACCTGCTTTAGCCAAAGTATCTGCTTTGTAGTTTCGTTCTCTGTAAATGTGTTTGAAAGACACATAATCAAGACTGTCAGCTAAACAGTGAACATCTTGAAGAATCATGGCTAATTCGGTATTTAGTAGTCTATACTTACCAGATGCCCAGTTTATGACTAACTGGGAATCCCCAAATACTTGAATTTTATCCCAATGATGCAACCGAGTCAGCCTAAGAAGAAGCTTAAGTGCACATAATTCTGCATAATTATTAGTGCCCAAGCCTAAACCTACTTTGAAAGAAACATAATGAAAATCAAATATGAATAGTATACCACCATCCCCACAAATCATTGGGTCCCCAGCTGCAGATCCATCAAAGTAACCCCAAGCATAAGTTTTATCAATTTCTTCCACAAAAATTGATCTGATAGAGACCACAGGTAAAGACTGTGGTAAATTCTTCATCAAACCCAAACTGTAGCTTGAGACTTGTGCAGGGGTTGTGACAAGATCCTCAAAACAAGACCTGTTTCTTGCTTTCCAAATAAACCAGAGTACAATGATAGGTAAAGATTTGATAAGAAACACGTCTGATATAAAGCACCAGTTTTTAAAACAAGCAGACAGGGAATCTCCATACCATAAATTATTAAGTTTCAAATGATCCTCAATAATTGACCAAACATCTTGAGTAAAAGGGCAATCCACAGCAATATGAAAATTGGATTCACAACTTTGTTTGCATAAAAAGCACCTGCCAGGACCTTCTCTACCCCTCGAACAGAGAACATCCTACGTCAATGCTTTACCAAAAAGAAGAAACCAACTAAAATTTTTTGTTTTTAGTGGACACTTCATCTTCCAGATGACCTTCCACCACCAGATCGATTCCACATCTCTATTCATAAGCTCAGCATAACCCTCTTTTGGAGAATACTTGCCTGTTTTAGATAAATTCCAAATGAGGCAATCGGCTGCAGCAGAGAGTCTAACATGGCTAGACTTGAGAATGGCAATATAGCCATTCCAAGTAGCAATCTCATGGGGGTCAGTAAATCCAATAGTTGATGTAGATAACCAAATTTGGGGCAACAAACCAGACAGACAATGAATTCCAATATCAGAAATGAATTGAAAACCAGCCAAATGTAATCTTTCTACCATAGGAAATGGAAGAGCATATCTCCATTTACATCCAGACCACGGATCTAAACCAATTCGAACATCCTTGCCATCACCAATCTTCTATACCAGTGAATTACCAATGAGATTGAAGGCCCAAAGAACAGCTTTCCAACAAATAGAAATGTTCTTTTTCTTTTTAGCAGGATATCTAATCCAATCCAGAATATTCATTGGATAAATATATTTCTGTATTGCAATCTTAACCCATAAAACTGAGCCATGAATGATATTCTAGACATTTTTAGATGTAAGAGCCTTGGCAAATAAAACAGGAACTTTAAGTCCCCATCCACCCAAAGATTTAGGCATAGCAAGTAACTTCCATGAAGTACAAGGTAAACTAGAAGAGTTTTGTTTACCAGCCCAAAGAAAATTAAAACAAAGCTTTCTGATTTTATCTATGACTCCCATAGGTACCCAGAAATGCATCCAATATACTGATATGGCCTCTAGAACGACTTTTATCAAAATCAGCTTTCCTCCTTTGGACAACCAATGGTAGCTCCAATTCTGAATCCTTTGTTCAACTTTAATAATCAGCCAATCCCCATCCTTAATCAGATATATGCAAGGTTTAAGATGAAACCCAAGGTACTTCATGCCCTTAACAATTCTATAAATAGGAAAACTGAAGATATTCTGTAATGTAATAACTGCAGAATATTCCATACATGAGAAATATAAAGATGATTTATTATCATTTATTTGCATCCCAGAAGCCTTACAGAAAAGCATTAAAATCTCATAAAGAGTGGAGAGATATTGTTCAGAACCATCATTAACCATGACAATATCATCCACAAAGAGTACATGAGTTAAAACTGTATCATTACCAAAAGGTAAGCCATGATAAGTCTGACAAATTTTAGCATGGAGAATAGCCCTCCCAAGGCCTTCAACCACAATAAGAAACAGAAGTGGTGCCAATGGACACCCATGTCTGAGTCCCCTACTAGATTTAAAAAAATTGGTAGCAACACCGTTGATAAGCAAAGAGAAAGAAACCGAAGATAGACTACTCATAACCCACGCAATAAAGTTTCCTGGGAATCCCATTTTAGCTAGAATAACCCGAAGATAACTCTAACTGACTCGATCATAAGCTTTTGAAAGATCGATCTTAATCATGACTGCTTTTAAGGATTTAACATGCATAGAATGCATACCTTCCTGAATGACACCTACAGCATCCTGAATCTGCCTTCCCGGCAAAAACCCAAACTGTTCCCCAGAAATACATCTACCCAAAACCTTTCTGATTCTGATCGAGATAATCTTACCAATAATTTTGTATACAAAATTACACAAAGATATAGGCCTAAAGTCCTCAAAAGATAAGGGTCGATCAATTTTAGGAACAGGGGCAAGAAAAGAAGAATTAAAGACACCTGGGATTTTGCCACTTGTCCGAGACAAATTGATGACTCTTAAAAGATCCTCACCCAAAACATCAAACAGGCATCTATACACCTCAACAGGAATACCATCTGGTCCAGGACTCTTATCATTTTTGCTTATGGATAAAATATGCTTGATATCTTTAATAGTTATAGCCTGCATAAGCTCAGCATTTTCAGCCTCTGAAATAGAAGATGGAAAATGACCAGCACTATGAACAATTTCTGGAAGATGGAGATCATCTTCTTCTTTAAATAGGATTTCAAAATGCTGAATCCCAGCCTCAGCTAAAGCCTCAGATCCTTCCACTAGATTTCCAGAATCATCATAAAGCTTCTAAATAGAGTTGCGACATTTCCTATGAGCAGCAAATTTGTGAAAGAAAGGAGTATTATCATCACCACAAGTCAACCATAACGCCCTACTTTTCTGGCGAGCCTCCTTTTCCCAGAAAAGAAGAATAGAATTCTTGCGAGATTCAATCTCAATCAATAATTCTTTATCAGCCATTGATGTAAAACCAATATGCCTATCAAAAAATCTTTTCAACTCATATTCAATATCAACCAAATCTTTAATGTTCTGCGCATTTTTATTCAATGACCACTTAATAGAGATTGCTTTAATACGTTCAAGATTCTCACTAAATTGAGCCGCAGGAGATAATGCAGACTGAGCAACAAAGGGAACCCAAGAATATTTTAATGCTTTAACCAAGTCAATATGATCCAACCATCCTGCATTAAACTTGAAAGGACTATGGGCCTTTGGAGAAAGAGCAGAAATTTGTAAGAAAACAGGTTGATGATCAGAAACACCTCCACACCCAATCCATTGTTTAAGAAGGAAATCATAATCTAGAAAATTAGCTGAAACTAATAGACGATCCAACCTTTTACAAATACCCTCGGAACCGACTCTGCAATTACTCCAGGTAGGAATAGACACTAACGGACTGATGTCAACAATCCCCAAACTCTCCAACAGATTGTGAAAAAAATTAGTTAAGGAATCTGCTTGAGCTTTAACCCCCCAGATTTCAGAGAGACCCAAGGAAAAGTTAAGATCTCCCCCAAAAACTAAGAAAGGGGACAAGAAAACATCCATCTTGATCAAGTTATTCCAGAAAGATTCCCTATCCAGATAGGGCGCATAAAGATTAACAAAGGATATTTCCTTTTGTAAATCATAGGAAAATAAAATAGCACACAACCCTGCTTTCATATCCCATGCATTATGAAAAAGAAAATTACAAGACTTCCAGCCCAAAATAAGTCCACCCGACCTGCCCTTAGCATCCACTGAAATGAACTGCCAACCATGAATCAAATGTTCCAATTCCTGAACCAGAACACACCCCTCAATCATTGTTTCTTGTAAAAATATAACATCATCTGAATTTTGCTCAATAAGTCTTAAAACCGCTAGTTTCTTGGGTAGACTAGCCAAACCCCTAACAATTAAGGTCAAAAGGATCATATGGAAACCTTGTTAAGGGCAGATGCTCTAAGTGCCCCAACACCACTCGTCACAGAATGTAAAACTTTAACATCCCCAATCTGAACCTTATATGCTTTTTGAAACCCAGGTTTCTCCTTGACAGGCCGTGGAATCTCCTGAACTGATTTCGAACACGAGCGAAGAAAATAACCCTTGCTAACAAAAGGAGAGGCCTTACAAGGTGATACAAATCCCAGATTCTTCAGAGGAGAATTTGGAGCAGTAGGGGAAGAGGCCTCAGAGGAAAGGTTCAGAAAAGGAAAGTTACCAAAATCGTCCAAAGAATTTGAAATCCTTAACGATTTAAGTTTGGCTAAAGGTTTTGACTCAATGGAGACAGGATGTAGATCCAAATTCTCAATCACAGACTTTCCAACCTTTGCAGCAGACTGATTCCCACCATTTTTCACTCTCCAAACTTTGGAAGAAGAAAGTTTTTTAAATGGGAGAGAGCACTCATTAGCCAAGTGTCCAAACCCATGACATCTATAGCATCTAAAAGGAATTCCCAAATAATCCAGAGGCTGATAAAAATCACCATTACCCTTTTTAATGACCAGTTCAGCAGGTAATCCCAAGCGAAAATCTAACAGAACAAGAACCTAGCCCATGCAACAAACCCCAGATTGCAAATAAGTAAAATTAGTTTCCAAATGGGATCCCAAGGTATTGCCAACAAGTTTGAAGAAATCAGAAGACCAGAATTCAAAGGGTAAGTTTGGGAGTTTGACCCAAATAGGAACTTGATCATACCTTTCCTTCCGCGGATCAAATAAAGGGGACCATCGCTTGAGAAGAAGGCCATCTTTATCCCATCTCCAAGCTCCAGCCAGAATCCTATCGGCATCAGGCACATAAGAGAATTTAAAAGCTATCCATCCCCTTGGTAGCAAATAAATATCAGGACGAGTACTGATACCATCATTCTAAGCCTTATCAGTCCACCCACGCAAAGATTCAGCATTATAATTACGTCTTCTAAACCTCCCAACCAAGGTCAAAGCATTGGTGAGAACGATATCATTTAAAAGCACGTCTTTCCCTAGGGTCATTAAAACCAGACTAATCTTCTTGATGGGTTTAGGCTACCTCTTTTTAGACTTAGAATTCCCCTCGCTAACAGAAGAGTGAGGAGCATGCATATGTTCATTATCAGAATCCATAGACCTGATAGAAACATGATTCTCATCAAGATTAGGAGTAAATCCCAAATCAGCAATCCTACCTTCACTAACCTCATGATCCATCCCAACTGCCTTGAGACTAACCAGAAAGTAATTACTCTTGTCGACCTGAAAAATCTGAACCTGAATGACTGTGATCATTATCACCCTTGGATACGCAATTCATAAAACCCAAAGTGTCCGATTGGGAACCCAATCTCAAAGAGGAAGGCCCAACCAAAATAATGTTCCCAAGGCTTGCATTAAACTACCCTGTCTTATTGACCTCTAAATCCAAAGGACTGGATTCCGGGAAAGTATAGTTTTCCATAGGGAACAATAGATCAGCACCAACTTCAACCTCATCAATAACCCTCAAAATAAACCCTTTCGGGGCTGATTTAACAATAGGACAGGATACCAAAGGTTCCAACGCCACAGCATAGTCATCAAGCGAATGAGAGGTTTGATTAAACTGGCCGTCTCTCTTGAATCCGCCATCCAAGCAAGAGGACACCTGAATCCCAATCTCCGAACATTCCTCTTGCTTAGGAGAATAAACCACAGATAAACGATAATCCTCTCCAAAAACTTCCCGGGAGCATGACAAATGTCCCATGGGAGCAGAAACGATAGGACAAGCATATAAAGGACTAGGCACAGACAGACAAAAAATCATTCAGGTTGGATCACCCACCCAGTTCAGCCCAATAATCTACTACCGGGTTTACCCTATCCAAAACAGGATCAAAAATATAATCCGGCCCTGGAGCAGACCCCATGTCTCCCAAGTTCAACTGTAGAGGCACGTAAGTCGCTGAAACCCGCTTCTCCACACCAATATCCTGCTTAATACAATGTAGGCATCCTGGCGGAGTATGAACCAAAGATTTCATCGCCCGAAGCGACATAGAAAACTCAACCGATCAAATCCCCCAACCCTTAACCAAGATCCTTCAATCTTTGGAAGGAAAAACTCAAGAAGATCCTATAAAACTCAATCAAGCTTCAAAACGTATCTTGTATTTAAATATATTGAGTTTTTCTTTCACTAAAGATCCCAAAAAACTCACAAAGTACGCACAGATATAGAAGCAACACACCAACACCAATCCAGGTAATCTCAAATCGCCAATAAACACATTAACAAAAACTGTAAAAACAGTTCGGGCTTGCCTCCAAAATATCGCTAATGAAAACACAATGCAGAAACATCCAAATCCTTGTGCTTGCATTTTCATCCCCTAATTGCTCTACGAATCATAAACTTCAATAATCCCCCAAATCCAGCAAGCTCTGTGCAAAATTAGAATATCCGCTTCTGGCTCTCGAAATGAATTCTCCTTCAACAAAAAGGCAATGAAAAATCTTCACAAGGAACCGCCGAATTCCACCAACACCAAAAAACCAAGATAAATCCCCAAAACAGACCGATAATATGTTCCAGCTTCTCCAGCAACAATACTTTCGTCCAAAATACACCAAGAAGTCCAGAAAACCAAGACTCCAGAATCCCCAGTAGTCTACCAACACCAACGGACAGGAGAAAAACAGTCACCAGAAGGACTCAATAGAATGAGATACACTCCAGAACGATGCAAAATGGGACCCCAATAACGCCATGCATTCCGAAACACTGCCAGAAAAACACATCCCACTAAAGCGATATACCAGCACCATCGCCACCTCGACCAAGCTAATCAAAATGAATGCTCAATCGCATAACCATAAACCACTTATCCAAAGAAATCGGAACCCATCAAAACGATGCAGGTCCACAACACATAAATGGCTTCGGACAAGCGCATTAGTAATCCACACCAGCTCAAAAATCAAAACACTTCAAGGGCATTCTAGCCACTGCAAATAGTAACTCGAGAAATGCTATCTCAACGTCCGAGAAAAATCCTAGAAAAACCAGGAAAACAGCCAGAAGAAACGCCATTAAACCTCGAAAAACAAGCTTCCCAACTCCAAATCATTGAATGTCTCTCTGCCAATATCCAGAAACCACAAGAAAAAAACCGAACCTAACCCTACCTCCTTAAGCTTAGTCCCTACCTCCACAAGGAAGAAACACTCCAGAGCGAAGCATTCATAACCCTTAAAACGCCATGCACACCTTAAGGCAACCAGAAACCCACAACACACCAGAGCGTATAAATGAACCGATGCCTCTGCAAACCAAAATAACAATAAGGGCAGTTAATCGTATAAAACCATTGACGATGAAACCCAACAAGACGTGGCAATCCACAGCTCGAATGAGTAATGGCTACGGACATAACTCTAAAGCGCAATTAATTCCACCCCAGCGCAGAATTCAATTCGCATCAAGAGCACTCAAAACACTGCAAAATGGTATTATCTAACGGCCAAGAAAAGCTCCAGAAATACCAATGAACGGCCAAGATTCAACCATTAAAGCTCGAGACAAGCTTCCCATCTTCGGTTCAATGGCAATTGCTCCCCACCAACGACAATCGCTCACCTTTTTGCTACTTCTACGTGTGAGAAAAAATGTTTTGCCTCTCACATGAACACTACCTCATACATCAAGTTGAGGAGATTGAATTATGTGGACCTGTGCACTCAAGGTCCATGTGGATGGTTGAGAGGCACTTGAAATTTATGAAGGGTTTGGTTGGACAATGAGCACGTGTTGAGGGTTCTTTGATGGAGGGATATATGGTATACCAAAACATGTTGTATGTTAGTGAATATCTTCCTAATTTAGCGTCAAAGCTCAATTTACGTCTCATTTGTGATCCGGACTCCAATAACAATTTTGAAGGGGAAAGGTAGATAGAGGAAGGTGAAAGGTAATTATTAGCTAATAGATGTTAATTAATATAATACATTTGACTGTTGACATTTATGTATAAATATCATACGTATTCTATTTTTATATTAAATAAATTGCATCAATTAATAGCGTATACTTTGTTAAGATAATTTACATTTGTATTGAATTTTAATTTTTATTGTCATCAAGCAGTTGGCCGAGAGTGGGATGCAATTCATTTTTACATCGCAAACAATGTTGATTGGATGAAGGTATGGATTGAACGATGCGAATAACATGGTCATGGAATATCATGGGAAGGTGTGGCTTCATTGGTTAAAGCAACACATCGCAATGGAGATACCAATATTACACAAAGGGAAATTGATTTAGCATATGATTTAAAAGATAAGCAGGCAATCATATTAATCAACCACTTTTTTTTTGCAAATTACATATTGATATACACGTTGATTTTTTCCCTATATGGCATAAACATGCACTTAATCATAAATATTGAATCATTATGTAATCTTTTCTTGTATGGCTTGTTGTAGGTAAAACACCATAAGGCTATGGTGTGCAATGGTTGTAGATATAGCATCAAAAGGTTGTATGAAACGAAGAAAACATCAGATTGTGGGATATCTGCAGTCTTTGAGGTGACCAATGTTTCCTCTAGAAGTGATAGACATCTAGAACTCTAAGAAAATTGATACTATGGGTATCTGGAAGATATTCTTCAATGTGACTTTAAATCCTTCAAGGTAGTTATGATTGAATCAACGTGATCCTGATAGAACTATTATTGAACATGATAATGGATTTACCATGGTAAATACAAGGTTGTTTGAGCCAGGAACGGAGCCCTATGTTCTTCCAAGCCAATATGAATAGGTATTTTACTCTGAGGTTCCAGTTAAAGTGAGTTAGTCATTTATTGTGAGAGACGATCCAAGGGGAAGGTCGGTAAAGTATAACCTACAGGAAGGTAATGAAGAGGGTTTGGAAGAAGAAGACAATGATGAAGATCATGATCAACATGAGTTAGATGATCATGTTCTAGAAGAAGATGTTGAATAATTAGTTAAATCAGATGATGTAGCAGACAATTCCCATGAAGATGATATCGATGATGACATGATGATCGTAACTAACATAGATGGCGATGATGATATGGCCAATCCTTACAATGTTGACTTTAGATCGGATGATACATATGAAGACTTGGATAAAGAAGATGATGAATTCTATTGAAGTATACAAGGTACGCAATAATATATATATATACTCTATATATTTTGATTGAATCCTGCGATAGAAATATTGAATTTTATTGGTACTCAAAAATTCAATAATTTTGAAATATTATTTTATCTTATTTGTTTTAAAAAAGAGAAGCTAACATTAATGAGATCATATTATAGAGACGAGAAAAGAGTAGGCTGAAAGAATCCATGACAAATATCCAAATAGCATACCTGTAAGATCAAAGTCTTGTTATGTAAATAAGTTACTTTTTCATATGTTGAATTTTTAAATATTTGACTATTATTATATATTTTGATTTGAAAAAGAAAATAATTTCATCAAATAGGAGACACAAATAATATTTCATTTTGATTGTAGTTGAGTATATCATCATTTTGGATTTGCAGATATATGATTCGGCCAGCATATTTTATAGTGGGATAGTTGTACATATGATACATAAGAGAATAAATGTAGGTGTAGAGAAAACAATATCTATTTTTGTGAACAATGTGCTTCCACCTATTGGTAAGTTAAATCTTATCAATTTTAATTTGATGTTCAACTTTGCAACTAATATTGTTTGGCATTTTCTTTTTCAATACTTAAGTCCATCGTATTTCAATAATGATGGCATAGACACGAATATGCATATCTCCACCTTATTTCAATAATGATGACATCATGATCAAGTATTGATGTTTGTTGTTTGTGGCATTTCACAGATCTCTAAAATGAATCGCAATCCAAATAGATATCACCTCAATGTTATGTTCTAATCATAGTCAATGTAATTCTTTATCCTCTCAATCACCATCATCATCATCGTCAACATCATCATTGTCGTCATCATCATCATCATAATAATAATTTGAGCAGCAAAACCCATACCTGTAGATTAATTAATGTGCTACGTGGGGCCAACGTTGAAATTTTTTATATAAGTGTCGGCTTGGTCTGAAATTTGGCATGGTTTGACTAGACGCATACATTGACGGAGTGGAAAGGTTTCCAGACTCAAACATCATCATCATCATCATCTTCATAATTTCATATGACATCAACATCGTGATCACCATCTTCATCATCATCATCATCATCATCATCAAACATGACTGACACTAACAATTCGATCAACAAAAACCATACCTATAGATTAATTAATGTGCTACATGGGGCCAACGTTGAAATTTTTTATATGTGTGTCAGCTTGGTCTGAAATTTGGCATGGTTTGACTAGACACGTGCATTGATGGTGTGGGAGGGTTTCTAGACTCAAACATCATCATCATAATCATCATCATCATCGTCGTCATCATCGTCATTGTCATCATTATCATCATCATCGCCGTCGTCATCATCGTCATCATTGTCATCGTCATCGTCATCATCATCGTCTTCATCATTTCTTATGACATCAACATCACGATCACCATCTCCATCATCATTATCAAACATGACTCACACTAACAATTCAAGCAGCAAAAACCATGCCTATAGATTAAATATTAATGTGCTACATGGGGCCAATGTTTAAAATTTTTGTATATGTGACGTCTTGGTCTGAAATTTGGCATGGTTAGACTAGACGCATGCATTGACAATGTGGGAGGGTTTCTAGACTCAAGCATCATCATCATCACCATCATCATCGTTGTCATCATCATCGCCATCATCATCATTGTCCTCGTCGTCTCTAACACTAACAATTCGAGCAGCAAAAACCATACCTATAGATTAATTAATGTGTTGTGGGACCAACGTTGAAATTTTTTATATATGTGTTGGCTTGGTCTGAAAATTGGCATGGTTTGACTAAACACATGCATTCATGGTACAGGAGGGTTTCTAGACTCAAACATCATCATCATCATCGTCGTCGTCACCATCATCGTCATCATCATCATCAACGTCAACATCATATTCATCATTTCATATTACATCAACATCGTGATCACCATCTTCATCATCATCAAACATGACTGACACTAACAATTCAAGCAACAAAAACCATACGTATAGATTAATTAATGTTCTACATGGGGCCAACATTGAAATTTTTTATATGTGTTGGCTTGGTCTAAAATTTGGCATGGTTAAACTAGACGCATGCATTGACAGTGTGGGAGGGTTTCCAGACTCAAACATCATCATCATTATCATCATGACTAACACTAACAATTCGAGCAACAAAAACCATACCTATAGATTCATTTATGTGCTACATGGGGCCAACGTTGAAATTTTTTATATATGTGTCGGCTTGGTCTAAAATTTGGCATGTTTTGACTAGGCACATGCATTGACGGTGTGGGAGGGTTTCCAAAATCAAACATCATCATCATCATCATTGTCATCATCATCATCGTCATCATCATCATCATCATCATTGTCATCGTCATCATCGTCATCGTCATCATCATCATGACTGACACTAACAATTCGAGCAGCAAAAACCATACCTATAGATTAATTAATGTGCTAGGTAGGGCCAATGTTGAAATTTTTATATATGTGTTGGCTTTGTCTGAAATTTGGCATGGTTTGACTAGGCACATGCATTGACGGTTTGGTAGGGTTTCCAAACTCAAACATCATCATCGTCGTCATCATCATTGTTGTCGTAATCATCATCGGCATTATCATCATCATCATCATCATCATCATCATGACTGACACTAACAATTCAAGCAGCAAAAACCATACCTATAGATTCATTAATGTGCTACGTGGGGCCAACGTTGAACTTTTTTATATATGTGTCGACTTTGCCTGAAATTTGGCATGGTTTGACTAGATGCATGCATTGACGGTGTGGGAGGGTTTCAAGACTCAAACATCATCCTCATCATCATCATCATCATTGTCGTCGTCATCATCATCATCGTCATCATCATTATAACCATCAACATCATCATCATCATTATTTGTTAAATCATACCACTGTATAGATAATGGCAAATAATTGTCATGAATGAAAACGACAACTTGTAAAGTATGGAATGGGGCATGGGATCATATGAACATGAAAAGAAGTTGATGGATGAAGAAACAATGCTTACTAATGTATGGAATTGAAAGGGTCACTCTGCAAGAAAAGAAATAATGGAAGAGGAATCATTACCGCGAGACACAAGGGAGGGGGTGACAAGTGTTTGTATTGTCAAACTGATTTTCAATGAGACGGGAACGAATGATATCAAGATAATTTATAGCCATAGAATACAATAATAATATAAGTGCATACATTTCCAAGGTGAACGGCTATCTTTAATCATAATGCATGTCTCCTGAAAGGTTCACTTGTGATTTTCATCATAACGGATGGGGTTTACAAGTGGTCACATTTGGAACTTTTTTACGGACTAGGAGTGATATGTGGCCTCTAGGTGGAATATGGGCATTGTTATGAGATTTTGCATACTATAAATGAGTCCTAAGGTGGTCCTGAGGAATTGGATATGATTAAGGGAGGGGATTAATTCCCTTTAACCCTAGATGATGCATTTAAGGGTTAAGACCCATAAACAATTCCATAAATGACATAACATGTCTCATATAAGGGATCACTTTCCGTCGAGTGAGAGACTTGGTATTGTTTTGATGTTTTGTGCATGAAGGATGATCTCAAGGCCTTAACCATGGCTGGGGAAAAACTCCACAGACTTATACCCTAAACAAATATTCTTGAGATAATGGGAAATAATGAAGGCCTAGAATTGCAATATATCCCTCTAAAAGGAATAGCTTGCATACATTTGGGATATGGATGCCATTAGGATTTTTTGTACATATATTCGGTGGGTCTTAGGGCCTTGACCATGATTACGAGAGGAGAATAATGTCCTTAATGCATAAATTAATATTATAGGTATTATGGGACATGATATATCCATTAAATCGCCACTAGAAAACTCTATAAAGTACATTTTTCCTTGAGTGGAATATGGATACCATTACAACGTTTTGCACACAAGATATGGATGTATATACTTTGGCCAAAAATGAAGCTTCTATGGCCCTAGTTTGCGGACTAGGCCCTCAACCACCATATAAATTTGGATCATTGTGCTTTGGTGGGATATGAGTGTCATTAACACCTTTTCTATACTAGGCAGAAAAAACATTCACAAATAATACATAAACATAACAATACATAATACATTAACAAATAAATAAATAAACAAAAAATAAAAACATATAAAACTACATTGTTTCCTTTATTGTTCACTTACCTGCACCTAAGTTCCCTCCCACACGTTACAAAATTTAAAGTCCAATACTTTGGAGTGCCCTCGTAGAGCCGACCATTACTTCAGGTTGATACTCTGCGACTTGAGATTTTTCTTTTGCGACCAGTTCCTTCGCTGGATTGATTCTTGAAACTTGGATGAATCCATAGGTTCCTTCATTGCTCTACATGTTTCCTTCACGAGTTCCTTCTTTACTTTGTCAATTTACTTCATGGGTTGATTGACCCACTGTGGCTAGTTTTAGGACATTGTGACTGGTTTCAGGAGTTTATTGACTGCAAAAATGTCTTCTATAAGTACAATTTTCTATGCGAATTTAAAATTTAGCCACATCATTTTTTTATGTCAATATTTTTTTGGGGGGGGCATTTTCCCTCTGCAGGAATTGAACTCCTGATTTCCACTTGAAGCACTTATAGATAAACCTTGTAACCTTCTTGAATTATTGTCATCCTGTTGAAGTCTAATTAGCAGTAAATTGAAATCTGTTGAAATCATTTGTTGAAGTCTAACCTTTTTTACTTCAACTACAAAGAGCCTATTTCGATGTTCTAAAGTCATTGAAATCTGTTGGTTTTCATCTTTTTGAATTTTTTTGGGTGAGCATGTAGAGATACGTTGGAATTGTATACATTAGGTGTCGAGAGTAGTTGAGGGCTTGAATTTATTTTAACAATTAGGAAAGGTAATTTCTGACGAGGTGCCTTGTCCATTATTTAAAACCGTCATAATCTGGCCAAGCAAAAAAAGTTACAGGTGTAGAGTTTGATCGTTTTAGAATTTCTCAAGGTTTAGACAACTTTCATCAAAAAAAATTCAAACTTTGATCTGGCCATTGGAGGAATTATACTTTTGAAACTTTAATTCTTATAAAGCCAAAATTTATGTCAATTTTTTTAAATAATAAAATTAGGAAACAAAAATTTTGAATAATTTTTATCTTATTCAATTATACTATTTTTTATTTTTCTAAAATTTCCAAAATATTTTCATAAACAAATCAATCTAGAGCTTTCATCGTGCATAATAAAAACTACTTTGATAAAGTTAATAAAAATTAATAATAGAGGAATATAAATGATGGAATACACTTGGGAAGATTCATTAACAATAATTACTATGGAGCAATACTTCAGAAGAGGTTTGTACCTCCGCAAATTTGATTCCTCTCGGCGCTTGATAGAGCCTAGGATTTGGATCTACGCTTATATTAGGAAGCAATTTCTGACCATACATTGAGTATTGTATGAGTTTCGAGGGTTTGTTTGCAAAGAATTATGTAGATGTGAGATGAAATCAAAACCCTAGATCAAATGCCCTGAATCTATTAATATGCCTCGAACTGATAAGAAACGTGTCCAAGGGGAAACAATCCTCGGTCCTATAATATAAGCGTTGATAAATAGCCCCAAACTTCCAAAATAAGCAGTGGATTCTGGCCCTAACGGAATAATATTCCCAGTAGCAGCAAAAATAGATGGTAACCCTGGTTAAGTTGTTACATAGAGTGGAAGCATTTTATTAATTTTACCAAGGTCAATATTATTATTTCCCAATAAAACATCCTCTCTCTGTTGGTCATGAAGTGTCTTGGCTAATGTGACTATGTGTAACTATTGGGCATGATTGTGTCTCTATTAGGCATAATTGAGTATCTCTACTAGTGTGACTGTGTGTCACTGTTGGGAATGATTGTGTCTCTGTTACACATAACTGAGTGTATCTGTTGGGAATAACTGAGTGTCTCTACTAGTGTGACAACGTCATTGTTGCGCATGACTGTGTCTCTGCTGGGCATAAATAAGTGTCTCTTCTCGTGTGAATCTATGTTACTGCTAGGCATAACTAATTATGTCTACTAGTGTGACTACGACACAAGCCTGCTATTATGAGTATCAGTTTCCTCCTTGCAATCTCAATCCTGCTAGGTTTTGCAACAACATAAACTTCAGGATGAAATTTCATAGGGAATAGATCTGGGAAACCCCAAGATTGAAGTGAAATTTCTGAGAGTGGCATTTCATGTAATCATTTCCATCTCCTCTTGATTTTATCGTTCTTGCGAGCATTTCCTATCACAATATCTGATGGAGGTGTGTACCAGTTGTGATTGTGGCTCGAACAACCTATTAAATTGTCTTGTGGAAATCATTGAGATTACTGTTAGTTGGGTTATTATTAAAGGAATATAAGTTATGTGAATTCATGCATTGTTTTATCTTGGGTGTCCACATGGCCTGGTGAGTTGGCATTCCTTTGAGGTTGCTCATTGCCTTCACTCCATTTCCTTAGTGTTCCTATGATCTCCATATGTCCTTCATTAATCACTCAGTTAGAGCCAGGGACTCTTCTGTCCTACAAAGTTTGGTCTTTGTTCTCTTCGTAAATTAAGGTTGAGTCCTTGATAGTACTCTCCCTCCCTAAGGTCTTGCCATTTTGTTAGCAGGGGTTCCACTCCCAAATCTACATCAGTGCCAAAAGTTAGTCAAAAGAGTTCTATTGCATTCCAATTCTGGAATTTTGTTTGTTGATTGGGAATTGCATAGGCTCTAATTATATTAATCTAGATGGTTTATCGAGGAGGTTAATAAAACACTATAATAATGCAAAATAACTGTTTAGGTTTGTGTATTCATAATTTATTGGTACTTTAATTGCAATTTGATATAATGTTTTTTGGAGATGTTTTTAGGTGTTTTTTTATTATATGAAGTTTTTAAAGAGGAGCAAATATGTTTCAAATAAGATAATGTTTAATGATAGCACTATGCAGAAAATTTTTATTATTTGAAAAATATCATCTTTAATTTAATTTTGATGTATTATAAAACAATAGTTTATTAATTTTAGTGAATTTATGAAATTAATTATTAATGATTGTTTTTAATAGACCAAAGTAATAAAGTTTTCAATAAATTAAAAATTAAAAAATCAAGAAATAAAAAACATTTTTCCAATTTAATTAATTAATCCATAGGTATGGTTTTTGTTGCTCGAATTGTTAGTGTCAGTCATGTTTGATGGCCCTTAGTTGTTTCATAGGACATGTTATTGCGAAATTCATTAGAAACCAAATTATATATCATTTAATAGTCCATTATACCTTAGTGGTTGGCAATGGAAGCTTGCTCATGTCTACATAAATAAAGAGACTCCTAGCTAAGTATAACATCAAACATAAGTTTTCCACACCCTACTATATGCAGAGAATGGGTAGGTTGAAGACATAAATGTTCCTTTACTATCCATCCTTGAACAGACCGTTAATGCTTCAGGTGACCATTGGCACACCAAGCTATATCCTACACAATGGGCTTACAAAACTTTCATTATAATTTAAAAGGTCCCACTCAGTGGAGATTACATATCTCCATGATGACCTACTCACTGGTATATAAAGCTAAAGTTATGTTTCCCTAATAGGTCTTAGTCCCATCACTTACCATTTCCCTATATGGTGCTATACCTAATGAAGAGCTTGTCAGCACACTTACGGTAGAGTTAGAGAGCCTAGATGAAAGGAATATCAAGCATTGGATCATATGCAATAGTACCATAGTTACGTAGTTAGGGTGCGTAACAAAAAGGTATTGGATTAAACAAATAAAAGTTATACTGGTATATAAAGCTAAAGTTATGTTTCCCTAATAGGTCTTAGTCCCATCACTTACCATTTCCCTATATGGTTCTATACCTGATGAAGAGCTTGTCACCACACTTATGGTAGAGTTAGAGAGCCTAGATGAAAGGAATATCAAGCATTGGATCAGATGCAATAGTACCATAGTTACGTAGTTAGGGTGTGTAACAAAAAGGTATTGGATTAAACATTTACCAAGGGATATATGGTTTTATGTCAAAACTTTGAAGTCTAGGAATAGAGTATTTCTAAGGACTAATCCAACCTCTAACTAAATTCTACTACCTTGGCACTAAGACCAAACAATACTATAACTACACTTTCAGATTCTTAGTATTAGTATAACACCACCCATGCTTATAAGTCCTCAATATAATGATATCAATTTGTGGGTTATCCGACCTCTATGAAGGAGACTTCATCGGATTTTTGACATCTATGTAGTGAAATTTGTCGTCGGATATCCATTAAATTCGACATATATGCTACACTACCGACGACTTCAATTTGTGGGTTATATGACTTTAGGTATGTCTACAGGGAGCACAATATGAGTGCAGACCGTTTATCCAAGGAAGCAATGAATATGAAGGTTTCCCTCCTCTACTTCTCAGAACTTTTAGAAGGATAAATCATTGAGGAAGGCATGATATAGCTCTTTTAAGAGCTTTTTTATTTATGTGGCATACTCTTTGTTGTTTCTTTCAAGTATGGGATACATTAGCATCTTTCTTGTTTTAGTTGGGGATATATATATATTGTTTTCATCCCCCAGGGGTGTGTTTTCTCCATCGTCAATGCCTACTTGGATAAGTTGTTTGGGATCCTTATGTTCTCCCTGTCGTATTTCTACTTCATTCATCTTGGGATTGTGGGTTTTTTCCCTCCCCTTGGGAATTTTTTTTGATACTTATCTCCACTCATGTATGGAATGGCCTATTGGCAAGACTATGTGTTGAAAGTTGGGCTTTCACATCACATTCAAGCATATATTAAATGCTCACACACAACCATCAAACACAAATATATGGGAAGGGGCATCCAATCCGGCTTAGTATTAATCTTTGATAACTATTTATACATCATGAGAGAGGTTGGAGCGGTTATACCTGCTCCAACTACTCATTTGTTAAGGTTACATTTATCCTTTAAACTATATAATTACATAAATATGATTATATTTAGGAGTTCAAGTGGCCCCCTCAACATCTACCCCACCAACAAATATCTGTTTCGTCCCCGAAGCGAACACGTATGAAGTAAACAACAAGGATGTGATTCTTCAGTATTTGTCGTCAACCAGGTAATAGTCGGTCAAGCCTCACCCTTTTCTCAGTTAGCTGGAATCATCTTCAATGGCTCAAACAAAGATCTTTTGCCTTTATCTTTGCACTGCATCTTTGCCTTCGACTTTTTCAATCACCATCCAAGAAGTGCTTCTACCTTTCTACAGTGAAGGGGATTCAAGCAATTCAATTGTTCTTTGTGTCATCATCTGGAATCAAGCTTAGTTATGTGTGATGTAGGATGGATTCTACTTGAATGTGGTCTTTGTCAAATTTTTCTATTGTGAGGATGCCTGCAAGGTTGTATATGCTCGGTTCATATTATGTTGTTCATGGTCGAGACCAACTGCTAACTTTATTTACATAAAATGGAGAGGATTGCCTTCCTCAAAAAAGACTCATGTTTAACCCCTTCATAACTTCAAATTTTAAGTTAGAGCCACTCTTGATCTAATGACAAGATCAACTCAATAACATTACATAAAATTTCGGCTAATGAATTCAACTACCATAAAACTAGACTCATCGACCGACTAATTACGCCAAGTTTATAAGGACCATCGACCATATTTTATAACATGTAATATCACCAATCCAACCAATAATACTTTTGTTTAGAATGACTATAGACTTCAAATAACCTGGCTTGACTAAAAATACATAACTTATATCTATCAACAGTATATCCATATGGTCAGTGATTGGCTTCACACCCACTGAAACGGTTTGTTCAGTCGGTCCATATAATATATTTTGTTGACTCACTTGACATAGTCGATGAATTTTTTCTTAATCACTCCATCGAGACTTATGGTCGATGGTTCATGAATCGTCCAGAATCCCACTAGTCGAGAGAACAAGAGCATGCAGACGACAGTCGACTTGATGAATAGCCAATTCGAATGGTCAACAAAGTTAGCATTCTAATTTGAAAGAGTGGTAGTCGATGGGAATGTGCAGTCAATTCTGTATCATATGCTTTGACGTACAGACTGTCATCAGAAGAGGTTGCATTTGCTTACAACAAAATTCTTCAATCCACGAGCTTTCACATTCTTCAGTTGGTGTTATCAATAGTCGACTGCCATACTCGATACTGAAGCTTTTGGTTGGCCCTCGGTGGTTATATACTCCCTCAACGATTATATACTCTTGGAAGGACTCGAATTGCTTGGAATGAATAACCTTTGGTCGGTTGCTGTAGAATACTTGAAACGTGTAGAAAATCAATATTCCCATTTAATTATTTGACAGAGGGGTCCTGGCTAGAGTCGACGGTTAGATAGGTGGTCACCCAATGAACTTCTTGGCCTCATATTCACTTTAACTATCAACTCTTATGGTTGGAATTTGTAGGCTTACAAGACATATCACGCCATCGAACACAATATTATTCAAACCTTCCCACAGAAAAATTATTTATGCATGACACACAGTCTTTAAATGTTTGCTTTTCAGGTTCGAACCAGTCTCCATCTGCTGAACAATCCACAAAATTTCATACACTGATATTGCGCCATATTATACATGATTGTTAGCCATTTGACTGATATCCTAAGGTCGGTAAACTCTTGGTTGGTCATCGAAATTCCTCACATCAATGGTCGACGGATCTCCATTCGACACAGTTCCTTTAATATATCTATCAATATAGTCTGCACATGATCATAACTACCAGCCCTTGTCATACTAGAGTAAACTCTTCATTGCAATTAAATAACAACTGAAAATCGAGAAAGTAACAGGATCTTATCTACCATTTTGCAGGTGTTTTCTTTATCCACACACAAGCAAAATTTCTTGCAGGATCTTCCGTCATCATTATAACATTACTCACAACTCATGCATCATTATACATTTTATTTCAAGCAACTGACATTTGAATAAAAATAAATAAATAAAATCGTATCTTTCTTTTTGCAGGAGTATCAATACACGACCAGTTTGTCTCCCATAATATTTCTTGATCAATGCATAGGTATTCTTCAACTTCTTACAGGATTATCTGAGTCTCACATTTGATTTTAGGTAGTGTATCATTCACGAACACGTCAGCAATCTTTAAGCTTCTCCTTGCAGGTCTCCTTCATATCTAACAACTTCCTTCAGGTTCGAGCCACCTTACTCGCTGCTGCTATCACCCGACCGAGTGAAGGAGGCAACGCCACCAAGATGTTGAAAGCTAGGCTTTCACATCACATTCAAACACATATTAAATGCTCACACACAACCATCAAACACAAATATATGGGAAGGGACGTCCATTCCAACTTAGAATTCATCTTTGATAACTATTTATACATCATGAGAGAGTTTGGAGTGGTTATACCTGCTCCAACTACTCATTTGTTAAGGTTACATTTATCCTTTAAACTATATAATTACATAAATATGATGACATTTAGGAGGTCAAGTGCCCCCCTCAACACTATGTACAAGTAACCTTTGATTCACTATTTAATATCAAGGAACACCTATTTTTATTCATGAAAAAAAGTTACAAAATCTTAGCAAATGATTTTATTATATATCTTGAGATCCGTAAACTGGGTCTTTAATATTTTTGGTGAAGAAACAAAATGAATTAAAAAATATACACCTACAAAATTTGCCAAAAACGTAGTTTGTATTTTGAGATAAATTAGCTGAAGCATTTGCTATGGAACCACTTGATATCCATCTCGTGTTACAAGACTCTGTGATGTACAGTTATACTAGGGAATTATTGATATTCTTCAAGATAATGATATCATTATGATGTCATGCTTATGATTCTATCAAATCTGTTTCTCAACAAATTGATGTCACTAAGATTCCATGCTTATAAGGCCTCAAGATAATGATATCAATTCGTGGGTTATCCGACCTCTATGAAGGAGACTTCATCGGATTTCCGACATCTATGTAGTGAAATTTGTCGTCGGATATCCATTAAATCCGACATATATGATATAGTACCAACGACTTCAATTCATGGGTTATATGACTTTAGGCATGTCTATAGGGAGCACAATATGAATGCAGACTGATTATCCAAGGAAGCATTGAATATGAAGGTCGTCCTCCTCTCCTTCTTGTAGCTTTTAGAAGGAGAAATCATCGAGGAAGGCATGATACAGCTCTTTTAAGAGCTTTTTTTATTTATGTGGCATACTCTTTTTTGGTTCTTTCGATTATGGGATACATTAGCATCTTTCTTGTTTTAGCTGGGGATATAGATTTTGTTTTCATCCCCCAAGGGTGTCTTCTCCACGTTTCATGCCTCCTTGGATAAGTTGTTTGGGCTCCTTATGTTCTCCCTGTGGTATTGCTACTTCAATCATCTTGGGATTGAAGTCCTATTAACCCAAAATCCCTTAACTTTTATAAACCCTATTCAATAGAGAATAACTTATTCTTGAAACAAAGAGGAGTTGATTAAGATATTCCAATTTAGACTTATATAGTCTTGCACATGTTTAAATTCATGTTAATTTGCTTAATTGTTATTTAGTCTTATAAAAATTTAATATTTGATGATTTCTGCAAGCCTTGGCAAAGGAAATGCAACTGATGGTGGATGCATATTAAATCATCACCAAAAGAGGGTATGGTAGTTTATTTATTCATTTATTCAGAGAAGACATATCTTCATTTCTCTTAATTGATTCATATTTAATCCATTGACTATCACTACACTCGTGCTACTCTTCCTTAGTGATACAGTAATATAAAATGTATATATATACTTATATTACATGATGCTTCCTCCTATCATAATGAAACAAACATGTTTGTGTCCTTCCACAATCAAACACTATTACAATGTAGTGTAGTTGACTTACAACTCTAAAAGAAAAAAGAAAAACATTAGTTGAGATGTAAAAGGTGAGGAATCTCTATTCCCCCAAAATTGCTCAAGACTCGCACCTACCTTAATCCAGTTCAAAAAATATGCTTGCACATGAGATACAATCACCACCACTTAACCATTGAAGCAAGACATCATACAAAATTGTACATAATTATTGACCGTATTATTATTTTATCTAATTTCCACCAAACTTCATGTTTATACTATACTCGATATTGGATCACTAAAAATGTGAACATCTCTTAAAACTGAAATTCTCTACTTTTATACTTTGGGTTGAACAAGTTTCATTGGATTTGAAACTAGAATATCATGCACAACTCTCCAATGGGTATCCAAATATACTTCTAGATTTAAAGGAAGATAACATATCTAAAATCGAAATTTTTTCAAAATTGTGAATCTTGAAATTATGAAGGTACCTAATGAGAGAACTCAATACTAGGTCTCTAAAGTGTTCATTATGAAATTTTTAGTAAAATTGATCAATTTTATAAATAAGAAAATTCTAAAAATAGAAAGATCAAGACTCTAAAAGTTACCATCTGATTTTCCTCATCCTCCCATGCATCCTCCAAAATCTAAATGTCAATTTGATGCATGGGAAAACTATTGAGAAAAGGTTTGGGATCCCAAACTAAAAACTTGGTAAAAAATAGATATCTAGAACCTCGCATTGAAAATTTTCCAAACAGATATACAATGGAACTCTAAAACAAAATCTGGTGGAAACCAAGATTTTTGAAAATGTACCCACATGACCCACTTCTTGCATGTGGCCCAGTTAACTCTATAATGGCCCACTACTTGCATGTGACATAGGTATGTGTACGTAGTGGGTCACATGGAAAGTATGGGGTGAACTAACATGCAAGTAGTGGGTAATTGTGTATTTGAAGGTGATTTGCATAATTATGGGATTATTGTATCATTGTGAACCTATTTATCTTGAGTCTTCCTTCTAGTTCTTTTGATCCCTTTTGAGTCATTTATTTCCATCCTTATTTATTGTACCAATAAGGTTTAGGATTTGAAACTCAACATCTTTGGTTGCTATTGTTTTCATTCTTGTTTCCTATTAAACAAAGTCATCCCATAGTTTTTCAAAAGTGGGAAACTTATCATGAGCACATACACCTCAAACAAACATGCCCCAAGATGTATGGAACCCTCTCACAGTTATCCACACTAACTCACCATCATGCACCAAATCTCTTATGGTTGCGAGTCAATTTCTTAAATAAGTGATATTCATTACATATCTCACCACCATATCAATATTGCTTTTGTGTAGTAGGGAGTTTAATTTCAAAAGCATCCCACGAGATATGTTCATGCTCTGATATAGATTGATTGAAGCATCACACATATCCTTCACATTCTTCTTATATTTTTTGTGAGGGATCAAGTGATCCTTCATTTAATTAAAGATGAATCACTTCACCCTGTCCAACTTCTTAATCTGTTCTTACAAACCCTTAGAGTTAGTGGGAGGTGTGACATCCTTATCCACAACTTATACATACACACTTTATTTGGGTCCTTTAATCAACTTTACAAATCCTATTCTATAATTCGTGTTTGGTATGCCTAGGCCTACCAAACACGAATTATAGAATAGGCTTTGTATATTGTGGGCATGAATCCATTTCCAATAATGGATGGGTATGCTCAAAGAAATCGTTGAAAGTTCAACACCTACAAAATTATAGTTAACTACCAACATTTAGAACCATTTTGAGCCAAAGAGGTGGGTGGCCACTAGTATCCTTTCTCATAGCAACAAAATGATCAAAGAAGCACATATAGTTTCTAACTTGTTCATAAATCTTCATTGTTTACCTCCATCGACTTGTCTAGTTCTAGAAAACCTTACAACCTTGAGAGTTTGAACCATCTCAAGTTCGTATGGTCTCATCCTTGTCTTCTTCGAACAATAACTAAGAGTAGACATTTCATGTCTCTTTCAATCATGTCATGGATAATTTTAAGGCTATTTTTATAAGCCCTTCTGGGGATTCTATTTTTTATAATACATTTTGTTGGGATTTTATTTTTTTTAATTCTTTAGACAACATAAATACATCGATGTGTTTTTGTCATTAAATTTGTAAACTTCCATTGTTAGTTTATCATTTTCGTCACAACATTTTCTCTTTGCGTCAATACAATGATGCTTTTATGTCGCAAAGTGAGATAGCTATTTGTTGTTGATACAACATTCTTATCACAATGCTATGAGGTTTTGTTGGCTTGTTGAGGTTATTTCGTCGCAAGATCGATATAACAAAAATTAACCCAATAGCACTTAACTTTTATAAACCCAAACCTGTGGGCATTTTAGTGGACTGTGCAGGCATTTCAGAGCTACACACCTTACCATTTCTAACTTGTCACTCAAATTGGCTATGGTGAAAACTTTCTTGTCTTCCAATCTTTACAATGTTGATATATTTTTCCAATATGATGACAACCTCCTCCCATCACTTAGCTACTGCGGGCATTTTTAAAGTTTATGCAGAGATTGTATAGTTGGTTGGTGCGGGCATTCTATTGTCTTGTAGGGGTTCTTGAAGCCCTACAAACATCTTCTCCAAGTATTGCAAGTATTTTGATTGCAAACACATTTTGGTGTAGGAATTATTCTCACTTTCATGCATGTTGTGGGCATAGTTTTAAACACTACAAACACTTTTTCAATATTGCAGGCATTTAATTAATTGTTTGCAGGCATATTTTGGTGGGCATCTTTGTCTTTAACTCAATCAATTTAATTGGTATGGCAAGCATATTTATACTAATTAGACTTGCAACCTCATCAGACCTTCTTTTGAGATTTGAGGACATTTTAATTATATCTGCTGGGCATTCTGCCAAAGCCTGCGGGCATAATTACCTTGTGTTTGTGGACCTGTGCATGCACATTTTATTCCTTGCAGTCATCATTTTATTGTGCGTGCATATAACAAATGTATGTTTCCCAAAGTCTGTTGTTGTCTTCTCACTATTTCCTTCAGTCATCATGCATTTCATTTATCAAGCAGGCATTATCTTGATGCTTGAAGACACGCCTTTTAACTGACTGTGGGCATCATCACCTTTTGGATAGTTTCATTACATAACTCAAATCCATGCAATAATGGATAGTTTCATTCCAAATGTGGGCACTTGCTTATTGCTTGTGGTCATTCTCATCAGTCAATGTATTTCTGAGTGAGCAACGGGCATATCATGAAGAGCATGTGTGCATTTTATTCCTCAGATTTTGCATTTCTCTCCAAGTATTGCAGTCTTTACATGCATGCTAACTTTTTGCAGTCCCTTGCGTGCATTTTAAAAATGTTACTTAGCTTTTGTGAGCATCTCCCATATCTTCAAACAACCATTTAGTACATTCATAAAAGGTAAGCATGCATTTGCTTTCATACCAGTCTCCCTATCAACATGCCAACTTCATCACTTATTAAACTTCATTAGTTTTCTAATTCAACCACTATCCTTGGACCTGATTTTTCCTTGCAAAGCCATTATTTTTCCATTTGAGTTCATTCTCCAATGATGAACTCATGGTAAACTCAAATTCTTTATAAGACTTCAAGTATGGCTTGCCATATGGCAGCCATCTTCATTTGTATACTAGTCTACTTCATTCAAATTTAGCAAAAGATTTTTCTTCACCCATACCTTAGAGCGGTCTTGGTTGAGATCATTTCCCCTTTGTCTTTCAAAATTGTTTGTGTCATCCTTCTTCCAGGAATCATTTGTTGAGTTGTATGTTAGTCTTCTCATGAATTGTCTTCTCTTGTTCTCTTGCTAAATTAGACTTGAATCTTCCAATTTCATTGTTTTGGTCTTCTAGCTCATCTTCCAAACCTTTGTTCTTAAGTTTCATTCTCATGAACAAAGCTTTTGTCTTCTCTTTGTATTTTTCAAATGATCTCAAAATTTGCTTCTTGAGTCTTGGATTGAATTTAAGATCAATCTCCAACAATGTGCTTATAAATGCATTATTAGCTTTCAACAATATTTCTTGTTCATCTCCTGTAAGTATAACTTCATCATCATTACATTCAGAATTGTCATCTATTGAAGAGTGCTTACAATCACTTGTATCTAAAGCTTGTACATGCTTTTCTTCTTGCTTTTCATCCTTGACTTTTGTTTCCTTTTCTATGTCTTGACTCCTCCTTTGTCACTAATGGTAATTTATCATCAATGACAACCTTTCTCATCAAGAAATATGCATGTTAATAAGGGGGAGTAGACAACTCAACCAATCAAGAAACATTGCAGCCTATTGAAAAGAGCAATGAACAGACTACCAACATCTCAGGGGGAGCAACTAAACTACTTGCAAGGGGGAGAGTATTCAAGCATCCAATTTGTTTTTTTCTTAGTCATTGTGAAGTCCTTATTGGACATGTATTTGACCCTTTGTCATTAATGTCAAAGGGGGAGAGATATTGAAGATTGGAAGATTGTTGTCATCAATGACAAAGGGGGAGTTTGTTGAATATGGTTGTCATTGATGACAAAGGTTGAAGTGATGACATAGAAATCAAACAAAGGACAATGACATGACATGGCATGAAGAACCCTGGATGTGGTCATTGGAGCCATTCGAACACCTAATGAGCCAAATGACCCATTATGTGGTCATTTATGTCTTAATGGGGTTATGAAGCCTCTTACCCTCGCTTGTGGAAGCCCTAATATTCCCCACATAATGAGAAGCCCTTGCTTGGGCCTTTTCTTTGAAAAGTACTTTAAAGATACCTTGAAGCTCTTGTATAAAAGAAGCCTTGCTAAATGGAGTGTGTGGAACCTATGATGCACAATTGAAACCCTCGATGATCATTGTTGTGGTAAGATTGCTAGTGGGATGTTGGTGAAGTTGGTCTAGTATACCACTTGATGATATGCTTATTTGAAGCTCCTTACACCTTGTAACATTTATCTTTGTAGAATCTAAGAAAATACCAAGCTGAGTCTTGGAATATAAGTAGGTGCTTCTGATTCAATAGGTGTTGAATTACCTCACGGTTGTAGCTAGTTGAACAATTATAAAAGATTACAAAACTATATCTTGTATCTCTTGCATGGTGTTGTTGATAATGTGTTTTAGTTATTGTATGAATTTTTTGTAATGTTGTGTGGATAGTTTGAGCACACAATGTCAAAAGGATGTTGGTTTGTTTTAGTGTCTATAGGCATTGTTGTGGTTGTCAATGTAACAATCCTTGGTAAGTGCATACTATTAAATGTCTTGGTGATGATTTGGTTGATGGGGCTGGTTGATGGTATTTTTTTACTAAATATATTGTTTATTTATCGATCTTGGCTTGTGCATCCTTTTCTTGCTCAAAATTGGTTGGAGGTATTTTTAACATGATGGTATTTTGCTCTTATTTGCCAAGTTCTTTCCGGCCATGGTGCAGGTGGAACCAAATAGGTATTTGTCAGACATGTCTTCCTCAAGCGAGGGGAGTTTAGGAAGGCTAGAGGAAAGTGAGACATCCAGTAGGTCTACAAGGGCAAGATCAAGTAGATGTCACAAGATTAGAAGACAATTCAATAAACACATGGATTTTTTTCTCGCAGGAGGGGGGTCATGTTCCTATGATGATGAGACAATAGGAGACATCGAGGTGCCCTTAAGGTATAAACATCTAGTGAAACAATGGGTACCTAGGGATATTCCTTAAGCCAACACAGATTTTTGTGTGAATGAGAGGATATATAGAATTGTATCGTCGTCATTACATGGATTGGGGTTGTTTTGCATGGATGGCATAAAGGTTGGTTATGGCAAATGAACAGAATTGATGGAGTATGTTGGACCCTCTTACGGCTACAAAGATTGGATGTGCATGGTACAACAACAAAGCTATGCTATCAAATCCATGTTTTAACCTGAATCATGAGAAGAAGGGTTGACATAGGATCACTAGCCAAAGGTCTAGCCTATAATAATTGATAAGGCCGTAGGAAAGTTTTAAATGTAAAATGAATACAAACATCATACTTTAGATGAAAGATTCATTGCCAAGATCTTTAGATTTAGATCGTCAAGACCCATGAATTTCATAAGGGAAGAATCTTGGCCAAACGGAATCAACAATTGGGTCAAGAGAATAGGGAAAGAGGAAAAGGAAGCTACATATGTGTATATTTTTAGAGTGGTTCTCTTAGAGAATGTTGATAGGATTCAAATGTATTGATAGCCCATATTTATATTATTGTCATATCCATGACATTGTTTATGGGTTAGGAATAAAAAATGTCATGGAGCTTGTTCATAATCGTCTGAGAGATGAAATTGGTGAAAAGTTGGTCGGAAATGTGATCAACCTTGGGCTTTGGTGTCTCAAGGACTCATCTCTAATACCTGGTATGACTAAGCAAAAATTGTTATGGAGCCATTCCTAAACACATTTGAGATATTTGGAAGTGTACTTTTGGTACTTTAGTGTGACCCTAAGGCTAAAACTTTTGCGTGATAAATCTATGACTTTATTGAATTGTGGTGGAACTTTTAGCTTGCGAAAATCTTCAAATTTCATATATGGTAATAAAGCTTGTTATGTTTAAATTGCTTTCTTGTGAAAGCAATTTAAAAATTTTAAAATATTGCTTTCTTCCAAATATTTTTTTTAAAATTTAATTAATTATGTTGGATATCCAACATTCCTGAAGGACACTTCTGACAACGCGGTTATATTTCCGATGAGAAGTTGGAGGCATATCCGTCAGTTATCCGACCTCTCTGAAGCACACTCTATCGGATATCCGACATACTTCAATGGTAATTAGTTGTCGTATTTCTATTCAATCCGATGATGCGGTTATACTTCTAACAAGAAGTTGGAAGGATATCTGTTGGTTATCCGACATCTTTGAAGCACACTTTGTCGAATATCCGACATACGTGAATTGCAATTTTTTGTCGAATTTCTATTCAATCCGATGACATGGTTATGCTTCCAATGAAAAGTTGGAGAGATAGTCATCAGTTATTTGACATCTACAAAGTGAATGCTTCGTCGGGTATCTGACTTCCATGAAGGATATTCTGTCGAAAATACGACATCCGTAAAGTGAAGTTACAGTTAGTTAACCGACATCCTTGAAGCAAACTTTGTCAAATTTCCAACATCTTTGAGGCAAAATTACCCATCAAAAATGCGACCATTGTGTGTCAAAATTCCGACGAGGTTTTTTCATTACTGAAAAAAAGCCAAAATTCAACCGATGTTTAAAAAAAGAGAGTATTGTCAAATTGCCAACATCAATATGTTGAAAATCAATCGTTTAAGCCATTGATTTTTGTGTTAAAAAATGCTAGTGTGGTTACAACTCGCCTACAACACCGCATACTTCACCAAAGGTAAGATCTAAAGACTTATCTCCAAGTACATATGTAAATACAAGTAGTACTAACGCTGTAAATAGCGGAAAATGAAGTTTGACTAGCCAAAATTTGTTCTGAATGTAATAGCAGTAAATAAAATGGATGGAGCTGACATGAAGTTACCAATATTCAATGGAAATGGGTTGGAGGACCCAAAACAACATTGGTTCCTCTGTGAAGTTCTGTGGGCTATGGGACAGATCCAGGATGAGAATATCAAGAAAGCACATATGATCACGACTCTACGAGGTCATGCGCTTAATTGGTACATGAAATTTTCCATAGTGCCAGTAGGAGTTGTCCAGAAAACACTCAACGAGATTCAAGTGGGTATGATAGATGAGTTCAGAAAGCCAAAGTCTGAATCACAGTGCATCACTGAAATCAATGAAATTAAGCAACTACCAACTAAATCTGTATGGGACTTTGACAAGAGATTTAAGACATTAATGGCCAAAGTGAGCTTCCAAATGTCGGATGTACAACATAAGGAATGGTTTAGTGTTTCCCTATTACCACATATCCACAACCCCTTGATACAACAAAAGATTGTGTCACAGACAAAAGCTCTGAAGATAGCAATGAAGTTAGAATCTTCGCCGATTGGAGAATCCGGCATGGGAATGATGCAAATTCAGTTGCAGCTGGCCAACCTTACAGTGCAGCTCCAGGACATTAAGCAAGGCAAGGAAATTCAAGAGGAACTATGGTGCACAAGATGTAGAATAGATGGACACCATAAAGACAATTTCATGGCACTCATGAACTACGTCGCAACATGAGTGCCAAATCCGTTAAACACCCAAGGAATGCCTTGGTGTAGAATATGCCAGACTAGGGGTCACAAGTCCGAAGAATGTATGTACTTACAGAAGATTGTAAGTACACCAGCTAGTTTGTATTGTAAATTTTGTAGATCAATAGGTCATGATGAAAAGGACTGCAAAGCATTTCAACTACAGCAAGAAAAGACGATGGATACCTACTTAATGAAAAATGATGAGTAGATGCAATCTAAATGAGCGTAACCTCAGTATCGGCCTGCTCAATATCAACAACAACAATACCCTCAACTGCAATACCAGCAGAATCAACATCCACAACAACAACAATACCCTCCGTAAAGGGGGGGTGGAAACTTTAGAGGCCGAGGACAACGACAAGGAGGAGGATTTGGTCGGGGAAGAGGCCAAGTCATATGTTATAACTATGGGAAACCAAGACATTTTGCCTGATATTGTCAAAGTCCCACAAAAAATTGTACATACTATAAAGCATTTGATCCCACTGTTGAACAATTTCCGTAACTAATTGCGAAATGGCAGGCTAAAGTTGTCGTAAATCCCAACCCAGTGCAGAATCAGAATCCAAATCCCAATCAGAACATTCAGATGATATCTGTCGAACCAAGAGAACCTCACATTGTTGTAGCCATGAGAGGAGGTGTTGCGACACGTGCAGACTAGAATACACAGCAAGGACAACTGCAAGTGAGACCCGCAACACAAAAGAAAGCTATGTTAGATGTCCAAAAGGAGAAAGAAGTATTCTTGTAGGTGCGACCATAATTTGTTGATGTTAATCAATCATTGACATCTAAACAAGTCAATACCATGCCCGAATGATTTGAATAGCTAATCAGGAAGTCACCAATGAAAAAGGTTAGTAAGCTTAAAGATTTTTTCAAAAGTTTTTTAGCACTAATAAATGATAAAGATGTTGTTGCGGAACTATAAGCACTAATAGAAGAAACCCCAGATGACCTGTGACCTGACAAAAGAGTTAATCATATCGGGAAGAGACTAAAAACAGGCCGAGAACTGTGAATGACTGTGCAAATAGGAGACTATGATATGGATTATATCATATTAGATTTGGGCTCGAATGTTAACATACTGATAAGACAAAGCCCACACGGGTGTGGCTCATTGGTAGTTCCTTTGTTATGAAGTCACTTATTGTAAATTGGAGGTCACGAGATCAATCCCACCCGAGTTTAACTGTGTCCCATGTCTTGCGGCGGGTGCGGGGCACCTAAGGTTATAGTGGTAGCGGGAATGGATCCCTGGACCCCGTGTCATGCGAGTACTAGCCCGGCCCCAGTTGTCGATTCCCCTAGTCAAAAACAAACAAAAAAACATACTGACAAGGAAAACATGGGAGAGCATGAATAAACCATGACTGGACTAGTCTCCCATTCAATTAAGGCTTACAAACTAGTTGAAGATTCTACCAATTTGTAGACCTACTCAAGTACCTGTAAAAGTCGAAGGCTTAAGGACATATGCCGACTTTGAAGTAATTGACATTGTTGATGACACAAATCCATATCCTGCACTTCTGGGAATTGATTGGGCAATAAACCAAACCATTATAAACTTCAAGAAAAAGGATCTTATCATTTGAAGATTATGAAATAATGGTGGTTGCGCCAATTGATCAGTTCTAAGGGTAGAGATATGTTGATCCAGTAAATAGTGAAGGTCAAGGTAATTATGTAAATCAGTTGTATAATATCATGTCTTTAAAAGAAGATTACATTAATCCAACAACTGATGGGAAACTAAGTTGGCATAGTGTAAGTTCGTGCACATCCGACTCAGGTGACGCCCTAGAAAATTAGCAAAACAAGCTACATAAAGTCTCCATGAGAAGATGTACAAGAATCATAAGAGCTGTCCGAAGGGTAGGAGTTGAAGCAAGCACGCTACCTACATATGAAGGATTGCCTAACCTTGGGCCTTTTTTGGTGGATGTTGAAGAAAAAGTCACAGAATCGCGACGATTGTCCACTCCAGACTATGTGCTGAAAGCTACACCTACTAGATGGTGGGGTACACACAAATAGTCTATCTCTGAATGGCCACAGTGTAGAAGATTAATCGAGATCAACTTTGGGGAAGAGATCAGTTACCGTGATCAGAAGTATACAAGACTGACGGATCCTATGGAACATATTGAGCATTGTCACAAGAACTGGTAAGAATATCCACGACAGGAGTGGGTTCATCGGTTCATCCACACTTTGGAAATGGTACCAAGAAATTGGTACACATTAGTGGAGCTGCAACAAGGAACTATCGAATGGGAATGTTTAGCTGTAAGCTTCACCCAGACATTTGAGTTCACAAGTGAACACCCGACAGTTGACGATGCGCTACAAATAATAAAGGAAAAGATATTTGGAGAAATCTCAATTGCAACCGCGAATTTCCATCAATGCGCCATGATAGTACACAATTTGATGGAGTGTTACAATATTACGGGAGAACTGGATGATGATGATCCACTTGAGATAAATATACCTTATTCAGAAGGTATGCGTGCAGTGGAAGGAGTTGCTATGTCCAGTGACCATTTTTAAAGACCACTTAAGATTAAGAAAGTAAATATTGGGTATGTTGAAAACCCAAAGTTCACTAATATTGGAGAATATTGGGACGATGAAACTGTGGGAAAGATCACTGATTTACTACATGAATTTTAGAATTCGTTCCCCACAAAAATTTTCGAAATGAAAGGCATAGTTGGGGACCTTGGTGAAATGAATATACCCTTCAAGCCCGATGCAAAACCTGTCAAACAACGGCCATACAGATTAAGCTCGCGCTACAAAGAAAAAGTTAAAGATGAACTTGATTGAATGCTAGAGGCAGGTGNTCAAGCCCGATGCAAAACCTGTCAAACAACGGCCATACAGATTAAGCTCGCGCTACAAAGAAAAAGTTAAAGATGAACTTGATTGAATGCTAGAGGCAGGGGTGATATAACAAGTTGAAGCATCAGAATGGATCAGTCCAATTGTAGTGAAAAACAAGAAAACTTCAAGGGAAGTGAGAATTTGTGTTGACCTCAAGAAATTAAATTATGCATGCTTGCATGATCCATTTCTGACCCCATTCATAGATGAAGTATTGGATAATAATGTTGGAGAACAAGAAATGTATTCATTCACTGATGGATTCTCGGGATACCATCAGATAAGGATTGCAAAGGAGGATCGTTACAAGACTACCTTTGTGACAAAGTGGGGACGCTACCAATACACGATAATGCCCTTTGGACTCAAGAATGCGACTGCAATCTTTTCTAGAATCATAGTTTTTGCATTTAAAGATTTTATACACAAATTTCTTGAAGTCTACTTTAACGAGTGAACAATATTTGGTCTTATAAAAGATCACATAGAGAGTCTTAGAATGATGTTGGAAGGATGTCGTCAGTATCAAATTGCACTAAATTTAAGGAAGTGTGTTTTTTGTGCCCCTTTTGGAGCTCTATTAGGCCATGTTGTTTGTCGCGATGGAATTTTGGTTGATCCAGCCAAAATTGCCATCATCCTCGACTTACCACCACCTACCACGATTAAGCAGTTAAGAGCAACATTAGGACATACATGATACTTTAGCAATTTTATCAAGGGATATGCAGAGGTGACTGCCCCAATGGAGAGATTGCTGAAAAAATACACTAAATTTCAATGGATAGATGAATGTCAAGAGAGTCTGGACAAGCTAAAAAGAAAGATGGTTGCTGCTCCACTACTTATATTTACATAATGGAAAAAATAATTTCGTGTTCATGTCAATGCATCATCTATTGCGCTCGGCATGGTATTAATGCAACCAGGGGAAGGAGCGATTGATTACCCCATTTCTTTTGCTAGCAATAAATTATCAACTGTAGAGAAAAACTACACAACAACAGAGAGGGAAGGGCTAGCGATGGTATATGCGTTGCAAAAATTTATACATTGCTTGCTGGGTGTACATTTCAAAATGTACATTGACCATTCTGCACTGAAATATTTGGTCAATAAGCCAGTGTTGGGGGGAAAGATCTGTCGGTGGCTTCTCCTCTTCCAAGAATTTAACTTTGAGATAATTGTTAACCGGGTCGGTTGAATTTGGAACCAGACCACCTATCAAGAATTGAAAGTGGAGAAGAACCTACTAGTCTAGAAGCTAATCTTCCTAATGCGTAACTATTTTTGATAACCTCCTTTGATGATCAATATTAAGATATCATACACTTTATGAGTATAGGTTTTGCATGAACTGAATTTACAATGGCATAGAAGAAACAGTTAGTAATGTGAGCTGTAGATTTCCAATTGATTGATGCCATCTGTATAAACTGGGCCCTGATGAGATACTTCGACGATGTGTTTTGGAGCACGAGCTCCCAATAATATTAAGTGAAGCACATGATGGTGTTGCAGGAGACCACTATGCAGAAAAATTGACTGTCATAAAGATATTGAAAGCAGGATTATGGTGTCCCACCATGCATGCAGACACTCAGGAGTATTGTCGTAGTTGTGATATTTGTAAAAGAATGGCGAAGCCATCCCGAAGAGATGAAATTCCATTAGTACCACAAATAAGATTATAGGCATTTGATAAATGGGATGTTGATTTCATAGGACCTATCACTCCAGCGGGAAAACACACCAGAGCAAGGTAATTATCACTGCGATCGATTACCTAACCATATGGGCAGAAGTTGTGCCAGTAAAAGACTATACTACTGCGAATTTTTTATTTGAAAATGTTATCACAAGGTTCAGTTGGCCAAATATTTTAATCATCTATCAAGGTACGCATTTTGTTAATCAAATGATTGAAGAACTAACTGATGAATTTCAAATACATCATATAAGAACAATTCAATATCACCTAATTTCAAATTCAAGAAAGTGGAGTTGTTGAAGCGTTTAAAAAGATTCTGGAAAATGTGCTAACAAAATTCTGCAATGCGCAAAGGGATGATTGGGATCAGAAAATTTATGTAGTACTATGGGCATATCGCACAACATGCAAGAAGTTAACAGGTCAAACACCATTCAGGGTGGTATTTGGACAAGAAGTTGCCATGCCTATGGAATATATTATAATAATTTTGAGATTTGACGCGCTCATGGAAACGACAAATGTTGATGTTGTAGAAGAAAGATTGCTTCAACTAATCCACTTAGAAGAAGAACGCTTCATAGTAGGATTTCACCAGAATGTAGAAAAGAAAAGGCAGAAGGCATGCCATGATAGACATATTAAGAGCAAGCATTTTGCAGTTGGAGTTCTTGTTCTTATGTACGACAGCAAATTTTTTAAGCATCCAGGAAAGTTAAAGACACATTGGTTAGGGCCATATCTCGTTAAGGAAATCACCGATGGAGGAGCACTTAAGTTAGAAAAAATACCTGGTACATAAGTAAAAGGGCTCATCAATGGGAGTCGATTGAAGCCCTATTTTGATAACTACGACTAGGTCGCACAAAAAATAATGATAGAATCCAGCTGGTAAGAGGAATGACAAAAATCTGATGGAACTTGCAAAGAGGAGCAAAGTTACCACATGAAAGAACATCAATAGGAAATGATGTGATGATTGGCACAATAAGTAACAAAAGTGATGACAAGACCAATGTCAGTCCTTCAAATCTGCAAACACCAAGTGAATATGATCGCCCCCTCAGTCATAAGTAGCATGATGTCACAACGAAAAGGGAGCAGCGTAGTTGGCAGCGTTAACATACAAATTCGAAAAGGAAACCCACGTGATGGATCATGTTATCATGATACTACTCAATAATGGCGCGTGAGGATTTAACAACCTGAACACCTCGATGAGTCTTTTAATTTCCCTCGCGTTCAATTTAAACCACATAAAATGCCATAGAGAACTATTGTAGGAACACTAAGAGCTGGAGAAATAATGTGGGAGAAGTATGATGACTGTGAGTTTTAGTGTTAGTGCCCTTGGGGGATTTGGGAATACTGTTGTTATACCGGTTATGGTTAAAGGAAAGTCTGTTGGTAATGTTCCACCGTAAGAAGTGAGGCAACTGAAATATGAGCTCAATCTAGCCCTCCTTGTACTAATGATATGAACCAGCTTACCAACGTTGGCAATGAAGAAGTGTTTTGGTTCCTGTAAGAGCAACACTTTCTTAGCATTCCTGAGAAAGAATGCAGAAGTAGCGGCTAGAATCCAAGGACCAAGGGACATACCACTGAAGTCACCAGATAAAACTGTGGAAATAGTTGCCACAGTGCATAGTATCCATTTCTAGAACCCACCGATCTGAACTAGTGTTCGGATAGCGGCAAGTAGAAACAAAGGCCACTGTCATCACCATCATCTATGCAAAATGGTAAAAAAACAAAAGGTGATGATGATTTCAAGAAAAAGTTGAATTGGCGGACTCCAATGAAGGAAGGTAAGGTGTTGATAGGATGGCATACCTCACCAGCAGTGAATCCAAGGAAAACATTGAGCATATACTGGATTGGGAAACTGCTGCGAGTTCCAAGGTTTATATCGATGTCACATACTCATTCAAGGATGACGCCCGGGAAGGTTTTGAAGGGAGGAAGGAAAAACCTGGGACGAGCTTGAGTTGAATCCAAAAATGCAAACAAGGAAGATCAGTAATACTTATAAGCCTCCCATGTCATCTGTCCTACTACTTTGAAATAGAAACTACATCTGATAATTAGAAAGAATGATAGTACAAATAGATGTTAGAAAGACTCACAGTAGTAGCATAAACAGAAGGACATACACGAAATCCTATACATTAGAAGGTGCACGATGTAGCGGCATCAATGGAGAAATTCATGCTGGAACATGTCAGTTCCGACTTGGTGGAGCAAATGCGAAAGATAGAGGAAGAAGTGCGCAAAGAAGCAGAGAGAGTGGTGAAAATCATGGAAGATTTTCAGAATAAAATCGGCGCAAGTAAAAACATGGAGGAATAGCTTCGAGTGGCTTGGGATGAGCCACGACTGAGTGTTGGGGGCCTTTTGGTCCTAGGGACAGTAAGACAGAATGTAGTTAGAATTTTGCTTAAGTATGGAGAAGAGCTAAAGGAGAAGAAGGAGGAGCTACGACTGAGGTAGCAACATAAAGGAAAGAAGAGAAAGGAAGCTGTGATAGAGGAAGTGAAAGAGAGGAAGAGGAGGAGGAGGAGGCACTAGAAGAGGAATTTGTTCCATATGAGGAAGCCACGATAGAAGGAAGGAGTGTGACATGGGAAGGTAAAACATAATATCAGCAGCAGAAGGCATGTAAGTAGCATAATGGTTGGAAAATGGCAGTAAGACGTAATGATGAGAAAGTTACAGGCCTTAACGATCGTGGGTACGAGCTCGACTAGAGCCAGCAGAAACCGCATGCGTGAAGGAATATATGTAAGTCCGGTCGTTAGTGACTCCCTTTAGGTGTTACCAGAATAGGAAAGACACCATGTTGGTTGGATATAGAAATTCGACTGAGAAAACAACATAAAATGAGTCTGTATTGAGTCTGTATCAAGTATGTATGGAATCTGTATCAAGTCTGTAATGGGGCTATAAAAGAAGGAACCCAAGTTTTATGTGGGTTAGCCTCCATATGGTCAGCCTTTATAGTTAGCTATAAAGTGTTAGACTCACGAGCTGGACTTCGATTAGAGAAAGGAAGACTCTCGTTAGATAAAGAGCGTGAGCTACTGGTCGATGACTTCGTATTTTGTCTGTTAGTATTGCTGAGTGCATCAGAATGAAGGGTCTACATGTGAGTGCGCATAAGAGTAGGAAGGGTTGAGTTTATCCAGGCTATGTGCGGATCGTTAGTAACGTAAAGTAGGAAGAGATAAGATCATAGACACGAGATGGAGGGAGATTCTGTGAAGGTAGAAGAAGATCTTAAGCAGAGTTTACAGCTTAGTGCGCAGACGAAAGGTGCATCTATTTCCTCATGCCAAATGAAGAGCACCTTGTGGTTTTTGCTCGGATGGTTTTCCACGTTATATCTTATGTATATGTGTGAATGTTGAATGTGTTTGACATACTTGTGTAAATGTTGCATTGAGTGAATGATTCTATATTTGATTACAAATGAATGAAAGTATATCAAACGCATTATATTGGTTGAATATGATTATGTTGCATGTCTACTATTTATTTAATAAGTTTCATAAGAAAAGTTGAGGCACAACCTAGTTGTTGAAGCATAGTGAACATAAATAATCCACCCAGGACTTTGTTGAGAGCCTTCGTATAGGGCCAAGGTACTAGACATCCCCCACCCAACTGCGAAAATGTGGTTTTGGCAGTTACCCATCAAAGAGAGATATCTCAGGTGAGATAGCATCCGCGTCGCAGGTGCTGTCGACTGAGTTTTGCTCTGTTGAGCCGGTATCTTGGGATTTGTTGTGCTGAGCATAACGGACTGAACTTGGGTCGGGATCCCTTGACAATGGAGAAAAGACAACAAACACAAATCTTTATGCATATTTTTCTCCATCCATTTTTTGTGATATGTTCTTCAAAAATGATATCCATTGCCGAAAATGCAAGGGAAATGCCCAAAAAATGTATCTAAATTTCAAGACATGAAAATTTGAATTAAAATTGCTAAGGTGTGGAACCATTCTAAATCTATAGAATAGGTGGGTGGCCACTAGTATCCACTTGGATCAATGCACCCCTTAGTTTCACTATTTTTGCTCCATAAGAAAATAACACATATTTTCCCAAACCATTCTAAGAAACATTTTGGAATGAAAGTAAGCGAATGCCACCAGGACAACCTTCAATACAACCTTTACTAGAGTTAGCTTTTCTCACCTCCTCTTGATAGCCATTTGTTGCACCGATGAAGATTCTTCCTTCGAGACTTTCTATGATATAGGTCTAATCTCTTTTGTTGTAATTGTTAGGCTTGAGAATTAAACCAAGGTAGTTGAATCCCTTTTGTAAATAAAAGGATCTAAAAGGAAAAATATCAGTCATCTTGAGATCCACATCCTCCCTTAGACCATTATAACTAAAAACATACTTTTGGGCATTAATCTCCATTCTAATTTCCACAAAATAGGTATTTAAGCTCTCATGTAGCCTCCTATCCTCCCTTTAGCCTCCTTTTCTGGGCCATTAATAAATAACAAGATATCATCTAGAAAAAGTAAATGAGTCAATATAACATATCTTATTTTAATTCCTTTAATGCTTCCTCTCCTTTTTTCTTTCATGATTTTCCCACTCAAACCCTCAAATACCAATAGGAAAAATATGGGAGACAAAGGACATCCATGTCTTAAACCTCTAGTTGATTTTAAGAAAGTATAAGGTACCCCATTTACCAATAAAGCAAAGTTCACTACAACCCATAATCCAATTCACAATTTTAAAATTGAAACCCACATGTTTGGAGATTAACCTTAAATAAAACTAATTAGGTTGGTCAAAATCCTATGACATATCTAACTTAAATACCATTATTGGCTGCGTTTTTGCTTTATTAGAATGTAATCCTTCACGAGCAATCCCAATAGCTTCAAAAATTTGCATGCCTTTCATAAATATGAAATGTTATGATGAAATTGCTCCTGACAAGACCCATTTAAATATCACAACTAAGACTTTTGCAATTATACTATAAATGTAGTTGCAAAGTGATATGGGCTTAAAATCATCAAAAGAGTATGGCTTACCTTTTTTAGAATGAGTGCAATGAAACTTCTAAGCATATTTTCATTATTTTGAACTTCTTCTATGACCCTAAATAGATCCTCTTCCACCATATTATATAAATCCAAGAAGAATTCAATGGTCCACTTCTCTAAAACCTCTCTCTTACCTTTGTTGAATCAGTGGAATATTGCCATTAATTCTTATCTTGAAGCTTCCTCTACGAGACTTCAATTCTATTATTTTCAGATAATTTTGGGGGGAAATTAAGCTATCTTGACAATTTTTCCTATCTTGATATGCTGAGAATCCTTATAGAAATTCTGAAATTGCATGATCCCTATGTCAACTATCTCTTTATGATTTCAAACCCATAAACCCTCCTCATCTTTTGCCTCCTATATCGTTTTAATTCTCTTCCTATGATTAACACATTGATGGAAGTATTTTGTATTCCTTTCTCCTTTCTTTAGCCATGTTGGCCTACTTTTGAATCTCCACTTTTCTTCCCTATTAGTCAATATCTTTCTCACCTTACTTTACATCTTATGTAACCTCAATATTTCTTCTTCATTAAAGACTTTGCATGAATGATTTTAATTTCTTCTTCCACCTCCTTTAACAACTTATTTCTAGATTTGTATCTTTTTGCAACTCAATTCATTGCCTCAATCTTAATTCTCTTTAAGGAATTTGTAGATTTAACAAAAATTGGAGACCCTGAGCTACCATCATAAACTTTCCATTACTTTACAACCAAATTCAAAACTCCTCCTCTTCGAACTAGAGTTAAACTTGAAAGGAAAGGAGGGCTTTCTATCATTTTGCTCTATCTGGATAAAAAAAAGGTCCATGATTTGAGCCTCCTCCATTTCCAACCTATGACTTATTTTTATCCACCTACCCCGAGAGAAGTTATGACAACATAAATCTATCATTATATTTAAAGGTACGTTCCTCCCCCAACAAATTATTCTGCCATGTTGGAGAGATATTACTAGTTCAATGTCAACAAACCTCGCCTACTCAATTTTCAACTTTAATAAAACCCCTAATCTATTGATTCTAGTCGAAGCTCCCTAGATCTTCGACATATTCGATGTGGAATTTAAATCCCCTCCTAAGACTACAAAGTCTTCCTTCATAATATAAAGTATGAAAAAAAATTCCAAGTACCTTTGCCTTTCATCATAAGGTCCATAAATATTTAAAACATAAATTGAGATGCCCAAAGATTTTACTTCAAATTTAGTATATTGCAGATGTAAAAATGTTAATTAGAGACACACTCAATCTCTAATCAATATCAACCCCCCCATAACTCTATAATTCCCCCTCCATTATTGTGCCATGGGTCATTCCACTGACCTATCTAACTCCCATAGGTTCAAGTGGAATTCAATTTGACTATGTAATTATTGGCCTATAGTCACTATGCAAATTCAAATGTAAATCACGATGAGGTGATGTGGGTCATAGTTTTTGTAATAATAATGGCAATAAATTCATAAATGAGGTGGAAATGATCTAATCAGCTAAGGAGGGCACATAGGAGGATGAATGGGCACCATAGGAGGTGTAACTTCCATCCCAAGTGGAAGGAATCCTATCATGAAGGCATCTCATGAATTGTAAATCCTTGGGATAAAAATATCCAAAGAAGGGCGCAGTAAGGGAAGAGTAACTCCCAAGGAATCTCATGATGAGGAATCGAGCTAAAATATCCAAGGAGGGCACATTAGTGAAAGTGTAACCCCTAAAGGAATCTATGACAACTTATGACAAAATCTATGACAAGTCCAAGTCCTAAAATTAGCCAAGAAGGGTGCATGAGGGGAGAGTGGGCCCACAAGGCACTTGTAAATCCCCCAAATCAGGGAAGAGCACCGCTAATTTGAATTATAAAAGGCGACTAAGGTACTATTTGGTCAAAATAATAATAGAAGGGAGTTGATGTGTCATAAATAATGATTCTCTCCAATAAATAGAATTGTAATATTATTTTTGTGTGAGAATTATAGAATGAGGTGGAAATGCCTCAATGAAGTTTATAAAAGGGATGCAAGCACTTGGGGAAGTATTTTGGTCATTTTCAATTTGAATTGGAGAGTTATTGAGCTCCTTACGCTTGGGAGATATGCCCCTTGCAATTAAAACTAGTTTCAGCTGTGCAAGATTCCACCCTAGCTAGCATGAGAGGATAAATCACCTTGTTTTCTCTATAAATATTCAATGGAGTGAGTTTCCATGTTCAGTTGTTGGTTCAAGTTCATGTTGGTGTGTTTGAGTCTTAGTTTGTAGTAGTGGAAGTTTGTTGGTGTTTTTTCCAGTTGCAATTTGTGTTGTGGAGATCTCTAGTTGAGGAGGGCACACCAATGATGGTTCAAATATTATGGAGGTCATTCTAATAGATGTATTTCTTCCTTATATGGTGGAGAGTGTATTGTAGGAGTCATATCTACAAGTTGGGTTTGAAATATGCTTGTGGGAAGGCACACTAGTGGAGCATATCTTTATTTTTGGAGCATCACTTCTCTCTCTTTCTCTACTAGTTTTTTGACAGTCATCCCTCTACTCCCTGTAACAGATTTCTCTGAGTTTTTGTAGCTGATGTAGCATCCATATATGTAATATTTGTTATTTATCATTAAATAATAAAATTCCGTAGTATTTTCTTCATATGGTGTCTAGTATTCAAGCACTAGTTGTTATATGTTAAAATTTGCAAAATTGGGTTGTAATGTCATACGTTTTTGTTTGTAAAACTTTCATAAGAACCCTATGAAGTATATTAGTGTTCAATTGGGGTGTGTTTGTGAGTGTTAGGGTCTATCTGAAGTATTTTTGAACAAATTTGAGCAGGTTAGGAGGTGTTTGGAAAAGCTGGAACCTAGGGGGTTTTCATTCAAAAATTTGAACTAGTTTTTCTCTCTAAGATCAAGGCCGAGTTAATATCTTTGATTTTTAATTGAATATATTAAAATGTTATCAAAGAATGTAATTAGAGAACTATGGGATATAAATTCAATAAATGTGTCACAAATATCTACAAAATATTACCCCTTGAAGTCATAGGAATACCGAAACCATTTAAGATAAAGAGGAAATAGGTTCTACTGAATGTGTAATTTTAGAAGAATGAAGAATAGAGAGAAGTATGGATACTGTCTTTGGTAGAGTTACTATTGAGGATAAGGAGGATATATTCATGAAGTGTCTTTTATAAACCTTAGATATACTATCCAAAGGTCAAGAGAGTGTTAGGAAAAGTAAAAAAGAGACAAGGGAGTTTATGGGAAAGCTAACAACCATGGCTTTTGGAAGCAAAAATGGTGAAGGAAACAACAATGGTTCTCATGATGGGGACAAAAAAACCATGAAACCTCATGGAGAAACATTTTTTTCTCGAAATGGTCCACATAACCGCCCTCATAAGTTTACATATTCACCTAGACCAACAATGTTGAAATTCCTAGAACCACAGACAATGGGAGCAACAATGCCAAATAATCAAGATGAGTCCTTGGAGGCTTATTTTGAGGAGTATAACGTTATGAGTTTATATTTCAAGGAAGCCATGTCTTTCTATGAGTACTGCAACTTTCTATGAGTTGTAGTGCACGCTTCAGAAAGTCCCTCTTCCAAGTTTCAATGGGTCTTCCAAATGAACTGCTAGATCTTGGGTGTATATTCTTGACACATATTTTCAACAGAATCCCAAGGTAGAGGTGGATGCCATTAATATGGCTACCTTACATTTAGAAGTAGAAACAAATGATTGGTGGTACCATGGAATGAGGTCCTTGGGTCATTCCAATGCCATCTCATATGAATATTTTACAAGGAGGATCATAGATAGGTTTGATAGGAAGGATCCAGAGATGCCTTTCAGAGAGTTGGCCCAATTGAAGCAGATAGGCACACCAAATCCCTATATTTTATAATTTCAAAAGTTTTCCATGATGGTCATAGACATCTCAAAGGCTCATTTAGTATTGTTGTTTACAGAGGGACTAGCAGAGCCATTGAGAGGATTAGTGAAGGCTTATAGGCCTGCAACATTGTTGGATGCCATTAGTAGAGCTCAAGACCTTCATGATGCCATTCTCAAAAATATATTTCCTCGAAAAACAAAATTTCCATCAAAGTTCAAGGATAGGAAACCCTTCCAAGAACATACAACCCAGAAAAGTAAGAAGGATAACAATATCTCAATTATCCTTGAAAGGGACAACTTCATGGAGGGGTTTCTTGACCCTTTGATGGTAAGAGGGACAACAAACATTTGGACACTTTCCTAAAGGGTTTTGCTGGATATGAGACCCTCCATGAATTGTTTATTCTTTCCTCTTTAAACCTCTCTTCGGGATTTTCTTGTGTTAGTTGAATATATCACTTCCTTCCCATTAACAGGTGCTCAGGTTTTTTAATTCCACCACTATCCATAGCCCTCAAACCAAAATCCCTAGACATCTCAGCCACTTTGTAGGTTTCAAATGGTAATGAGCTATGGATTTTGACCCTTCTTTCGCATTACTAGATTTAACTTTCGCCCCGCCACTAGAATCACAACTAGGCTTTCAATTGGGCCTTTCTCTTGACCTTCTGGTGGTATGTTGAAATATTGCGTATGGAGCCCATCCAAACCCGTTTTTTACTACATATATCTTCTTTGAGTTTAAAACCAATGCTCACTACTCCTAACTCCCATTCCATTATTTTCAACACTAGTTTTGATATAATACAAGTGATCAAAAATCGACTTACCTCTTAAAATAGCAATAGCCTCTGATTGAACTTACCTCCCATATTCAACTTGATTTGACCACTCCTTTAAAAAAAAATACCTTCCAATGTCAAGCTCCTTTGACTTAGGGTTTGAATTGCATTGCACCCCTTTGCCCACATTCTCAATTAAAGTAGTTGAGCCTTGATTGTACTTATCTTTGGACATGATAGGTTGTGTAGCTGCCACTTATGAGTTTGGAGGAATAGAATCAATCTTTTTTCTCTAGATTTTCTTAGCAAACAATTTTAGACATTCTCGAGCCATTTGTTTGTGCTCAAGGTATGTTGAAATATTATCTATAGAGCCCCATTCAACCCCTTTTTTTGACCGCATATATATATTTTGAATTTAAAACCAAAATCCTTGGGGAATGCTTGCTACTTTGGCCTCCCATTCCATTATTTTCAACACTAGTTTTGAGATAATACAAGGGATCAAAAGTTGACTTACATCTTAAAATGCCCATGTCCTTTGGTTGGACTTGCTTCCCATTGTTAGCTTGGTTTGACCACTCCTTTAAGGAATAATTCATTCTAATGTCAAGGTCCTTTGACTTAGGGCTTTAATTGTGTTTCACTTCTTTGTCCACATACTTTTTTAAAGTAGTAGGGCCTTAATCACACTTATCTTTGGATTATAGATTGTGCAACTACTGTTTATGAGTTTGGAGGAATACCATCAATCATCTTTCTCCATAATTTCTTAACAAACAATTTTAGACATTTTCGAGCCATGTGTCCATGCTCATGACATCAAGGACATCAAAAGGGAAAGTTGCAACAATATAACATTTGCAAGTAAGTTGTTTGACCCATTTTTAAAGCAATAGACTCCAAAAGACCTTCATTTGTATTGATCTCCACTATAACTAATTCCATGGTCTTGGAATCACTTTTCTTGAATGAAAGGCCTGCCACAATATATATCCCTAACACATTCCCTAAATTCTCCAAAAACCTCTTTGCCTAGAATTCTAGTGGCAATCTTGAGACCTGCACCCATATGGGCATTTTGGAAACATGCTCAACCCTCGGGTTAAAGCATGCATGCCATGGATTCAAAGATAGGTAAGAATCCCCCCATAACCAACATCCATTTAAGAGTTTGCTTGCATAATCCTCAAAGTGAAATAAGAAACTTAACTAGCCATGTACCATGACAAAAAAGATTGGTCAAATGAGCCAGTCAATGGCTTATGTGTCTTCAGAATTACCTCTATCAAGTTAACCTCAACTTCTTGCCTCTCCTTTGTCCTAAATTTGATGAGGTCTCTTGCTTACTACAATTTTTTTCTTGTAGAACAATCCTCACCCTCCAAAGTAGAGACCAAAAACCTTCCCTTTGACTTCTCCTTCGAGACAAAACCCTTAGCAGACGAGAAGTAAAAGACTAGAATACAACTCAAGTAGTGAGCCTCGTAAATGTTCTCTGAATGTGGTTCATTTATGCTTGTAGATCGAGTGTTGTCTTGTTGCAAGAACTGACCTTAAGGGCTATCCCCATCAATTGGCTTGATGACATCTGACAAGATACGAGGAATACAATTTACACTTGTCAAAACCCCAAAACATAGGTATTTTCCAACACCGTTAGGGTGTCTCCCTTTGTCATCCCAATTGTGGTGACCTAGGAGTCCCACTCTTGGATGAGACGAAATATTGACCCACTTAGGAGTCCTACTCTTGGATGAGAGCAAATACTGGCCCTTGTATGTAGGATCTTAAGAGTAGTCAACAAGTTGTAGGTCTTCTTTCATCTTTAACATTCAAAGTAGTCAACAAGTTGTAGGTCTTCTTTCATCTTTAACATTCAGAGTAGTCAACAAGTTATAGGTCTTCTTTCATCTTCAACATCCCTGCTCCACCATGACCTTCCCTTTTCAAATAACCATAGATTTCTCAACACACATTTTAAATTTAAATACAACTCAAGAAATAGATTAAAATAAATAATTTTGATTAGAGTTACTATAATACTTGGAGTGTATTAATAAATGGACCAATTTTGTTATTTAAAATTCTAAAAATGTGAGTTGTTTTAAAATGCACCAAAATAATCAAGTGCAATTATAACTTCCTAACCATTCCTACCAAAAATCTCAAAGACATACCTTGGCTTTCAAATTTGCATTTCACAAATAATGATAATCAAATACATACATTGAGTTTCAAATCCCATGCCTCACAAATAGTTTGCACCAAAATTAAAATTTAGATATTGGCTTAAAAAATAATAATGACAATGTTCATGTGACAACTTAACCCACATCAGAAAACATAACATGTTGACCCTATATTCATCTCAAATTAAGTTTTATATAAACTATACAAAATTAAAACCAACATAGGCTCATGGATCAACTTTAATGAGATCTTGAATTTAAATTTTATAAAGATTATAAAAAAATAAAACCAACAAGATTCATGGATCAAATTTATTAATTAAATTTACTGAGGTGTAAGCTTGGCCCTCTTTGAAGGCAAAGTAATTAGATCCTATGTTATTACCAAGAAAGCCATATGCTAGTTTCAAGAATGGTATAAGGAAAGGGAAGTTAAAAAACAGAGAATTAAGTCATATGCTAGTTTCAGGAATGGTATAAGGAAAGGAAAGTTAAAAAATAGAGAATTATTTTTCCTTTGATCCTTGATCATGATAAAATTTATGGCTTTTTTGATGGTGCTTCTTCTTAGGGAAGATGTGGTTGTGGTATGTATCTTAGATTGAACTCTACTCATTTTTTTAAATTATGGATGGAAGGGGGTAGTGGGTTTAATACTTGTGCTGAGTTATTAGACTTATGGGGCTTACTGCATTTCACTTCCATGAGGGGTATAACTACCCTGTGAGTCTTTGGAGACTCTAAAATTATCAGCGATTGGGCAAATGGCGAGTCTAGACTACAAGGGATTTCATTGGATCATTGGTGCAAGAGGACTCAAGATATAATGACATATTTTAATGAATTCTCTCTTCAACATGTCTTTAGGAAACTCAATGAAGATGCAAACAGGCTCTCCAAGAAGGCATTGGGAGGTGAAGAAAGATGTATCTTCTTTGAAGAATTGATCAATGAAAAGTCTGGATCTTTCCTAGCCTTTTAGTTTGACAATATTTTTGTTGATGCATATGGGCAATATGGCAACTTTATATTGTTGTGTTGCTTCTGATGTGTTTTGTTAATTTACTTGATATTTATTTCAAACTATGTTTTGGTCAATAATTTTTGGTAAGATAATCTTGTTTTTGTGGTGAGTGGTAAGTCTTTTTCCGAGATGATGATTTATTTCATAAAGACTATAATGTATTTTTAATTCTAATAGAATAACAAATGACCGTATTTCTCCGTATTTTTTTATTTTAAATTTTTTCTTACTCATTAAGACAAATACTTGATGTTGTAAAGTACATCTCAAGAACAAATTTGATGTTGCAATTTGTAGATCTATGCTGATAAGCCGCCAATTCACTTCTGTGAAATTATCGCCGGGATTGCAATGTTCCTTTATCAACATGTTTGTTTGCCTACCCTGAATTCGTCTGAATGAAATAAATCTCAAAATAAGTCACACGTCAATGCCATGGCTGACTTTGAACATGAAAAGGAAGATGTCACAAGGAGGAGGAAAACCATCTGCTGGCATCCTTTCACAATCTTATTCACTGTAATGCTGGCATTTTATTCCAGTGGTACCCGGGCTGCCTTGTAAGTTATTGTATCTTCTGTTTAGTTTAATCTGTCTTAAATTAAATCGGGGAAAATTTCCACGGACTGCAACAATAAATTTCAACTCCGACGCAATATATTCGAAATGCCTTGATACTTTTCAACAGAAAGGTTTGTTTGTCGATTAAAAGTCAGATGTTCAGATGTTTCCCTGGTAATTTTTCATTAGAAAGGTTTCCGCTCGGGAAATTTCAAATTGCTTGTTAAATTGAAGCCCTAACTAAACAAACCTTACATTATTTTCCCTGCCGATTTTTTTTTCAGTTAATCCCTGAAAGACTCTGCCATGAGTTTTGTGAGGAAAATGGACAACAGTTCTTCTGCAGTCTGATTTTATTGGTTAAGCAATTTCTTTGTCTATGTTTCTTTTTTTTCCCAGAATACCTTACTGTCTTTGGTCTTTGACCTCTGACTTCTGCATCAGTAAAATTTCCCTCTTGCATTGTGAATCTGTGGATCTGCAAACACCAAGTGGCTCTTTTTGGCAAATGAGGATAGAAGCACGCAATGGACTCATCATTTTGGAAACGAGGATCAAGGGCATATGAAGACCATAAGTATACATACTCGTACACGTGTTCATTTGCAGTTGTCTTGGTTTTGGACTTGCAAGGCTCTTTTAAGAAGTTTGTCATGGGCAAGATTTGCTTAAGGGTGCCTGTGCCTGTACTGGGTGCGTACCACGCACACCCATATGCAGTGTTGGCTGTCTGTAGCTGGAAACGTACCCAGTCAGCTTATGGTCTGTGGCATAGTTACCAGATACGGATATGGTATTTTATGCAAACTAAAGAATAAACGATTTGTACCTCTTTTCCGGCTCGTTTGCCGATCATGTTTCTCCAAAATTTGATTGGAATTGTTGGAATCGCAGATATGAGGTGTTGAGATTGCACAATAGGGATGGAACAGGGGTTTTGGAGGGCGCTGAATACATTTCTGCGTTGGATTTTGAACGATGAAAAGTCATGGTCTGGCCAAAGATTACCTCACTGGATTATGTCAATAATGGCTGGAAAAGTCAAAATAGTCTAATCTTTAGACAACTCTAAAAATTTCGTTACAAAAAAATATGGGAGTATACATCTCATTAATATGAAAAACATGCAAATTTCTTTCAAATTTTAGAGAATATATCTTTTTAAGAATCTAGATGGTTAAAATTTAATAGCAGCCATTCTGCATTGAATTTTGAAACTTGAATGTAACACCATTAACAATAACATGTCAATGTTGAAATTTGAAACATAGCTTAAACTAAAAGTGTTTAATACACAATTACACATAAAACATCATGATTGATAAATTATAAATGAAGAGTCAAGAATCAAAACTATCTCAGATTTTGCTCTCATCTCCATCACTATTATTCACATTAGTAAACTGACTCATAATAGAGGCATCATCACTGTGCAGAGATTTATATTTTGGGATGTCCTTCATGTGCTTCTTGCCTAGCATGAAGGGACATTATCAGGATAGGCATCAATGTAGTGTGTGAGAAACACATTACCAATTTGCATGGCTTCAGTGGTGGAAGCATGCCGAGAGTTTTGAGACTTTTACCTTGTGCATGTGAGATTTGCATGCATGCATTTTTTAATCAAAAGGTTTGCATGCGAGATTTTGTCGAAAAGTGAAATTAGGTATTTTGAACCCTAATTTCACTAGTGAGTTAGAGAAGGTATGCAAAGGGTAAAAGTGCACTCACTTGTGTGATACAGGGCAGAGATAGTGAGAGGCTATAGGTTGAGAGAATCAATGCATGAGGAGGGCTCATTTCTGAGATAGAGAGAGCGCATTCCTGGTAGAGTGAGGGTGCACTTCCTTCTGAGACCGAGGGGGGCGCATCATGCTGGAGTGTGAGAGATCATTACACTGGATCTCATCAAAGATTGATTGAGTAGAGATAGAGAGGCACACTTCTGAGAGAGAGGACACACTTCTTGGATAGGGGTGAATTTCTGAGATAGAGGGGCACACTTCTAGAAGCCAGGAGGGCTAAGAGAAGTTGTGGGTCTTTCTTTAGAGATTGAGGAGGGTTGATTGAGATCTCATCAGAGATTGATTGAGATAGAGACTGAGGGCGCACTTCTAAGGATAGAGGGCGCACTCTAGAGTAGGGGTGCACTTCTATGGTAGAGAGGGGCACATCTTCATCAGGAGAGCAGAGCATAGAAGAGGGGCACACATCTTCAGGGAGAGAGAGGGAGTTACTTCTTCCAGAGATTGGCAGAGACAGTTTATCAGATATTTTAGAGCAGAGTAGAGTAGAGGGTGCATTCCTCAAGGTAGCAGTTGCAGTTGTTGCAAAGCTAGGGTTTGTCCCACAGATTTGCCACACCTTTCCAAGGCATCATGTTTCTCTACTTGTAAATTTCTGATTGTAAAGCATTATATGTTTCTATTTGGCTCGAGATTGAAGAAAGCCCTAGATGTTGGTTTACCCCATTGGGGTTTCCAGGGTAAATATTTGTGTTAAACTGTGTGTGTGATTGATTTCTAGTTCCACTGCGCATGTTAGATAAGTTAACGAGTTTATGTATTGTTGCTTATAAATCAGATCTGAGATTTATTATGCGTATGCATTTGGGATTTTATTGAAAGTAGTAATCATAGTTAAGCTCAGGGATGTAAGTATACAAATTAACATGGTATTAGAGCGCCGTCTTTGAGAAGAAATCAAGGGTTTACATAGTGATATTGCCGAGATTGCACAATTTATTAGATTTGTGAGAGTAGATGTTAGATTTATCAGATATGTGAGAGTAGAGATCAAATTAGTTTGATTCAAGAGGGTTTGAATCACAGTTTGTCAGATCTATAGGGTCATGGCGACCGGATTGAGATTTGAAGATAGGTTAGATGGAGGTACCAACTTCAGCGCATGGAAGTAGATAATCACGTTGTTGTTGGAAGAGAATGAGTTATGGGATATAGTCAAAGGTCCCATTACTGTTCCAACAGATGTAGTAGATTTGGCCGTGTGCAACAAGAGGAAGGTGAAGGCCAAGCGAATCCTTCTTGATTCTATGAAGGATCATATGATCTTGCATGTAAGTGGAAAGATGCATGTCGTATGAGATGTGGGCAGCTGTGATAAAGCTTTTTTAGAGTGACAATGCAAATAGGAAGATGGTGCTACAAGAGAAGCTTCACAGTATAAAGATGCTCAAGGATGAGCCAATTGCAGCATATCTTACCAGGGTGACACAAGTTCGGGATGAACTTGGTGCGGTGGGTGATAAGATTGAGGATGCAGAGTTGGTTCGACGAGCCTTAAAAGGATTCTTCGAACCACGGGAGACCTTTGTTTGTTGTATCATTGCTAGAGAGAATCTTCCCAGGTGGGATAGATTGTGGGATGATTTCACTCAAGAGGAGTTGAGATTGGAATCCAGTCAGTTAGAAACTTAGACCACAAGCATGGCAAGGATGAGGAGGACGTAGCACTTGTAAGCATAAGCAAGGGAAAAGGTAAGAAGAACCTCGAAGGGGGATCAACTTCGAAGGGTGAGAAGGATTTGAGCAAGATCAGGTTTTACGCTTGTAATGAGTATGGCCATTATGTAGGCCAATGTCCTCATAAAAAGAAGGGCAAGAAGGAGAAGGATGAATAGGTTGTAGCAACCACGAAGGTGGATGAGTTTTTGCAAAGTTTGAGAAAGAGTTCTCCCTTGTCTCATTTGTATTGGGTTGTGGTAGTAATCAACTTGAGGATGACGTTGATGAGAGATGGATAGTTGACAGTGGGTGTTGTAGCTACATGACCAAGATTACTTGGGAGTGGGAGTAGGAGCGAAAAGCGAAATTTGTAGAAGCTTTCGG